>OW119930.1:37838753-38438753 GCA_933210815.1 Meta bourneti | reverse complement strand
CATGCTGCATCAGACACATACAATATCAAGTACAAGACTAACACACAATGAAAGTTTTACACATAGAAGAAATACACCCAGAGTGGAATAGCACTTGACAGGTATCTAACTTACAACTTGCAGGTTAGTAGTGCAGTGGGCACTGTGAACCATGACTGCCCACTTTTAAATAAACTTCCTAATCAGTCTTTCAAAACACTGAAGAGGGTTATGAATTTTACATAACTTTGAATAATTTTATTTCAATCAACTGTAGGATGAAAAATGAACTTAACAGGGTTTTTAAGTGTAAGAACTAATTTTTAGTTTTAAGTACCAAACAAACTTTTCAACTTATTTTTTATATTAATATATTTAAATTTGACTTTTTTAACAGAAATTATGTTACTACTTACACTACAAAAAATGCTCACTTTTACAATCAGAACAGCAGAAATAATGCTTTAAAGCACTTTCATTAGTTCTCTTAAATAGACCAGAAATTTACAACAAAAGGAAAACACTTTCTAATTTTCTAGTCTGAAACAACTATGTTGGTAGATTTTAATTTTGTTACAATTTTAACAATTCAAAAACACTAAATCCAATTTCCATTACTGGAGTTTCAATCCATGATGTAAAAATAAAACATGCATGGCAGCAATTAAAAGAAATTACTATAATCAATTATAATAAAACAGTCATAAAGTCCTCAAAGACAAAACTTTCTGAATACACTTCTTAGTGTACCATTAGGCTTGAAAGATACCAAAAGAACAAAATTCTGTCCTTTAGAAAGCATTTATTTTTGACTGACTGCAAATTTTACCAGATGAAAAGAATCTCCAAGATGACACTCCCGAAAGCTTATAAAATGTGATTGATGTGAGAAGCATCTTTAAGTGGGTTAAAAATTTGCAGTACTGTATTGATCGAGCCATTCTAGGTGTAAAATGCAACAGTATTACTTCTGTACTCACCATGATATAAGGGTTAATAAATTTACAAAAGGCAAAGAAATTTTGTGACAGAAAAACTGAAGAGTTGGCAGCTATGCATTATCTTGATGGTAACAAATCGTAAATCAAAAACAACCAATGTTAAACTTTACCCCCCTTTAAACCCTTACATAAGAACAATATATTATATATTTTTGGTTGATTTAACATTTATAAATTTCTTTTGATGGACATTCAAAATATAAAACAAGAGCATGTACATAAAAAAAAAACATTTATTTACACATATCCAGTTGACCATCTACATGACTTATGCATATAAAATTATATTAAATGAATATTTACACCCAACTTAAACAAGTCTAATAGTAACTTTTAATCAGCCGCTTTCGGTATCTGAAGACAAGCGTCGCCTATGCTTGTGAAGATGCTTCTTTTTCTTTTTCTTCTTTTTATCCTTATGTTTCTTGTGTGAAGACCGATGACCAGATTCCTTTTTGGTTTCACTGCGATTGACAGAAAAATGTGCTACAACACTAGTTAGTTTCAATTTTTTGGAATTGGAGCTCCCCTCCGAAGCAGCTGTAGGAGTAGGAGTAGGAGTTTCAGGAGTTTCTGCCACATTCTCAGTTGTTGTGCGAAATACATGTCTTCTACCCTTACAGAATGATTTTCCGGGCGGTGGTATGTCCCATGGCCGTACAATTGGACGTTTCACATCTCTATCAGCACTCGTAGTCGCTTCATTCCCTCCAGCTGTACTGCTTGAAGATCCACTTTGATTATTCTTTGCGTCTTCCTGAGGTGTTAGATAAAGTTGAATCAACTGCTTAGCGGTTAATGCAGTCCGTTCAGTCTGATACACACACTCCACATCGCTGTCATCTCCATTAGGCACTACTACCCGTGGAGTTCTAATGATATAGTAAGTTTTATCAGCAGTCCCAATAGGTATTGCAGGTGCTGCAGGTATTGGAGGTACTGTTGTATTGTCATTGTCGGAAGAAATATCAATTACTGTTTGCATGTTCTCATCATCACTTGATAAATCTACAATTTCGGGTGTCCTTTCTGCTCTAGGTTTCACAACATCAACAACTTGGCACTCCTCGTCATCAGAGAAACTAGCACGTTGAGGAGATGGCGAAGCGCTACTGATAGGTTCAGTTATCAAGTAGCTGTTGGAACTAGTACTAGGTCCAGGATTAGAGAAATAACAATGCATGGTGGTATAATTGTGGACCAGAGGTCCAGGAGTTATAATGGATTCCCAAGTATTCTCACCTTTCTTTTTCAAGACAAGCTTCTTCAAACGCTGATTTGCTTGTTCTTGTTCCCGACTGTCACGAGTAGACATATCCAGTACACCAGGAGTAGTAGATGTAGTAGATGCTTCATTAGTGATTGCGTAAATAGGAATTACGTCGCTATCAGGGGAGGAAGGTACAATTAATGGCTGCTCAGCACTAGCAGGAGGTAAACCATAATCTGCATAGCGATCATAATTTTCCATATCAAATGGTGAAATAGCAAAGCTGTACAGTTCATGGATAAAATGATGTGTTCTGGTACCCATATAGGGCTCAATGTGAATTAAAAATTCTTGGCTGCTGATTTCGTACCGGGCAACAAGAGCCATTATCAACTCCATCACAAAAGTCACTTGCGTTTCATTGTCTTGTAACAGAGCTACCAATTCTCGGTTTAACCAGGGAAGTAGACGGTGAGTGCAGGCAGGGTTACGCCTATAGAAATCAGGAGAAACTAGTCTGGTTCGGCCATCAGAAACACGCTTCACCCATAAACCTTCATTGTAAATTCTTCTTCTGAAATTGCATGGCATGCGCGAGATGATTTGAGAACTCGAATACAATCTCACTGAGTGGGGTGCATATCTCATACGGTGGGATGCAATTTGATTTTGGTAACTTTCTTGATAAGATGCCAGACTTCTTTCTGAATATCTTCCATGAGTCTGTGTGGTAGGGTATCGGAACCTTTGTTCAGAACTATTAATAATAGTCGTCCAGAGATTATTGGAAGTTCTGGAGTTAATATGATATTCATCAAACGTTAAATCTTTCTGAACATTGTGAACAATGCTTTTGAACTGTTGTTTGCACAAAGGACATTCTGGCTTCACCTTAGACCATTCGACCAAGCATGTAAAACAAAACGTATGGAAACAGCAATCAGTAAATGACTTATTCTGCAATGGTTCTAAGCAAATGGCACAGTTTGGTTCTGGTGAACTACTTCTGGATGATGGACCAGGCTTACTGTCATCATCCGGCACTGCATCCTTATCAGGAGAATCTGGAGTGTCTTTCGACTCAGATCTTTTGTTGTCAGAACTTGAAGAGCTCGACTTGTTAGTTTCTTTATCAACCAGCATTTTCTTAACAATCTTTTGGCCATCTTCTGCATTTATTTTACGAGGTCTTTCCTCCATGGCTACTTCTGAAAGAAATCAAAGTTTGTGTTATTTTGATCATTAATACCATATATATCAATATAATCAAATCTTATATTAGTTTTAGTACATTGATATACTGTCCTTACTTGGATTGCATATAGTTTTATTTGGAACTAGCAGAATAACCCGGCATTACTCAAGTTGAGTTGGTTAACTAATTTCCGTTTTCGTTAATAAATTGTAATTCCCTATTCATCCTATGTAACAACTACTACTCTAATAAAGGTACACAATTGTTAAATACCCAATTTCACAAATGTAAATAAATGGCACAAAAAATGTAATGTTCAATATTAAACATATTTAACATTTTATATTTTTGTAGAATTTAAATTTTTAGTAAGAAAGAAAAGTCTCTAGAGTGCCAAAGTTACCCAGAATGCATAGAATAGTTCAGAGTATGCATATAAATGACTTTTATGTCATTTTAAAACAAAAGCATTTCCCAAAATTATCATACAATGATTCAAAATGTTTTTAAAACTAATTAAACCATTATTTACTTTCATTAGTTATTGAACGAAAAACAAATTCAAAATCCAGAAATACATCTTTAAACAGATTTTAAAAGCTTCGAACGAAAAATACAGAATGAATTTGTTTTTTCACAACAAAATAGATTCTTGGAATATAATGGACACAAATTTAAAAAAGCAAACGATTAAAAAAATACCAAGGTTGCCATATTAGCTACCAGTCCTATTTTAAAACGTTTTGTTCTGTAGTTTTATTCTCTTTATCATCCATCCCAAATATTCAGAATTTTTTTTATATTTCATTAAGAAAAGTAATGCCTGAAATAAATAAACTATTAGAATTTAAATTCCGTAAAAATAGTTTTGGAAAATAATTTATATTTCAGCAGCACTGGTAAGCAATCGAAGTAATTGCAATGCTCAATATACCTCCCAGCTACTCCAAAACTACCAAATTAAGGTTGATTTAAGTATAGTTACTCAGATGTTTCAACGTGAAACTTGCGTAAATATGTAAGTTAAGAAAGTTCAAATAATGCATTCACTAAACTAAAATATGGTGTATCAAATATAAAACATTAAATTAAAATATGTTGGACAAATCTTATGTGATACTTGTACAAACAGACACCAAATCGAACATAGAATGGGAAGAAGGACAGACCAACGCAACCAAGTTCAGTCACTAATGAATGTAAGAACTCACAGTATGCAAAGTTTCATGAAAATATAGTCAATTGTTTGGACGTAGTACGGGCACACACATACAGACACCAAACGCGCAAGAGATGGATTTTGTATCAGAAGGGTCCAAAACGGATAGAAAACTTGAAATGGGTCGAAAATATTCAACGTACAGTCGCGGAAAAAAAACGAACCACCACCCCTTTATTTTGAGCACTATTCATAGTAGAGCATATTGAAAGATATCATTCAATAGGGAATACTACAAATTCAAATGCCAAAAAATTGCATTAGGGGCTGCCTTTATATCAAATTTTGCACAAACAAAATTTCCAATGGAAAAGCCATGTTTTGATGCCTTAATCAGATTTGTCAATATTAAATTAGTCCAGATATGAAATTTCATAACTCTACTATCTTTATATCCTGAGATATTCAATGTTAAAGTTTCTGTCAATTCAAGGATCATCTCCCAATTGAAAATCGCTCTTCGTAGATCGAGATAATTTGTAGTTATAGTTACAGGAATTTCAAATTTGAACACTATTTCAAACGCACGTATTTGTCAGAGCGTGCAAACGACCCAAGAATTATCATATTTATTATGCAAGTGAAAACGATTGGAGAATTACATGTGCAAATGATCAGAGAATTATTATCCGAGGTTTGTCAGACGTTTTTAAATCTTCTGGTTGCCCCCTAAAATCGCAATTTAATGTAATTCAAAAACTAACAATTGGAATGAGCTGAAATTTTGCATGATCATATTAGAAGTCCTTCTGAATTGATTCCCATCAAAATATAGTAAGGTTCCAATTCATAATTTTTTCAAATATTAATTTAATAATTATTATTGCATACTAAAAACTATTTCTTAAATAAAATATTAGGTGTATTTTGTTTGGGTTGTTTAACAATAACATGGTACGAAATACCAGCACTATAGAAATATTATTTAGGAAGATATCTATAAGTCTAAGAAACTGATTTAACATTAGGAGCTCCAATCATTCTGTATTCATAACTTCGAAATGGTAAGAAATAATTACATGAAATTTGGTAACTGAAGTTAAATTTTGATAGATTTGAAATTGTGTGTCAAAATTATGAAGTTGGTGCTCAATTTAATATGACAATGGCTCCTTATGAAAGTTTTATGAATTTGAATTTATACAAGACGTTAGTTGCTGTCAAATGCCATCTTTGAATTTTCTCTACTGTAAAAATTGTTCGAATGAAGAGAGGTGGTTCGGGGTTTTTTCTGCTGACTGTACAATCACATTCCATTCTTATTTATAGATTTGAAGTCTACTGCTGTGTTACAGAAATCAGAGCAGGATTTTATGAATTGGTAAATTTATTCATCATTTGATATAAATACTGCAGTGCTGTTATTTACATAAAAGTTTGAACAAAATTAATGTATAAAATTTGTTAGCTTCTAAAAAACAGAAAAGCAATTTGCCAATTTTATAACATTGCTCATTTACCTTTTTAATACAAATACTGTCAGTTATGATCAAATGTTCTATAAATGAATTTAATAAATGTATTTAATTTTTTAATTCTTTGAAACTCATTAAAGAACTGAGATTAAGACAAAAACTCAGGTTTGAAATGGGTGTTTTGAGTACAAAATTTTGATTTTTCAAATCAAAATTTTGATCAGTCCTGGTGAAATTCAAAATTGTGACACAAAAATGCTTGATTTTCTGTTTGCAAAATTTTAAAATTAAGCCCCATTAACTTGAAGAAAAATGGGAAATTTTTTTTCAACACTTCTCTCGAATTTAAAAATAGAAATTTTTAATAAGAGACTAAGAATTACATATAAAATCAAAAAAATTTTGAAAATGTGCACTCTTTTCTAAAGCTCCTTAAAATCAAATATTGTGTTAAAAAATGAAGCTATTTGCAGATTTAACTTGCCAAAGGGTGTTGCAGAAGTAATCATCCAGTTGGCTGCTTTTATAAGCTTAGCATCAGTTGATGTTAAGCTTATAAAAGTTAGCAATTTGGCAACACTTTTCAGCAAAATGGTGACAAAAACACCACTATGAATTTATTTATTCAACCTTACAAAAAACAGAATGAATCTTTCAAATATAATTTTCCATTTAAATTAGATGTTTGGGGTATCTGGAGAGAGTTAAACATTAAATTGCAACTAAGCATTTACTAGATTTAAAATGTTTGAAGTACAGTGCAGACTTGAATATATGTAAAAACCACAATACAAGAAACACTCTTCTAGAACCTCTCCCCCAACTGTTCTATTTAAACGTTTCAAATTTGACCATCATTAAATACTACAGGAAAAAAGAATGACCTTTTCTATAACTTTTAAAAAACAAAATACTCATGACTGAATTTCGTCTGTTTTAAAATATTTCAGACCAGTGATTCACAAAGCGTGGTCTGCGAAGCCCCAGGGATCAGTGACAAGGTTTCAGCTGGTCACAGGAAAACATGGAATCTTCACTAGCCAAAATAGAGAATTTCTAAGAAAAATAAAATATCACATTTTCTTCGATTTTTCTATGCTCTAAAATCTAAAATTTAGAAGTTTAGTATTTATTGATTTGAAATAGACTTGAAGTTATAAATGACTTAATATTGAAATTATCAGACACTGAATCAAACATTGCTGAGCTAATTGCTAAAAAGCAGCTTCATTATCCATATTAAGATTAATGAATACACATTTTCATATTCTTTTATTATAATTTTGCAAGTTAAGAGCCTTTTGATTTAAATACATTTTAATTAATAAGAATTTATACAACATTTAGTTTTTTATTTGGGAATTATATTTCTATATCAGAATTTTAAATTGTCATCTTATCTTTAATTTGAAGCTTTAACATTTTATAATCTATTAAATATGGATCCAAATATTTTACTCCCTATATTAAGGTGAAAAATAAAGATCATTATGATCTTATGTATGTTTACATGTGCTATTCAATGTTAAAATCTCAAGGGGTCTGCATAATTTTTTAATTTTCAAGAGTCCTTGGGGTGAAAAAGTTTGGTAACCACTGTTTTTGAATCCACTGTTTGGAAACCACTGTTTGTAAATCTGCTTGGCTTGCTATCCATTAGAAAAGGGATATTTAGTATTCATCTTCCATTTTAATTTTAAAAATTAACAAAACTAGAACATTACTAAAGAAAACTTACTCTTGCTTCACAAATCCCAATTTCAAATCTCAAAACACCTTCTGTTCCAAACTCAATATTTAAGAAACTTGTAATATTAGGTTGTCACAGCTTAATGTGAATATGGAATATTCTACATCATTAGACACCTGTAAATACAAAGAAGCAATTAGAAAAACAAAAGTAAGGAGTTGATTCTCATTTGAACACATGTTCATTGTGTGAATATAGTATTCTCAATATTTTGTTAGTAAACTAGAAGTAGTAAATTAAGAATCTATTGGATCCATATATTAGTTAAGTAGATTTCAATTTCATGAAATGTTCTGATATGAATATCATGAAACAATTAGATTATGATTAAAAACAAGATCAACCACTAACTTAACGAAAATTAACCACTAACTTTCTAAAAAGTTCAACTAAGATATACATCTTTGTTTAAACTAAGAAAAATATAAACATTTGAAAGAAAAATGCTATTTCTGATAAGTAGAAATATTTTATTTCAATGCAATAATGCCCAAAAATTGTATAAAGTTTAATTTGAAGAATTTTATATTTTAAATTTAAGTGATTTTTATCATTACATTTTTAGTAACCAGATAAAATATTTGTTTGATTCCCACTTTAATTGAGCATTGGCTTGTTGTTGTCATATTTTATGTACAATCATGGCCAATTAAACTGGAATTACAATACTGAATATGGAGACAAAAACAAATCAATGTATGTACTTTTACTATAATATTCTGCCTTTATAGTTAAATTTCTATTTCTAATTTTTTGGAAGACATTTGTACTTCCATAGGAAAGAACATTTTCGAGGAACTGTTTAATAAAGATATTCAATGTAAAGAAGTTTTTTCTGAGATCCTACATTTCCATGATAACGAAATACATAAAAATAACACATGAATATATTCAATTACAAAATCAACCTTAACTAATTTTTGAACGAAATTTAAATCATGACACAGAAACATAAAATAAAATAACTTTATTCAAATCTCATGGTAAGCTCACCTCATTGTGGTAATGAAATACAGAACAGCATGAAAATACAAAATGCATTAAATTTAATAACATTGACCTTGGATTAAAATCGATCATCTTCATTGTTGACCCTATTATGTAACGCCTTGTCCCATTTTAACTTTTCAAAAAGCTGATTGTAATATTTTTAGTGCAATCTATCTTTAGTTTGAAAAGAAATGTTTGTATAACCTTTCTAAAAATTGTTTGAAAAACAGAAAACATTGCCCACTGAAAGTTGCAAAACAAAGATATTTTGAAACTTTCCCTCCATATCGCTAATTTCACCAATCCAGAAGAGAACTGAAAAAAATAAAAAATAACTACAAGAAGCTGATAAATTCTATACTAAATTTGTACACCAATTTAAAGAATTTAAATACATAAATTGTTAAAAAACCAAATATTTATAAATTTTAACCTGGGAAGGATACTTTTTCAATTAAAAGGACTGAACTCAATAACAAGACATAAGGTCGATTGTATATAAACTATTCTCTGAAAACTTGATGGCTTTCAAACTGCTATCTACATATAAATGCATGTGTATGTTCTCTATACAAATATCTACACCTTTTGACCAGTCCACACCAAATTTGGTACACTTATACTTTGTAACCCTGCGAGTAACACAAGCTACATATTAACCACTGTTCTCTTTAACCTAGGTGTGCAGAGGAGGCTAAATCAATTTGAAATTGCCATATGAAAAACATTGAGCATAAAACGATTGTGGTATGCAACTCGGTTTGTTTTACCAGTATTGATCGAAAACCAATTTTTTCTGAAACGTTATACTTAAACAATTTAAAATTCTAATTATATTTGAACTGATTTTCTATTTCTTTCCACAATAGAAATAATTTAGGAATATTTGAATGATGAAAATTGGATACATCTAAAATACTTAATTTTACACAACTTGCATTTTGTAATGGATTCTATTTCATGTGGTATCTGGCCAATGCCAGAATTAAAATTTATTTTATAAATTAGATTTAGAATTCCATGTTTGTGTAATTTGAGTTAAGACAGAAATGTTGCTGTCATATTTGATTATTTCTAAGTTTTGTAAATTTGTGTTCTTATGTAAATAATTCATTATTGTCTATCAATATTTTCAAGTCTTTTTCGAATTTCTCTATCTCGGAATATTCTCATGACACCGAAATTCGCCACTCTTGCTCAGATCTTTCATTTTTCAGAATTCTACATTTTTCAATGACCAGAATTTCTTTTCTGTTTGTATTTATGTGTTCCATTACTTTCCATATTAAATATATTATTTAGGAGTTAAATTGTAATGAATTATTTTTATTATCTGCCAAATACCACATGGGTAATTTCTTGGTATATGTATATTTTGACGAACTTTCCTCAAGTCTTTGGTTAAATAAATTACAGTTTGTAGAATTCTATTTTAGGAAAATAAATGGAAACCTTTTTAAGGTGTATAAGTTCTTATTTTAAAATGACTAGTAAAGTTAAAATAAAATTATTCTAAAATAAGATGTTACGTTAAATCAAAAAGGGTAGCCATATATTGTAGTTCAAAAATATTTCTAAATTTTGACATTTTCATTACAAGACGATTAAAATCAATTTAATTTATATTTGTTTTTCATGTTACATGGGTATAATTGAAAGTTGTACTCCATAGTCAAGGAACTACATCTATCATTCTAAATAGGTATGTGGTTTCTATATAAAACAGTCTCTCAATTGAAAAAAGTACCTTAAGGATTCGATTTAAAACTAAATTTTTCTGTTGGAGGAAAGCGAATTTCAAATAAGACTTTGCTGATCTTGGAATAATATCATAGTAAGGATGTAAACTAGGACTGTTGAAAAATAGAACTTTTTGTCTGAAGTGGCAGAAGTTCGAGGTTGCTTGCTTGAAGTTGAAACTGTTCGTATACAGCTTAGGTACCTGTGAAACATTCATTGAAAGCAGTGATTTTGTAAAAGCGTAATCGATAGAGTTTGCTTTGTCTACACTGATGACATTTATTTTAAAAACAAGCTCCGTTATTCCACGTGCGGCTGAATAGAATTTTCAAGAAAAAATGTGTTATTCAAAATAAATTAACCACGAATGCTGTAACAGTTTAATTTTCCATCCTCTCACAATGATGTAATTCGAAAACATCGAATCCATGGTGCAAGGATGCCACAAATAAATATTGATTGGAAAACTGAGTGCAAGACTATACGCTGAAAGTTCCTCAATTTTACTGAAAATGAACTTAATTGGCATTCGTAATCACTCCAAAATTCAAAATTGATTTCTGAAATCATCTTAGAAAAAGCTTTTGTAGTTTGTCTTACAGCAAGAGTGTGATGAATATGAAATGGATTATATGGATGGATATATTATGTACACATATTTGTGTCCGAAGTAAATTGTAGAAGCTATGAAAAAGTTAAAATGATGGTAAAAAATATTCTGTACACTTAAATGATGCTTGCATTTTTCTATGAAATAGAATCAACATTTAACCAATTCAACCTGAGCATCGCCGAGTAATTCTGCTAGTATTAAATAAAGGATAACAACCCTTATTATGTTACAATGTTAGAAACAAACCTGAAACATATCAGAACAATCTTATTAAACTGCCATGACACAGAATTTTTCAGAACTGAACCCGATGGCGATTATATTCTTAAAATAAGCAAATGCAACTTATATATATTTACTTTATCTATAAACAGTGAAGATATCAGATTGTTCCTAAATGCATCTTAATATACTCTGAATTCTTAGCTTTAAGTGAATAAAAATTTGGAGCTTTCAAGAAGAACAAGAGCAATTATGATTTTAGTAAGTCAAAACATTTTGCAGTAAAGCTATCTAGTTTAAATATTTTAATGAAATTGATTCAATGTGCATGCCTAATGTCTAACAAGTTTAAACTTGGAGCAAATAAATACAAATAAACGTTTCATTTGGATAAAATAAATTTGATTTTTTTTTCCCTTTCGAAAAAAAAATCATTCTTTTCATGTGTTTTTAATATTGAATTTTAATAAAAAAAATTCAAATTAGCATATATAAACCTTGGAATTTTCTTAAATTTCTTAAATTAAAGGAAAACAATTTGACTTAAAGAGAATTAAAACTAAATATACATACCAGCAGTGGTGAATCTCCATGCAGAGGATAACAGGTTCCAAATTCCTTAAAGTCATGTTTGTCTTAAACTCAAAGTAATACGATAAATAATAGACAAATACCAAGATTAGGCATAAATGTGTGGCAATTTAAAAACCATACGTTTTTAAAATCATGGTGTATATGTTAAGATTTGAGTTTTGGTTTCAATTTGTTGTTCTAGGTCATTTTTTGCTACACGAGGGCTAATCAGACCATTAAAATTTGGAAACCACATTTGAGTCATGTTCTTGGGTGCAGAAAATATTTAACATTTGTGCAGAAAAAATATTTATATATTTTAGTACTGTAATAAGAATTTAATGCATACAAACTATTTTTATTTAGGAGAATATTAGAGCAGTTTGTTGATTTCAAAATTAATTTCATGACTTATTAGACATTCATAGGACTTGCACGTTTATTTTCATTCATATTTTCATTTAATGCTTCTGAAACTAAAGATAAAAGTACAAATAACATTTAAAAATAAAAAGTTATAAAGATTTCCATCCATTCATAAATTACAACTTTCTCTAATTTCAAAATAGGCACAAGGTTCAGATTCTCAAATGACATTTTAGGTATTTTATAGCTGTTTAACTCCTTGGCTAATAAAAATTGAAAAAATTCATGTCAATTTACAATGAGAAAAATATTTGTATCAACAAACGATTTATGAACAAATGTAGTCACATTATGCAGGATGAACCAAATTAAAAAGGTATTCAGACCTCAGTAGGAAAAACTACTGGGCGAATCAAAATTTGATACACACTTTCACTACTAGTATGCAATTTTGATTTAGAAGCAAAAAAAAAAGTAATTCACATTTTAGCCACTAGGATAAAATTTAGAGCTGCGGTCCAGGTAATTTGCATATTGCTGAACTCATCTAACAAGTAGTCAAGAAAAAAGTTAACGTGCAATCTTTATTGCAATCACATGTGGAAATTAAATTAACAAATAACTGCAAAAAGAGCAGTGCAGTAACTTTATTGCAATTGCATATAAAATAATACCAACATCAGATAGACTGATGTTAGTGTGATTACACATTACACAGAACTCTCCATACTGCTGTATACGGCGGAGATAGCAAATGCACATGGTAGCAGTAGTGCACGTGTGATACCAAGGTCCAATTCCCATATATGCACATGCACTGTTACCGTGCCTTTGCTATTTCCTGCTCCACCACAATAGTTGAAACTGCTCTCTGCAAAGTTAGCTTGCGACCTCATCCTGGTGTTTCAAAAGAGATTTCCGTCTGTTAAAAAAATAGTTGATCAGTGAAAAATGCTGTGACTCCTTAAATAGGCAGAGGATAATATACAAGTTACCTGAACTGTAGCACCATTTTCCCCTAGGTCAAAATTTGAACTATTGATGTTTTTCAGAAATCAAAACTGCATACTCAGGAAAGAGTTGTAATTCATCGAGTAGTTTTTCTTAGAGGTCTAAACACCTATTTAATTTGTATCACCTGTACATATCAGTATAACAAAACTCAAATTAACCCTGACACCCAAATGTGTCGAAAGGCTATCTTCAGAAACCCAAAATGGCTGAGTTAGTACTTTACCAACTATTTCTTCCCCTCCTTTTCAACTTATTTTACATCTCATGGGAGGACCCTATACTGGGTCCGAAAACCTAACTTATTTTGATGGGGTCGTACCTAGTGCTCTTTTTAATTTAGCAAGTCAAATTTAAAATTAGACATGTTCGTGTTTGGTATAAAAAAATACATTTTTAAACTTGTAATGGACAATACAAATCAAAATTGCAGTTAGAAAACAATTTTATCTGTACATGTAAGTGCACTTTTTCGATGAAGTATTACATAAAATCAAAACAATGTGCAACTATAATAGAGAGGACTAATTTTGGTACTTACATATTATCAGTGCCAGGTTGGCATTTTTTGGCGACAAAAAATATTTATGACGATATTTTGATTTCCGGCAGGAACTGCTTTGAAATTGTCTTCAATATGAAATCAAAATAATAGTTTTCATTTGCAGATTGCTTCTGCCTCCACATGAATTCTAATAAATACAAAGGCAAATCTAACAGATGTAGAAAGAAAAATATTTGAACGGACCACACATGTTCACGAGACACGGCTAACTACGCTGTTATTAAGGCTTTCCACAGAAAAAAGCGTTGTCATAATTCATATTATCTCTCACTCGTACTATTATTGGCAGTTTATCTCCCTGGCACGGATAATACATAAGTACCCTAATTTCTATAATATAACTAGGAAAATATTTTTCAATTTTCAATCACATTATTCAAAGGAGTTTCAAGTAAATATTTTTTCAATAAATGTTTTAAAATAGCAATTTCATTTATTTATTTCTCTCTAATGTCTTATTTTAAACCTTTCACCATGAAAATACATAGGTTCTGTTTTCTCCTGTTGTGCTATAGGCAATTAATTTGTTTTTATTTTTAAAGTAGTGTATAAAAAATTCATGGTAATTTTTTCAGCAAAAATATATCTTTTGCTTTGAAATTGATGCTTAAAAAAGGAAATCTGAAAAATAATACAATGATTACTAATGGACATTTTTTAATAATTCATTTGAAATAGAATCTCGAAGCAGCATGAATTTTTGGTAATGGTTTCCTTTTCCAATTGTAGACCCAAAACATGTAGGTACATCCATGAACTTTCACTAGAATCACTGCCCAATTATCTTCCTGAAATAGAGACTTTGGTGGTTTGTGGGAACTTTTCAATGACTTTTCCTAAAAACTCTTAAGATAAGCACACTTTTAGGTGGAAAGTGAGAACAATGCTTCTCTGTATCGCACTTTGGGGCTGACACACACAGGCAAGAAAAACTCGCTTATTAGAAATAAGTTACACATTATTTCTATCACCCTACTGTCACTAATAAATCGCGAAATAAGCATTTCTAGATCACAATTAAATTTTGGAACTATTCTTTAAACAATAAAAATAGGAACCATTGATAATGAAAATTTAGAAAAACTTTGCGTTGGCTATTCCAAAAATCAAATCAAATATTAAAACAATTATTAAATCAATGCCATGTCAAGCATCAAATTAAATTCTTTATTTTCTTTCTTTGTAACAATATATGATAAATATAAATAAAATAAATATGATAGATAACTTTCATGTTTTTTGTGACCCTCCCATAAGTCGCAGTGGATCTATGTGGCCTTTGGTCTTAACAAGTCTGCATACTTGCGTTAGGGCATACCAATGCGACCACTCCTGGGCTAACGTTCTCTTAACATTTTTCAGATTATTTCTCGCTACCAATGGAAGGAAGTGGTTTTATACGAGCTGACTTGTGGACTCAAGAATCTCAGTCAGTCTCTGACTTCTATTTCCCATAGCCTGTAATTTATACAAATAGCAACACTGGCTCTTTTGTATATTTTAGCTCATGTCAAAAATCTCAGAAGAGGTTATAGGATCCAGACTGAATAGATGTACGTAGTTAGAAATCCTCAAATACATGATCATTTAACAATGCTTCATGTGACAAGGGGATGTCCAAGCAGCCTTTGAAGAGTGGTGATGACCAATTATTATTCTCACAGGTAGAGGGGAAGAAAAGCAGATTAGTATTTTGGGTGGCTCGGCTGGTGGCTGGGTTTCTGCATGAAGGAGTGCTTTGGGCATAGTGGAAGCCAGAGGGTCATGGTTGGACATAAAATCTGTGCAAAACTTATTTCTAAAAGTGCAATTTAAAATACTTGATATCCTAAATTAAAAGTGTACCTTAACTTGAAAGCCTACACAATAAATGAATAGCATTACCACATACAGTAGATACTGAACCAAGTCGGTTTGTAAACTAAATGTTCAGATTCGTCTTACACATATAGTATATCCAAATTATTTTAGAAGTGGGTATCCAAATGCTGTTCATGTTCTTTGTTATATTTCATGAACCATAGGTATCAGGACATTTAGAAGTTATTTACAACCCTTTTTTATAGTAAGTTTTAAAACTCATTAATTTGCCAAATACTATACATTTGTATTAATTTAGTTGAAAAAGCATGATTTCCACAAAAAGTAACATTGAAATTTTATTTTGTTGTATCATCCATAACCCCAAGGGATTCTGGTTAAGATTCCAGAATTTGAAATACAGTCAGCCAGACAGAAATTACCAGTTAGTGCTCATTTTTCATGGAAAAATTTCCCTAGAGTTAATTTGCAATTGCACTTTCCAGATCTTTTTACTTAGTACCTTGTAAAGATGGTGATTAAAATTAGCTTTAGTACAATTTTTAATATTTGATCACTCATCCAATAATTAACCACTACCTACCAGTTGTTGACTAGTACTTATTTTTCACAATAACATTCGAATTGAAACATTTGTGCAAATATTTTAGCGATTAGTATAGTTGTACGAAACATAGCAGGGATAAACATTTTTTTACATAACTTAAGTAAGACTTAGTAAATGTACGAATTTCCGAGCATTAAATGTAAACATGATAAGTGTTAGTACTAATATTAAATAAGTAAACAAGTTAAAATATATAACATATTAAACAAGTAAATAAATGGAAGAAAATTATAAAGATTTTTGGCATCAATTATAACAGAAATTAAGCCAGCTCTGCCAATTCCATCAGTTTCTCCAAGACACAATGAAAATTGTCATCTGATAAAAATCATCCGATCCAAACTGCACGGCATGTCTTTTTAAAGTACCTTTTATACATGTTTTGCAGCAACTATCATATTTACAACACGTACTTTTATGCTATATTTGTTTCCGTTTTGCCAGTTACCATCATGTTTTTCAAATTCATCACTTTCACCAATTAAAATTAAGTCTTTTGAACTGCTGTTTATTCTTTTCCACTGTAAGTTTGAAATATTATTTCCTCTTTTGGTTTGACAGAACTTGCCTTGATTCTTTTTTCCTAACTTTTTATCATTTTGTCTTCTTTCACAATATAATAACCACCTTTTAGATGGAGCTGCATGGGAAATATCTTGTTTCATGCCTTTTTTAAAGTAGGACTCATTAGAATATAGCTCATGATCTAGAATTAGATATCAGACAATTCATTGTAAATTGAGGAACTCTTAACAGGCTCTTTTGGTACAAAAAATTTCATTGTTTCTGTATTTATTGTCAGTGCTTCATAACTTCTTTCAGTAATTGACCACATGTCAAATACTGGATACAGGCTCATTTTTTGTTAATTTACCTCAAACAATTGCCAACACTTAATTATGAAGCATCTAACTTCAAATTTAAAATTAAAGTTTGTCAAAAAATTAAGTAATTGACCACTTTAGACTCGTTAGCATTTATTCCAGTAGTCCATTGGCTACAAGAATATAAATTTAATTTTTATGGAATAAACTAGTTTGCTTGTTTTAATGAGAAATATAATGAAATGGTAAACTACTGGTAGGTGATCAGGGACTGGCTGGTTCAGCCTATACTATAGAATATATACCAGGTCTCTTGAATCTAAATAGAATGAAAACAAAATTGTGAACAGTCGAATATATCATCTTTTCATTTCTTTTTTAACCCATTACCTAGCATAAGCAAAAACTAAAATGAAATAACAATCAAGCAAATGTTTTATCTAAAACAAGCAATGCTTTTTGTTTGGTTAAAAGCAATGCATATATTTTACAACTGATTATAAATAATTAAATTGTCTTCAACACTGAACCCAAAATAATAGACAAAATAGGCAATAATAGACACAAAACAAAAAGATTTCTAATGCATACAAGATTGATTAAGGTAATGTTATGCAAAATTTAAATTGGAGGAAAAAACGTGTTGGACATGGTCAATTTTCTGGGAGAAACAAAACTTTTACACATGATTAAAAGCAAAATTGCTTAGTTTACTCATTTGGCCAGATGAGAACATGAATATGCAATATCTTTTTAACAGGAGGATACCCTTCACACACATTTAATAAATTATATCTACAAATAGTTTTCTATCAGAAACAGTTCCAAAAGGACTAAGTGGGAATGAAGGACATGGTGCAATAGTAATTTCATAGCTTTTTATAAAATCTTCATGAATTGGAACGCGATGAAATTTTCATGAATTTGAGATGCTATGATTTCCCAAAAAACTACCTTCAGTTTAATTGGCTCTATGCCTAGAATAGATTTTTAACATTGGCATTCAGAGTGCATATTTTTAATCTTTAATACACTCCACCCTATCAGACTTGAAAACAAAACAAAGAAAATATAATCCTATCACTAATTGCTTTCCATATTCTCATAAAATTGAAGGGAAAATAAAGTTTCAGCCATAAAGATTGGAACATAAGTGACAAACTAGTAAAACAGTATGAAAATGAATAAATTTTATGCATAATGCGTAAAAGTTTAAAAGTTAAGTTAATGTTCTAAAACTTACAACTATATTTCTTTGAGCTATTTATATAATTCGACTAATCTTAATTGACTGCTTCTCCAAAAACAATAATGATGTGATAAAATGAATTTAATGCAATGCACGAGTTTCTTTTGGTTATACTGTTGTAAAACAGCTATGATAATTTACAATGAGGAAAGTAATCAACAATAGCTTCATTTTAATTAAAATAGGAGAATAAAAACATAAGAGCTTCCTAGAATTAATGAAATAAAAATAACGCATTTTTGTTTCAACATTATTATTTCTATTTTTAAAATTATGACGGAGAATTTTATCCTTGAAATTTCATAAACCAAGTTCAAGAATCGATACATTCAAAAAGAAAATAATTGACTAAAGAAAATTTCTCTTTGCCATACAATAGTCAAAGTAATTTTCTGTATCAAATTGTTATCTGAATGTTTAATTTTCGGAACACAGGAAAGATGGTCATGTTATGTATAACTTGCATTGCAATTCCATAAAAAAATTCCACCGATAAATTTCAAAATCACATCAAAATTCATCTCAAATAAATGGTATTTTGCGAATTTTCGTTCAAATAAGAAAAATATTTTCTTCAGTTCATTCTTTACCATTGTCTATCAATTATAAACCTTTACAGCAAACTGAAAAACATAATGGAATAATCTTAATGCTGCACTCTTATTCGCATTTTATCCAGTATAGCATTTTATTTTAGTTCTAGATACCTCCATTCTTGATTTTTTTTTTACATAACGTTTCATTCGATCCCAAAAATCCCCAGCGAAAGCTCTAGTACAAATGAGTATTCTTCACCCAAACAAACCACTTTCCAGAAAAGAGGATCAAGTTAAATAACACATCTAAAAGTGATTTTTGAAAGAAAAACACATTTCTGTGTGTTATGACTACTAGAAAATTCCCGAATCCACAGCTGATGACAACATTGTCACAAGTATGAAAATACATAGCGAATGAAACACTAGCTAATATACTTAAATGATAAAAACTACTGGTTCATTGCTTAAAAACCTATAAAAGATAATTAGTTCAAACTTACTTGTATAATAATCAAAATTTCGTAATTTCTATTCCAAATCTGATTACTTCACATAGCTCCATATTGAAAAATAAATAGAATATGGATGGCACGGAACAGTACACATAAACACATATGTGCAGAACAAAGTGAGCTGCTGAAGCTGAAATCCAAGTTTACAGAATATAGGAATGTGATAAAATGATGTTCATTAAGTAGAGTGGGTTATGGCAACCTTTTTAATTGTTCCGGATCATGTGACCAAAACTAGTAAACATGTCATCATTAGACTTACTTTTCCACGCGCATACGTTTGCGCTTTCTTTCTTAACAAATGCATAGTGAAAGTAAAAGCTTAAAATTGTTCTTTACTACAGTGAAGATGGATGCAATTCCAAATTTGTGTAATAATCAGTGTATTGCTTCAGCGTGACGTAAATTCAACTACCGACATTCCGAATTTATGACGGATTCAGTGAGTTTGAACATTGCGGAGCAGATTCAATTCCTGTTTTTTCCTAAGGTGTTTCTCGTCATCTGACCGTGGCTCAAAATTACGTGGTGTTGTCCTTGATTCTTTCCCTTTGGGATTAATCCCGGACCGTCACCAATAGCCCGTTGTGTTGCTCCAGTGTGACGTTAATTAAAACACCTACTCAGGGTGTTTCTTCTGTGTCAGTAAAACTTTTCAACAAAACTAGTCAATTTAATTGACGTTGTTTGGAATAGCTTGGCTAAATATGACTCTTGCACAATAAGACCCAACACAACCAACAAAATTCGAGAGAAGTGGAATTCCCTTCGGGGTTCGCGGACAGTCGTCATTAGTCCGTTGTGTTGCTCTATGACGTTCATTAAATACCTACCAACCGAGAAAGGTGGAAAGATTACGTTATGCAGTTGCGCGATTTGCATTTTTTTAAAACATTCTCATAATAAAATACAAATTAACGGAAAGTACTATCGGAAGTGATCGCGGGAAGCTGCCCGCACATAGGTCGTACAGAACTCTGGAACTCTCAGCTGTTCGGTGTAGAAGCTATTAACTAAAGTGTCCGCGCGCTTATTGGTTCTTCGTCCCTTGGCAGCATTTGTTATGTCTGATCGAGATATTACAGATGAGTCATACGGACGGACCATCTCGACCAGTTTTCTAGATCTCGAATGAGAAAATTTGGCGTGAATTCTTTTGCCTAAAATTTGGCGTGAATTTCTAAACTCGTACTGCCATTGCCACTTCGTTTCTCCAACCGCAATAGTGCTCATGCTGTAGTGTAGTCGCCATATTTCTGCTTTTGCTCACTGGAATAGCATTCTAAACGTGTCTACTGCGAAAATCAAAATAATTTACATTATTCTTTTTTATCACTATTTCTTGGATTGTGTCATTTGTGTTTTCAAATTCATTGTGTTTCAGTAGCTAGTAGTTTATTTCTTGGCAGTAATTTCGTTAGTACAGTTTATTGATTAAGTGTCATTTGTGTTTTCAAATTCATTGTATTTTAGTAGCTAGTAGTTTATTGATTAAGCGTCATTTGTGTTTTCAAAAGGGTACAGCTGCAGTCTCCGCCACGCGGAGTGGCAACGCGGTTTTTTTTTTGGCACACTTTTTATGTCGTCACGGAAATCTTCCCAAAATTGAATACATATTGCATACATATGGATTAAATTATATAAATCTTGATAAAACAACATTTTGACTAGTAAAACACTGCAAATCTGGATTAAATATACACAAAATACAAAAAAATATTTTTTAACGGAAATCACATCTTGACTAGTGAAACATTGCAAAACTGGATTAAATATACACAAATATGCAAAAAAAAATTAACGGAATTAAAGGTCGAGCAGTCGCATCAGGTTGTATTTTTCCTGTCTATTTTGTTTCATTAGTTATCTTATTATTTCTAGTATACCTTATTTCTTAAGATGCCTTCTATTTTTAGTGTAGTCGATAAGTTTCAAGAGAATTTTTCTCGCAACTTAAAGTTTACTTTTTCTGGTGGTAGACAAACTTTCGGGACTGAGGGAGTTGGTAATCGTTTTTTTTTTGTTACGAGTTGTGTCGCGATAAAGAGCTTTTTTAAAACTTTTTTAAAGGAATCGGGATTAATTAAATCTAAATTTTCTTGCGATAAATGCAACGGAGAAATGACGTTTTCTGTTAGGAATTCAGAGCGATGGATACACGTGGATTTGTAGAAATCGCAGGGATAATCCAAATCCGTGTCCAAACTGAAAAGAACAATCTATGCAAGAGCACTTGACCATGTAGGAAATCGGAAATAAATAGAACAATCTAGAAAAAAGAAGAATCGACACTTCTGGACGCTGGCAAGGTTACCATAAAAACACGAGAACCCTAACCAGAGAAAAATTCGGGTTACCATCAGCCGGCATCAGTCGTTTAAAACTGCGCCAAAAGTCGTTGCCACTCCGCGCGGAGGAGACTGCAGCTGTACCATGAGACTACTCATCATTGGCGATTCTATGGTCAAGTATTTGAACGAATACTTGACTAACGAATTTACTGATCATGAAGTTGATCTCATTTCCTTTCCAGGTGCTAAAACATAAAGGTTATCAGATAAACTTAGTGATTAGATATTACGGCTGGATGTTGTTTCATGTTGGAACTAACAATCTTTATGGTGATGTTTCTGAAATTCTTCAGAAATACACTATACTTTTCCAGGAAATTTCACGTCTATATCCTGGAGTCAAGGTGGTTGTATCGGTGACCATACCTCATAGTCCAAATTTCTTTTTGGATTATCGACCCCATTGTGCCCTGTCGTCTCATCTGCTGTTCTTAAATGCCAAGACAGATGTTATCAATGCGGAACTGGAAAAGACTTGCCTGAGCCGAGAGGCGTTTTATTTTTGCCAGTCTCTCAGTTCATGGCAAGGCCTCTGGGGCAGAGATGGGTCTACATCTGAACAGAAAAGGCAACCATTACCTGGCAAAAATGTTTGTAAAAACACTAAATGGGCTAATGACTATGGATGATGCAATCTGCAAAAACGCAAGTTCTTTGTCAGTTGTTAACTTGCCTGCTAAGTGTAACTCTTCACCTGCTCTTTCACTTAAGTCTCCTTTGTTTTCTGCTGTTTCTAATAAAGCCTCTGAAACCTGTCCTTTCTAATACTTGCTTTTCATCCATTCTCCCTAAACCTTTGTATTCTGATGTTGTCTCTGGTAGAATCTATAAAACCTGTTTGTTTTAGCAATTCGTGTTACTCTTCACCGGCTTTTTCTCTTAAACCACATTCTGCGCCTTCTGTTTCTAGTAAAACCCCTGTGAAACCTGTTCCTTCTAACAATCCTTGTAACTCTTCATCTGTGTCACTTGTTCTTTCTATCAAACCTGTTTTGTTGCCTGCTGTGACTAATAAATCCTCTGTGAAACCTATCTTTCCTAACAATTCTTGTTACTCTTCTCCTGCTCTATCTCTTAAATCTCTCTGGGCCTGCTATTTCCAATAAAACCTCTCCTTTCTGATACTTGTTGCTTTTCGTCCATTCTTTTGAAACAGATGCAGTATAGGACATCTTTTGATGCAGTTTTATTTGGCAGGGTTTTTTGCAGTTTCTGGCAACCCTCCTAATTTCCCGAATGTTCCACTCTGTTTATTTTATGTTTTATTTTAAATTTCTGCCGATATTTGATTTCTTTCGCATTTGTGTGGCTGTTTTGAATTTTGTAATTTCAATGTTTTATTATTTATTCAAGATTTATATTTAGTCAAGATTACATATTTTTTATCCAGATTTATATATTTAATCCAGATTTGTTTTTTATCAAAATGTCATAAAATCAAGATATGTTTATTTTGTGTTACGTTTTAAGGTGTTTTATTTTAATATTTTTAATTATATGTTTATATATATAATCAAGGCGATTGTGCAATGTTTTGTCTGTGTTGAACCAAGTGGTCGCCAAGGAAAAAATGCGCTAAATGTCCTATACTGCATCTGTTCTGTTATGGTGTCCACTTGCACTAATTCTTGTATTTTTAGCCTTTTACCTTCTCAATCTGTTTCTACTGTACACTCTACATTAATTTGCACGTGTCTGAACAATTTTGTTGAACATAGTAGCATTGGAGGGGGTAAGGGATGTCAGGATCAACTGAACAGTAAAGTATATCCGAGAAAATGTAAATCTTGTGAAAGATTGTATAAGTCGAAAGAATCTGTAAACACCTTAAAAGGTATAATTCTCTTATAAGACCAAGAATTTCATATCCTCGTGAATGTACAATTTGCTTAAAGTTCTACTGTTCTAAAGAATTATTTTTTAATCAAAAAAGGATGTAAACCTATTCAATGCTCACAAGATTCCAATTTAACTGGAAACAAATGTAAGAAATGCATAAAACATTTTCTAACAAGTTTAACCTTAAACGACATTTAAAAGCATGTCCTTGGATGCAAGATTAAACTAGACGTTTGGAAATGTAATGTTTGTGGAAAATTTTTCAATATGCAGGAATTAAATATTCATGAACAGTCTTGTTATTTAAGAAATGAGCGAGGTACATTATTGTGTTTTTCCAGAGTGCAGTAGGCTATTTAGTCACATCAGATGTTTAAATAGACATAATTGAAGTACACAATTCAAATAATCTAAAAGTTCTATCAATAGCTTTCAAAATTGGTTAGAGTTGGAAAGCACTTCTACTTTTACATCTTTTAAGAAAACAATAGGAGTAAACTATGGTTCCAAAATTTTCCATTATTCTTGTCAATTTAATGTTCCATTATTTAAGCTTGAGGTCTCCAGAAAAACTGAACACAGAAATTTAAAAGGTACAGTACCTCAATTAAACTGTCCAGTTAGGATTTGTGCCTGTGAGCAAAAAGACTTAGTTACTGTTTCGTATAGTCCTAATCACACATTCTCTTAAATTTGAAAATTGTAAATATCAGCCTTTGAAACAAAGTGTTAGATCTAATTAAATCCCATTTGTTACTTTCAATTCCGGTGCGTAAAATTCAATTTCTTTTAAGGGGTTTTGGAAATCGTGACTGCAGATAATTTTTTCCAGTGAAAGAAGTGTTCCTTTCGCCTAAATCAATCGAGGCCTATTCTCGACACATGCGTTATGCACTGCAGCCAGCAATGATGTGATTTCTGTTGCTGCTCTTGTTGAGGAGCTTACAATTGAGGATTATGACCCTGTATGGTCCTCCTGATTTAGATTTTCTACCCAATAGTGATTCCTCTTGCTTTAGGTTTTCAAACTAAAGAACAAAGACATGGTGGCTAAGTCTTGCTCTAGAGCATTATGTATTGATTCGACACAGGGGTGCCCATCCCCCAAGCCCAATGGCGCAAATCCCCCCCCCCAAAAAAAAAATTTCTTTACCGTCCCCTCAAATCCAGTTAACCATATATAACCTTTACTGAAATCTCAAATTTCCAGCTGAATCCACACAAAGCTCTACATTTCGTATTTTGTAAATCAGTTAGAGATAAATAAAATTAAGAGATAAATTTGGATGAGAAATAAAACCAGAACAGCTAGGAAAATGATCAGTTTATATTTATAACAGCAATTTCATGTATAAAAAATTATATTACTTACACTTTGCAAATGAAAATAACTATAATATAGTAAAAGCAGTTGTTTTGAAAGATTATGAATGTTATATGAATAAAACAAGTATTTTACCTTGACCTTTTGTATAAGAATAATTTTTATATTCATAGAAAAACTCTAAAATTGAGTGAATGGAAGAATAGAATATAAAAAAATTTAACACATCAATGAAGATCAATAATTTAATAATCAGATATTGAAAAAATGTACTAAATGTGTAAAAACTAATGATATGAGTATTATCGTAATGTTTACATGAGTTGCGTAAGTATTCATAAAACCTTAAAAACTAAATTGTTTTAGAGTTGTAACAAAACAGCTATCTTATACGGAGGGAAGAGAAAACATTCGAACACTCTAGGTTGACAAAAATTTATAGTATGACCAGAAAATAAATTCTTTAAGCACAGGGATTTATGTACTATTTATAAGATTTTAACAGAAGCTTTTTTCTCTGTGCACTTGATATGGTAAACTTTTCGATAATTTCTTCATTTGTGATGTTCTTGAGAATGTCGTTCTCAGATGATAGTATCAATAAGCTTGACAACCAATCGTCCCCTAAGCTGCTTCTTAACCTGTTTACAATCTTTAAACGGCTCATCGTCCTTTCCGCTGAGCAACTTGTGACAGGTAACGGTAAAAGGATACGATACAGCATGGTGAGTTGAGGAAATGCTGACATATACTGCAGGCATCTGTAAGGCCTAATAAAGCCTCTTTTTACCCATTGATCAACAGACAAAAGCAACTCATCATGGTTCTGAATCTTCCTCCTCATCTCCATTTTCTTTACAGACTTCAACTTCATTTCCACTTTCACCTCCTGATCAGATTCCCTGTCTGGTATCCTATTTTTACACTTTTCTTTCTCTAAAAGCAGGTCGGAAATGTCAATTTCTGAGTGAGTAACCTTATACAAATTTGCAAAAGTTTCTAGTTCCTCTATTATTTGGTCACTCTCAAGATCGTAAAAGCCACACAAGTATTTCACTGATGAAGAATCTGGCAAGAATTTATATCCCTGCTTTTCTTTTTCTCTTGCAATTTTCAAAATTTCTTCATCTGAAAGCACTGTCATTTGTGAGATTGTAGAAAGAGAACTGTCAGAATCTGTCATTGAGTTGTTTAATAAGTGAATCTAGTACTTGAAAATAAACTTCCACTTTGATCCTCTTAAGAGGATCATCTATTCTTTCATCGATAGCCATTTCATCCATAAACCTCTTACATTTTCTGCTTCTACGGTGGGGTTGCGAAATATTATTCACATCAGCAAAGACAATAATTGAATCATTCATTTTATTCCACTCCGACTCCGCATTTTTACAAGTTTAGCTTTGGTTTTAATAACAATTTTTGGCACACTGCTATAATTAATTATTTTTGGTTGTAGAACAATTGTGATTGGTGACACTTTGAAAATAGCTGAGGCAACATATATTGAGCAAATGTTTTCAAAATCGGTCATTTGTTTCCACAAGCCAGTTGCCAGTGCCTTTGATTCATTAGCAGCTTTTTTGTCAATGGACAAACTATGCAACGTCTCCTTTATTGTGTCATAGCAGGTGACAACTGTTTGCAGTGCATCATTTCAGCTTGATCATCTTGTAGTTTGCACTATTTTCAGTCTCCTTATTTTGGTTGGACCCTTGTAGTTTGTAGTAAAAAGATCATGCCTTGTATGACCTGACGTGAAGACATAATTCCTCTAAAAGAGAAAATAGATTTTTCATTTGGGGCATATGTCCATAGATTTTTCCGCAATTAACGTAAATCTGTGCAAAGAACACCATATATAGAGCGCTTTGGGACATTCTCTCTGGATTAGCGCTTTTACACCATTGAATTTTCCTCACATATTACCAGCCCCATCCATACTTAGACCAACAATTCCACTTGGGTCAAGACCAAGTAAATTCAGGCATTTCATTATTTCTTTAAAAAGATTTTGGTTTGTGGCATCTCCACTATTGAAAACCTTAATGAACCGCTCTTCAGGTTTGACATTTTCCTTTGGGGTTCCATGCGGGTCAGTATGTTCAATATAACGAACCACTAATGTTGAACATTCTTTTTTACTAATGTCTTGAGTTGAGTCTAGAATAAATGTTAGTCGTTTTTATTCTATCTATGATTTTTGAAGCAACGATGTCACTCATTATGTTAATTACATCGTAAATGTTTCGATAACTCAAGAAATTAGACCCCAGCTTTACTTTTTCAATTCTAGATTTATCAATTTTTTCAAGGTATACCCTAGCATCAGGACTATATTTACTCAATAGCCTAGAAAGACCTATGAGTTTTTCTTTTGCTACATCCTTTTAACGAAATCGAAGCATTTCTTCACTTAAATATCGACAACAATCGATGACAACAGACAGCACTTCTCGATTGGGATGGACTAACTGATCTGATTGTTCAGCTAAACGTGAATCAATCCTCTTTTGAGAGATCCATTGGATCCTCGCAATTTGTGCTAAGTGGGTTTTAGATTTTTCATGGAGCACAATATCCCGGTCCCGTTATGCTCTGTCCATCCTCTATAGCCAGTTGTTCCCCATATTGACAGTTCGTGTGGGAGGGAAAACAGTACATGACAAGCAAAATACGGCATCTTTTTCTTGGCTATATACCAGCCATTTTCTAACTTTTACACTTTTATATGGTAAAACTTCATTCTTCCATGATGGGTTGAATTTTCTTCCACCTGTTGAAGGAAAAGTGACAAGACAAATCTTGATTTTCCAAATATAGTGCTTTATTTATTTCCTCAGCTGACAGTTTGATGTTGGCATATGATGCTGGATCTCTTGGGATTTTCAATCTATCATCAGGAGAATCTTCAGTTGTTAGAGTTTCCTCTTGTTGAATGGAAACAGAAGGTCTTTCATCAGATGGATTGCTACATGATTCTACCTCTGCGTGTCCTAATTCAGTTTCGGGCCGCGGTGGCCCGGTTGGAAGAGTAACGGACTAGCAACCGAAGGGTTGCGAGTTCGAATCCAGCCAAACACCGTCGTGTACAAAGGGGGCTGGTGCGCGTTAAATCTGTCGTGGCCTCAAATGTCCTCACGTTGGCGTGGTGTGGAAGTTTGGAGAGTGGGGTGCCAGCTCAGGTGTTGCCTCGTCATCTGACCGTGGTTCAAAATTACGTGGTGGTGTCCTCAGATCTTTCCCTCTGGGATTGATCCCGGACCGTCACCAATAGCCCGTTGTGTTGCTTCAGTGTGACGTTAATTGAAAATACCAATACCTAATTCAGTTTCATCAACTTCTTCCTGACTTTCATTTTCATCATGGTTTTCAAAATCTACGCCTTGGGTCATATTTGATGAAGAGGGTTGTATTTCTAAATCTTCAATGACGTTTTCAGGAATCGAACAGCACTAAACTAAAATTCCTTTCCTTCTCCATGAAGACTACACAAAACGTACACGGCTATATAGACGGCTACCTGCTTTCAACTGGTGACTTAACTTTACCTTGTCTATGGGACTACTAGCGATCCACATGACGTAACGGTGACGGACGGAAAACCTCAAGGTGTCAGATGGTTATGAATGGGCAGAGTATCAGCGCTGCCAACTAAGCGTTGCTCAATAAAAAATTATCGAATAACTTCCTATAGTGAAATTGTTGTCATAGCAGGAAACAGTAGTCTTTTAAACAAATTCAGAGATAGTCTAATTACTTATGAAAATATGTATATATATATAACAATAAAAAGGTTTCTTATTAAATAATTTTTGCCCGAAAAATTTCCACCCTGAAAATTCCCCAAAAAACGCCCTGAAAAAATCCCCCCCCCCAAAAAAAAAAATTCTGATGGCGCAACTTGCGCCATGATCCCCCCCTGTTGTGTACCCCTGATTCGACACACAAAACGAATCAATACAACTTTTACTTAATCTGATAGCCTGATGAATTTGGCCATGCTTTTCCTGTTGTCTATTTTATCACCAATGTAAGGAAGAACATAATTAATGCATGTTTCCTCTTTGGCATGAAATTGTAATTTTACAGGAAGGATTTTTGCTGTGGTCTAGTTTGCTTTGGTATTGTAATGATGGGTTAAGACCACAGCAGAAATCCAATCTGTAATGTCTTAACAAAGTTTCGTTGAGTATTTTTAAGATTCAGTATGTTTCATATATAAGTGAAAGTTTATAATTTTTTCTATCTAAAATCTTTTGATACTAGTAACCTTTGAGATGTCTGAAATTGAATTTAACTTGAAATGTGGCATTAAATACTATGAATTTGTTTTATCTTTAGGTTATTCAAAGGAGAAGATTATGAATTGTATGTTAAAGAAGTAAAAAATGTAACTAAATAATGTTTACTTTTGATGACCAATTCACCCTGGCATCAATGATAAACATCTTTTCGTTCAGTTGAATCTGCATTAGTTATGGATAATTCTTTGGAGCACATTTTGTGGGCATGGTCTACTAGACATTTCTCTTGATCTGCAAGTTAAAAAAATTGTTAACTCAATAACTAGTTTCTATTAAAATTAATTTTTGTGCATAATAGTTTCTTACCCTAATCATCTTAAATAAATTTGTGTGTTTGTAACTTTCCTTGACCTTCATATTTTTGCCATAAAGCTTTAAATGAAAAATAAAACCTGATGTTGAAAAACTACTGACTTATTCTTCAATTCTAATCTAATTCTAATTAAATTGATATCCGAAACATACTTCATTATCATCATGATAACATCAACATAAAACTTAATGCATTTGATTGGGGTAACTAATTTATATTTAAATCTGCAATAATCCATACAGCATGTGTACTTTAAAAACAAATAAGCTGAAAGTTATTTATGCCAGAAAAGGTACTGTAATTCTATTGTCAAATTCATAAAATACACAAAGCAGTGAAATCACATCAAAGTGAACATTCATACATTATATTTCCCATCTGGAGAAAAACTGATTTACAATTAATATCTCGTTATCAAAGTTAATTGTATTTATCAACAATTTCCTGTAATTAAAATAAATCATTTTCCCGAGAGCATGAGCATGAATGGAACACCAACAGTGAAATGAATTCAATTTTAAAAAATGATTTGAGTCAATAGTGTTTTCTATTCATTAATAAGTAATTTAAAATCCATCTTTAAGAGATCATGTATTTTTTAGTCTATTCATTTAAGAGCATGTATATTTTGCTCTTAAATGAATAGAGCAACATTCAGTGTGCGTTCAGATCACGTGTGTTCATGTGTAATGGGGTAAAAATTACTTAGAAGTCATGCATGCATATCTTAATAAAAGTAGACTAGATATATGGTACAGGAAAATTTTGTTAAACAGAAATATATATACATAATCCCTAATAAAAATAACCCAATATTTTTTCTTTTAATTGTAATTAATACTTATTATTTATTTTTAAAATGCCTTAATTATCAAGCTTAAAATATTCCAGTTTCATGAATTTACACTTCAAAAACACAGATTATCTAATTTCCCACCAATCATTCATTTCATGGGAAATTGAGAACAAAATTGTTAAATATTAAAAAGTAATGTATTTTAAATTATTCTGCTTGCTATATTTGAAAATGAAGTTATAAATTTTGAAGAAATCAGCATTGAGGTGTAGAAATTCAGTTTTAAAAAATGATCACAAAGATAAATCTTATTAAAAATTCAAACACTATGTGTCTAGAAAAAAAATTAGATGATACAAGAGATGAAAATAAAGGAGATTAAGGAAATAAAAGCCGTTTTTGGAATCAGCTAATTTCCTCTAATCAAGATTTAGATTGAAAACTGTTTTTAAAAGTTTGTAAGGCTTAATCTTTAAAATGAAGAATTCCAAATCAAAAAGGAAACCGTATCATCTTTAGAGCTTTGGAAAACCTTACCCCGAGGACATGTACAATAGATCCTCTAATTAAGGAAATTCAGCAATCAAAAAGTAGCCCTCAAAATGAATTCATAGTTATAACATTTCTAAAATTTTAGGTGATCGGAGTGTTTATTTCTTTAGTTGTAGGCTCTTTTCAAAACGGTATGAAAAAATCATGATTTTTTAAAATCAAAAACATCGGATTTTAATTCAGAAATCGGGATGTAATTTGATGATATTGATTTGGATTTCGCCTTTTACTTATTCGACATAATTCTTAAAATAGAGCAAATGCATTTTAAATGTTTAATAAAACCTTTTATAATTGTTAAACAATCACAATTTTTTACAAAATATTTAAATTAGTCATGTTTTAATTAATTGCAACAATTTCAAATATTAAATTCACTTTATTTTAATTTTTAAAAATCGTACCTCAATAAACCTAAACATAAGTTGTATATCTTTTCAAAGTCAATGATTAGATGAGCAAGCTTCTTTATCCGGTTTTCAAATTAGGGAACAAGTTTGGAAACTCAAGCATTTTTTCTGGACGTTTAATCGCGATTCTCTATTTCGATAACTCACTGCTGGTAAGTAGGTAATTGAATTAATGTCACACTGGAACAACGCAACGGGATATTGGCGACGTACAGTGTCATTTTAGCAATCTAGGTAGACAAAAGTATTGCATCAAAAATGCACTGGTTTGGGGGGATTTTAAGAGAGTGATAAAATACTGGTTTGGTATATATTTAACAATTTTTTAGTTACTATTTGAATGCAGAAATATGCTAAATTTAAAGAATTTTTTTTCCTGCTCCATATATAACACTTCATAAATTACTAACCGTATTTTTGAAATTTTATATTAATATGCACGTGAATGGTCATATACAACCAAAATAGTTCAATAAGTAGATGTATGTAATACTAGAAAAACTAAGATGGAAAAAATCTATTTTAAAAATGTTACAAAATTATATACTTGGAATCCCAACTGCCTAAATAATCTACTGAGATTGAAATCAAGGGAAGGTTCTTCAAATTCAAACTTTTTGGAAATATTTGGCTGTGTTTAATTTTAGACTTTGCTCGTAAACTTGCAATTAGATCTCAGGTGATAAGCAATCTATTTGTACTAGTTGACCTTTTTATAATGAATATTTCTCTTATTGCCTATTATGTTTATTTCTTGCCTCGCGCTTCGTCTAAGAGCTGGTCGATTGGAAGAGTACAAAACGTAAAATATCCTTCTCGTGTACTAGTATTTGATGTATGGTTTACGGTCACTGGGGGTAATAAGGACACTTTCTGAGGCCATACCTTGTACTTGCTTCGTGGACAGAAAATTTATGAGTTTATCTGGAAACCGGAATTTAAACATTATTGTTTCCGTTTCGATGGAAGTGTTCTAATATCTTCACAAAATGTTGTGAGCAGGCCGGACACAGAATGAAGAAATACATCCAAGTAGTATCAAGGTTTTTAAAGGCATTCTAATTTATTAATATAATATATAAAGGTATGTACAAGTCTTGAGACACAAAAATGAGCAGTCAAGTTCCACGCTGTACATTGCGTTCTTATCAAAATTCTAGTTATCTTATTAAAATTCTAGTGATGATTACGCAAAATTGTATGCGGCGGAAAGAGAAGTTATGGCGCCTAGCTTCAACCGATTCAGGAGCGTGTTTAGTTTCATCAGTTTTATGTTGTGCAAGTGTTTCATTTTTACAACATACGTTTTTCGTGTCAGGAGTAGGTTCTTGTAGAATGTAAGCAGGTTTTAGCCTGTCGACAGATACTGTAATACGTTTACCCTTTATTTCGAGTGTGAAATACTTATCAGCTTTGTCCGTGACTAGAAATGGTCCGTCATACGGGGGTTCAAATTGCTTTTTAACCCTGTCTTTACGTACGTGTCTTTCCTAATTCGATTCCGGTAATAAGGCGTTTGATTCGTGTGCTTTCGCTCTCCTTAAATAAATCTAGCAGCCTCGTTTTTGATTCCGAATATTTTGTACTAGAATCCTTTGTTACAATGTCCCAAATGTTCTCAACATATTTCGGTTCCAATTGAGAAACCAAATAATTGAATTTAGTTTCCTCCGACACAATTCCATTGATTTTGAATTGTGCTTCAACTTGGTAAAACCATATCTCAGGCCTATCGATCCACCTTGTGGAGTTCGGGCATCTCATTTTTGTTGTCAAATTTGTCTCCGGGCATCTCACTTCTGTTTTCAAATTCGTCACCAGCGAGATTATCTTGAAAAACCGGGTCGCCAGTTTGTTGGCGTTATTTATCGTTGCGTGTATAAATATACCGATGAATGTTTTCTTTTAAAATAATAATGATCTGACTCCGTTAAAAGATTCTTTATTTTTTATTTTTCTTACTCCGTTAAAAACTTATTCTTTAGAATCACAACTCAAACTAAAACAAAAAAGATATTTTCACTTTAGGGAAATAATGCTGTTACAACAGTCTCTCCTCTTTAGTGCCTTCGCGCTCCGATAGATAGCGTCCTTTAACTTGGCTCCGCTTATCTTTTAGGATATTCAGCCTTTGTTTTTCTTCATTTAATAAATTTCATTTTCTGGTTCTTTTCTTTTTCGATGAGGTAATGAGCATCTTCGCAGCGGGAGCTCCGAAAATCACTTGTCCAGTCCTGTAGTACCAATTAATATCTTTGGATTACGGTTCTTTTTCTTTTTACGCCCTGAGAGAGTGCAATTAAACTTCTCAAAGTTATTTAAAAGTTAGATCTGAATCTATAGAAAGCAATTACACTCATGTCCAAAATTATCTTTTATGCATAAAAACACATGCACTTTTACATGCATAAAAACACGGATTACTCAGAAACTGTGAACTACAATATAATTTTATGAATTTGTGTGAAATGATACATAACATCATAACACATAAATACAAAGGAAAATATTTAAGAGCACTGCATATGATATAAAACTGTAGCATGAAACAATAAAAAGGGCAATAATATGTGACAAGGAGAAGTTCAGAGAAAAAAGAATAACTCAGAACAAAAGGCTTATGAATTTAATATGGAATGTGATCTCTCCTGACGTGTACACACATATCACAACGTGTTTTAATGCTGGCAATAATGTTGTTAACCACAGTTTGGGGAATTAAGTTCCACTCCTCCAGCAATGCGGTCTTCAGGACATTGATATCTCTAGGAGGAGGATGTCTCCATACAACTGCTTTTCCAAGGTAGTCCCATAAGTACTCTATCGGGTTCAGATCAGGAGATTTTGCTATCCACGGTATTCGCTCAATGGCTTCACTTTCAAGGAATTCATCAACGAGGTTTGCTCGATGTGGACGAGCATTATCGTTCATAAATAAAAAGTCAAATCCCTATGCACCTCTGAAGTCTTGCATAAGGTTCTAAGACCTCATCCCGATATTTCTGGCCGGTCACAGATCCGCTGTTGAAAACGTGTAGGGGCGTAAGTCTGTCGATCATTATTCCTCCCCATACCATCACACCTGCACTACCGAAACGGTCACGTTCCATAATGTTCGAAGGAAGATTTCGCGTTCCTGACTCCTTCTAGATGTAAACACGTTTAGAATCAGATGTGAAACTAAACCTCGACTCATCAGTAAAGAGAACATGGGTCCATTGGTGTTCACTCCAGTTCTGGTGTTCTTTGCAGCAATTAAAGCGATCCCTCTTTTGTTGTGAAGACAGTGAAACACGTACCCTTTGCTTTCTGGCATAAAGGTCTTTTTAATTACTAAGCCTTCTGTATACAGTTTGCCGTGATACAACAGTTCCAGTGACGGCTGCAACCTCTGAACTTAACTGACGAGCAGATTTCCTGTTACGACGGGCAGTTATTGCCAGATATCGATCTTGAGAAGCAATTGTTATTCGTTTACGACCTTGTCCAGGCCTCCTTACAACAGTTCTAGAGTTCTGAAATTCTTTCCATAGCGTAGAGACTGTCTGTCTTGAAATATTCACACATCTCTCTGCTTCCATGATTGTCTGCCCTGCTTCTAAACGACCGATAATTCGCCACTTCACAGATTTTTCCAAATGATACTTCAGAGCCATAACAAACCGTTTTGAGTCCTTACACACTGAAATCAAACGCTGTTTTGCAGAAATTCACTCAGATATTCACTTTGCGCAAATCGCTTGATTCACCGTCGGATGACATAACGCCTTGATTTGCATATCAGAAACCGTTTGATTACTTTTGATTGGATAATGCTAATTAGGCTTGTCTTTCACACATTCCCTGCAAAAATGGATTACATCGATTGATATTTCATGGAATATCATTATTTTTGGGAATGTAAAGATAAATTTGGACATGAGTGTAGTTTGTTACGAACGAGGTTTGGTAAATACCAGTACTGACGTATTCAATTGTATAAAAATTTGAGTTTGACATCTATGATAGATGTAAAACAGATTTAGAATCTTTTTCAATAGATTTTACAATTGTATTGTTTTCCCAACGCCGTTCCTCTGAATTGGTGAAAAGTTGATAGTTCCTCTTTTGCAATGTTTAACTTTGTGGGAACAATTTAATTTTATATATTTGCATGCAATCAAATGAAAAAATAAATTCTCAGGGTAAAGTTATATCCCAGTCTTTAGAAAGAACTATTTTAGTTCCGAAGAGAGTGTGTAACAGGAACACATGATGGCAAGAAGCAAAATTCATCCGAGAAATTTCGTTTCCTGTCCACCTAGAACTATTCTCCCTTTTCCAAGACAAACGTGGTGAACATGTTTCATTAAAGTCTTGAATTCTTGCCTGGTCTAATTAGTCCTCGTGTAGCAAAAGAATTACCTTATACAGCCAACCCTTTTACCAGGATAGTTTTTAACTTACTGGTCACAAAGGAAGCCACATCCGTCGTTAAAAGTTAAGGGCAATAAAAAAAATATCAGATTTACAGTTACCTATATTTCTCCATAGGTAATTCAGGTGATGCAATCACATGACATCATGCGACAGGTAATGCAATCACGTAATGTAACGAAATTTCAAAATTATATCTTTACCTTCTACGATTCATCATTCATTTGCTTGTAATTTTTATATCCTTTTTTTAATCAGGAAAATTTGATACAATTTATACAGAAACAAATTCAAGTATTTAAATTTAATACACGTACCTCCAAACAGCACCTTCAATTCCATTTCCACAAATGTTGCAAACAAAATACTGTTTGTTCGCATCTATTCTACGAATCTGTCTTTTTTGTTTTCAGTTGCATGCATGGTTGTTGTTGGTATCCTTCATTGGCCAGTCAGATCCCCATATCTGTCTCCTATTGCATGTCTTGGATATGCTAGGACGCCAATATCGCATCACCCCCGGAATATAATGCTTGGCAGATTTGCCACGTGATATCATCAGGGTTTTGCTTGACTACATGCCTATCGGCATTTATTGTAGCCAGATGGCTTTGCATTTTAATAATTCATGACATTTCTGCTGTAATTCTGTAATAATAAAGAAGTCTAGATTGGATATTGTGAAAACTTTTTTATATGTTCATGAACAACACACATCCCAAGTTTCATTCTTATGATAAACGGGCTTCGGGGTGTTTCGATTTTTTTTTAAAGAACCTCGTAATTTACAAAATTAATAAAGGAAATCTGAAAAACTACGGAAATCGTAATTTTGACGTAAATCCATGACTATTCAGTGGTAAAGTAAATTATTTTCTTTTCTATTGTGCGAAAAAATTACTGGATAACATTTAAGGGATAAATACAAAGATGCAAATGTAAAAATGCTTAAAATGCAAAAAAATAACTTTTTACAGTTTCTTTGTAAAACTTTTATGTAGACCCAGGATCTACCAAAATAAACGCTATGAAAATAAAATGAAATAACTAACCGGAAACCCTTAAAATCCGTTAAGAGAAAAAAATGACAAAATACAGAATAATGCTATCAATATCCGAATTGTACTAGTAAACAATTCAAAATATTAAGTGATTGATGATAAGTTCTTATAGTGGAACGAAACGGGCGTATCAATTACGGAGTACCTGGCAGTAAGACTAACCTCCACATCATAATTAATAGAAAGTTTAATAATTTTAAAGAAACTATAAGAGGGGGAGAAAATTAAAGGTAGTGGCGATGCACTTGATAAGGAAAATAATTGAAATAGAATTTAGTAATTGATACAATTAGAAGTCCTATGTCCTTATAGTGTATATGTTACCGTGAAAGACCGAAATTGGAGAATGTCGACTTTCACCGGTGAATGTCGACACATACCAAATACGTCGGTGAAAGATCGAATATTTCATTACATTCTTGTACATTCGGACCCTCACCGGTGTATGTCGACAATCACAGATATGCTCTGGTGGAGGTCGAAAAGAGAGAAGCCGAGGTTTTTTTTCCGATACCCTAATTTATACTGAATGGATACTGCAGTGAATCGTGATCTTTTTCTTGAAAAGTTAAATGTATTAATTGCGTGTAAACGAGAAGACAATTGTTTTTATTTTTCTCAAGAAAAGTACTCTAAAATACTTTCTGAAATGTTACGAACCTCACAAAAACAATTTCCTCCTGCTCAAATTGGTGATACTGTACGAATACAAGTCCCTGATGTCGACCGTGGTCGTACAGATAGCCGAAATGTGTTAGCGGTTGTTGTTGGAATAGAAGACTCCGACTTCTATAAACTGGCAAATAAAAATGGTACCCTCAAGCAGCTTTACACACGTAATCAGTTCGTAATTTGTAAAAAAAAGTTACTTTCCATGGATGAGATTTTTTTTCAAGAAATGTCGCTGAGAGAAGCAGCTGCAGCTAATTCGAGAAGCGGGGGGCAAGGCTATACACGCTGTCATTGCAAAAGGAAGTGTTCCACAAATAAATGCAGTTGTAAAAGCAAGGGACTCTTGTGCAATTCAAAGTGTCATAATAGTTTAAGTTGTTGCAATAAATAAGATTTGAATCACATAATTAAGTAAGTTTTTAATTTCTATTATTTTCTTTTCTCATTTAGAATGTACTGCTTGTTTTAAGTTCTTGGTCACTCTTCTCAGAAAGAGAGGCGAAAAAGTTACATCACCCTTGTGACGTTTTATCGCGACTGAAGTACGGAGAAGAAAATATAAATCTCCGACATGTTCAACATTCACCATTAGTGCATGGTGAATGTCGACATTTGCCGGTGTAAGTCAGAAATAAGGGTATTTAGCAAATATTTCGGACATACACCAAGCGACTATGTGAATGTTGACATTCACCGGTGAAAGTCGACATTCTCCAGATTTCGGTCTTTCACTGTAACATATACATTACTATAAAACTAATTTTTATAAATATAACTTTTTTGTTTTCCAAGGATTTGGCACAAAAAAAATTGGTATAAAAAAATCTCGCTTACCACTGAAATATTGTATCATGAAATCATGGGAATAAATAGACAAATGAATATGTGTTAATTTTATTCAATCAATCAGTTGATCTTAGAGTGGGGGTCCACGCACAAATTTACACACACATAGCAATATTAAATCGAAATACTATTGAATAAATTCTTGTTTCTGCGATACAAAATAATAAGATTTTCGTTACAAGTGTATCAGAGTATATATTTAAGAAAATTCTAATTTAATATAAAAATCTCTGGTGCAATAAACGTTGATCCATGACTCCCATAATCGCATATCTAAAAACGCAAATTTTCAGTGGGGCCGGTTCAAATGTTTCTTTTTTTCTAATTCAAATAATTATAACTTATTTATATAAGCTAGACATAATTAAATCAAATTAAGGTTGGTTGGGGGTTTGGATTTTTTGGCGCAAGGTCCTAAATCAAATTAAGAAGACCGGGTCCTGAAAATCATCAGTATTGTTTTTTCCCCTTTTCCACAAATATTTACACCAAATACCTTTATACACCAAAGAATATCTGCAAAGTTTAATTACCCCACGAGAACTTCAAGATGCATATTTTTCGATTTCATGGTTTGTGAAAATCTGCGACTTCGGTCACTAATCTCCCTTACAGGCTGTTTAATTCAAATATTTATCAATTAAAGTTTTTAGTATCAGTTGTTTTAGGATCAGGGTTTCAGTGTGTAACATAAATTCATGTTATTTTTTCCATGTATTCTGGTCGCATATCAAAGGTTGACTAAAGACGATCCTTTAGAGCGCATTCGATGTAAAATACACATCGCGAAGACTTCCAAAAGACAAATGTACTTTTCCAAGTATTTCCGTTCTGCTTTTGGTAAGTTTGAACTTAATTTTGAAGTGTCGAAGCTATTCAGAATATATCGCTATATGACTGACTAAAAGAATGTAAGCCAGACTAAGCATCGTTGGTTAGAAGAAAAGTGCTTTTAAAAAGTAAGATAAATCTTAATTTCAGAATGTTAAGAAGCTAATTAAACGTGCTATTAAAAAATTGGCAAACAGAAAAGAAGAATTTTTATTTATAAAGCCGGTGGACATTTTAAGAAATTTACCTTTGTCATTTAACTTTTAATTTTGATCTTACAAATACTTATATTCTAGGCTGAAGTAATTTTAATATCAATTTTTAATATCATAATGGACATTATTTAAACATTTAAAGGATTGTTTTCATTACACTGATACATAATTATTTGTTCTACAGATTTTTTGGTAATAATACTTATTTCTCTTTTTTATATATGCTCCTGCCACCTTTAACTTTGACTATGATAAATGCAAATTATTTATTGTGTTTGTTTTAAAAAATAAGCAAACATATGCGTTATAGTGGAATTTTTAAAAAATAATGGAAACTTTTATCATGTTTTTGAAAACATTTTATACTTTTTCAAAAATTTTAAATTGATTTTTCACAAACAATGTCATGGTTAAAAAAATTACGAGATTTCTTATTGACACTTCAATTAACCGAAATTCTGTAATACACTTAAAATGATCAGAGTAGTAATAGGTACAAAGGACAGGATATTTAATATATTGCTCCCCTTGGTCCAAAAGGCTCTGGGTTCGAATCCCTCATGAATGTTAGTATAATGGTTCGGAATCCATTTTAATCCTTATCCTGGTCCAATAAGTCCTTGTGTTGCAAAAAATGACTGTGGAGCAATAAACCAAACCTTTAATAAAAATTAATATAAATATTTAATGAAAGTTAACTTGAAATTCCCAAATTGCCGTGAATGTTTCAGTTTTGATTTTTAAAAATTCAAAACTACTGGTAATTGAACTATCCAAAATTTCAACCTTAGCAGTTCGAGCAATGGTTTTATGAGTATAGTAAAAATTTTAGATGCCTAATAAATTAGTTTTTGGATTCAGCCCCTTTAAATCAACCACAATTCATATTGAAACAAAAAATATTACGGAGTTTCAAACAGCTGTTCCTCAAAATTTTCACACTTTTGCTACGTTCTTTCGAAGGCAGAAATTAACACTTTGTTTTATTGTTATTGTTATTTTTTAATTTAAAAATCTTAAGAAATCTTCAAGAATATTAATCTTTTTTTCTTCATATAAATACCTTTATTATTTTGGCTAAGGATTTTCTACACTACCTTTTTAGATGTTAAACATTTGCTACATATTTAGAAATTAATTCAACCTCCCCTTCCAGAGTTTACCCGCTTTTGATTTCAGAAATTATGATATCTGGGATCATAATTTTCTGGGATCTTTAATTAATCTCATCCCTGTTATGCATTTAACACCCCTTCAGTTTATACCTGGAAAATATTAAAAAAGGTGCAAATATTTATTTAGAATACTGCACTTAAAAGACACATTTTTCTGTTTCTTTAAATATGAATGTCAGTTCCTTGGAAAAACTAGAATCTACCACAGGTAATATGGAATTTAAATGGCTCATAGTCATCATAAGATGAGAAAATTCTTGCAAAAAAAATCTAAATTTTATTTTTAAATTCGCATAACAAATCAAAGAACAATTAAAGAACGCGAAAAGTGACAACTGCTCAACTTTGGAAAGATCGTCTCACTTAGCAAAACCCACACAAAACGCTTGAATAGGAAACTTGAACGGAGCTTGCTCGAACGGATTTGGTGTATCGGCTACTGCACATGGCGCTTTTCCGAAATCAGAATAATTCACATGCGTGATAAACTGCGCCAAATAAGGAAACATGATTTTCCTAAAGATTTGGAGCTACAGTAAACCTGCGGACATTTCGGTAAATAGAATTTGGCACGCGGTCACGTGATAGTTCCTCCCATGTAACCTGTTCTCTCGCACATATATCGAGACCGGTGGCATTTCAGGACAATGTTACCCGTTCCCCTCCCAGTTTGGGTGCATGATTTGGCGAGAAAGGCTATGGCGTGTTAATTTGGAGTAGAGCGATAAATGATTAGAATATGGGTACCATACAAGACGAAGTAGTGCACCGTGTAAAGAGTGTGAAAATCGATTCTTTAAGATTTTCAAAGATTGTTCGTGATATTAGCCGGTGTGTTTATCTTTCGGTAGGAAAGGAAAAGAAAAATTAAGTCCAAGATAATTAATTTTCAATAAAGCTGACTTCCATATTTGTATACTTAATTCAACCATAATGTATTTTGGTTGTATTAAGTATTTTGGACACTTGCTTTTGTTTCTGAAATCTAACAATGTTTTTGATAATTCAATTTTATTTGTGTTGCATTTCATAAAGAAAAACTAAGTTTTCTGATTTTGTTATAACTTAGTTCATTTATCAATAGCCAATTGAGTAGCTCCAGTGTGACGTTTTTCAACTACCTACCTAGTTCATTTATAATTTTTTTTCGTGTTGCTTACGATGAATTGTGTTTATAGAATCTGAAAATGTGTTCCTAAAAAAGACAGCCTCACGTGACGGTTTGAAAGGGACAGTAGCGTTTTTTTATCATGTTTCCCAAACTTCCTGTTGTTTTACTAAAAATATGAATTTTTTGGTCAGTTTTAATAAAAACACACAAAAATATTGGTCAGTCATAATAATTAATAATTCATTATCCGACAAACAAATTACCTGAATATCATAGATCACAATAGTTCCTGTATGTTAACCGGTGGCTTTGTTATTCAATGCGACGTTTTAAATTTCATTTCTTTAATTCGTAAGTCATTTTTAAAGCTTTGGCGAAACTTCAGTTTTAATGACGATCTACAGAAAGAATTTATCGTCTGACTTTTTCATGAATGCAGAATAACCCTAGTACCGTTTTTGCCATCCCGATGTGATTTTTATTTCAAGGAATATGGTCTACCATGACATTTAATACTTTGCAACGAAATCGGAAAGCTAACGATTTTTAATTTCTTTTGTCCCAAATTAAACTTTATCCATAGAAGAATGTTTTCGTAAAATTTTATGACCCTGCAAGCATTTTAAAAAGTATATTTTTTCAAATGTTTTTACTAATTAAAGTTTGAAAATTTCCCCACTTCCATCGCTCGCTTACTCTACAAAGACTTTTTAATTCCAAAATTTATCAACCAAACCTTTTAGTGTCAGCTTTTTTGAGGGATAGTCTCATCTCTTACGAAATATTTTTATAGGGAACGACAGAATTCTAGAATTCTATAGAGAAAAGCTCTATATTTTGGCTCTATAGAAATTGTTTATAGTTTTATAGAGATTTCTATAGAGTAACCGAGTTCTGATTATATAGAAATAAATTTCTATAGAATTATATTAATACGTCTATAGAATCATAGGCGAACCCACGGGAGGGGTTTAAGCCCCCAGACCCGATAAAGAAATTATCTCTTGGGCTTAAGCCCCAAGACCCGAAAAAATATAATTTTAATTCATGAGCGTGCCTTGGGGGAGCTATGGGGGTGACAGGTTTAAGCTCCCTAGACCCGAAAAAATAAATGTGTCGTTTTTCATTTATGGACGTGACTACGGGGCTTAAGCGCCTTAGACTTGAAATAAGCAAATATATCCCTTTTACTTTATGAGTGAAGGACTGGGGAACTAAAGCCCCTAGACACGAAAAAAGTAAATTCAGGTAACCCCCGTATAACACGGGAGTTACGTTCCAAAAAATTGCCGTGTTATACGAAACAAAGAACTAGTACGAAAAGGGGGGTTTGGTTCCAAAAATTTTAAAACATGCTATTATATTTTCATAATTAAGATAAATATCTTTATTAAAATTTTATTAAGAAGTAATATATATTAATATGAATTAAACAATGTTTTCTTCGTCATCACTAAGCACTATTAACCGAGGGTGTTTTCTTTTTGGTATAAGATATCCTCATCCTCTGAGTGATAGCCACGAGATCAATGATGCCATTTATTTTTTAGTCCTTTATTTCTCAATTCCGTTTTCTCCCTTGCTCCAGTGACGCTCATTAACTATGCTAAGAATCTTCCAGAAAGTTACGTCATGCCATGTCATGTATGTCCGTCTAACAAATTACAGATGAACTAGTTTAAAAACAGTGAATCAGGAAGTCCAGCTCCCTTGATTGGCAAGACCATCTCCCCTGATTTGCGACCCCCTGAAAAACTGATAAAAAGCGTGGAGAGGAAGAATGCGCCCTCTTTTTTTCGCCTCAGTCCAACGACTTTCCAGTTTTGTGAGAAAGAAACGCGTTAAGCGTTCTTGCCATTTTTTCTTTTTGATGACGAGCGGGGATCCCCGAGAGACGCCATGTCTCTTTTAAGCTAAGTTACTTTTTATTTAATTTATCTCGAGATAATATTCGCGCGTGTAGTTCTTAGGATATTCCCATGCTACACCGTTTAAATTAAACTTTCATAATGCCGTCCTTTTCGCATCGTTGTTCCAATCATTCCATAAAAGCACCGTGTTATACGGGGATTGAATCCGTGCTATAAAAGCACCGTGTTATACGGGGATGTTCCCAATTCTCGAACCGTGTTAGAGTGAATCCGTGCTATAGAAGTGCCGTGTTATACGGGGGTTACCTGTACATCCTTTCTTTAATGCATGGGTGCACTACGTGGGCTTAAGCTCCTTAGACCCAAACTAAGCAAATTTATCCTTTTTATGTCATGGGCCCTATGTTCAGGGTTGTGCTTCAGCCCCCTAGACCCTAAAAAGCAAGTATATCCATTTTTAAGTCATGGGAGCATCTCCAGGGTGGGAGGCTTAAGCCCCTAGATCCGAAAAAGCAAATATATCCTCTTTTTTTTAATTCATGGCTGCACTTAGGGGTCTATGTGGGCTTAAGACCCTTAGATTGTATTTTCTTTAACAAATATTTGTCGAACAATACCTGTGAAGTCATTTCTGTTCTCAAAACAACTGAGATGTAATAATTTTAATACTGTATGTTTAAGTTTCTTAATTTATTGTCTTTGTAATCAAATATGTAAGTATGAAACAGCGCTCCAAAAGCAACGGTAAAATGAAAAACAAATTTCAATAAATCAATTTTTGAATACTTGTTAATATTATTAATTGTGATAACAATCTGTGAACACGACTATTATAATATTATTCCTGTATTCAAATCTGACGAAATGCGTTATTTTCCATGTCTACAATAATCCCTTACTTTAAAGAAGGAATAAAAACATTTAAGAAAACCTTTTTAAAATAAATCTAAATCTTCAAAGGCCATAAAAATTAATTTTTTATTTTGGATCCCTTCCGAAAATAATTCCTGACTACGCTTTTGATTTATTAGATGTGAACTGAGAAGTAAAAAGCATCACAAAAATGAAGCAATTTATATAAGTTTAAAAGGATTTACACACACAAGGAGAGACACTATCAAGACTATTATAATAAAAATACGCTTTCTTGCCCGCAATGCCTGAAATCTATGATTGAGTCTTGTTGGATTTAAGTACATTAAGATTAAAAGTACAGTAGAAACAAACAGCCATGGAGTGAAAGGAAAGTTAACATCCTCTTGTAAAGTATTCATGTTTGAAATGTTCTCCAAAATCGAGTTTACAAAGTTTTAAATCCGAAATGTACAGAAATAATTAGTATCCACAAAATATACTTTTTAATTATACTTTATTTCTTAAAGCGATTTCGTCGGGGTTTGTGGTAAATTTGAATGATCAAGTTACAGTAGGTAATATTTCCAAAAAATTGGGTTCAAAAACATGTTTTTCTGAATGAGATACATTTTAAATACAGTTTTATAAATCATACCAAAATTTACTGATCGATTCCATTTGAATCGGGGTTTGATTTGTCGCTCTATGGTCATTTTGTTCAATACGGCCTTTTCAATTGGAAACATTGCTTTCGGTCCACAAATACCTTTTTACAGATATAGCCAATATTTTGGAATAACTAATTCTTTTACTCTCCTGACCACTCTAAATTCTGAGTACTTTAGCTGTGCTGAGCGTTATGTGACCTCCATTTTGAATCAAAATGTAGAAAAACCCAAATCCCCATCCATGCTTTCCCGAGAAATCATCATCACTTATGAAGAAATTCGTAAATGGCATGGCAACAAAACTTTCACTGGTTATCTGCTAAAAACCTGGAAACACAAAAGACATTCCTTACATCAGTTGGATAGACTCATTAAAAGGCACTGTGCGAAGAAATGGATATACGTATGTAGGGGATGTAATGATATTTTCTTAGAATCCTGACCGAAACTTGACGGTGGCAGGGTCAGCAGGCCCTGGCGCCAATGCCTAGAGCAGTTTTTCAAATTAACGCACCTTCTTTTCATTGATATGACAATTTTTAAGCCACGCACTTATTTTTTGTAAATAACGTTGCAAAATTTTCAATTCGTCAGAGATGTAGTGGAATGGCAGCCAATTGTACGATTTTAATTTGATAATTAATTAATTAACTAAAAATAATTAAATGTGCTTAAAAACAGGTTAACGATTAGGGTGGTGCTAGTTTTTCGAAAGGGAACAAGAATGATCAAATTTTAGTACTATTAATAATTGTAATCTAGCCAAATAACAATTTGGATTCAACATCTGAAACAGAAGACAGAATTATCTATAGACTGTGTGTGTCAACAAATTCATCTGTTTCCAAACCTGTTGTGGTTGGCAACAACTTATACTTTTCAAACCTACACTTTAATATTTAGGTTAAAGTACGCAGATCTAATTTTTATCCCTCGTGTAGCAAAAAATTATCATAGAACGACAAACCAAATTAAACTTTATTTAAACGAAAATAATTTTTTTACTTATTTGCGTGACGTTATACTACAATGAAATACATTGATAAATTTTCATTATCAAGCCCTTGCGATCTAAAGATAAATTCGTTTCAATCCTGAAAAATCACGTTCAGCGGAACATGTCGGGCAAATTTCATCTAAAATATTTCGATGACTACCCAACGTAGATCGTTTTACACGATGAACTCTGGAGACATTCTCAATTATTTATTCAATTTGAAGTCAGGGCTTCTTGCTAGGACAGGCTCTATCTTCCTGGATACAGCTATGTCAACCAGTCAAGGCACAAGGAATTTCCTTTGCTTATAAGCTAAGTTGCTGCAACACTATCGGCTGCAATTTCTCTGTTCCACTGTTCTGACAATGTGTGAGAAAATTCCCTCATCTAAAATCCCTCATTGTCAGAGGAATTCAATAAAAGGCCAATAAAATTTTGACTTTGATCCTTTTTGCTCAGTTGCACTATTACATTTTTATAGACGTTTTCATTGTTTTTTAATAAACGACGGCATTAGTTTTAATAACGGTGATTTTACAATGATATTGCATTGATCTAAATTGTTCTTACAGAAATTTTATAAAATTAACTATGGACATTGTACATAAGAACATTTAGTTCACATTCCTCACTTTTGAGTTTCGGTTTTCTAACTCAGCTGTTCAATTGGCTAGATTGAAATTATGATACTAATTTTTATACTAACAAAGATTACTTGCATACAACTTAGTATTTTCCCCTTTTATATTAGTTTAGTACATTTAATATTTTCAGGAAAAGAGGATACCTATTCACACAACAAAACTGAACCACCATAACAATATGTACTTGCACATAAAATTGTACAATTGGCAATTTTTAAATTTTCTTTAGCCCAATTTTATTGATTTATAAATTTTAACAATTTTTTTGTTGTGGAGTTTAATTTAGGGCTTTTCCAACGACTTAGGATCTTAGTAATCAAAATTGCTCAAAATCAAAAGCGAAACGCATTGCTTCCTTGCGTTGTGCTCAACGTATGCACAATCCATGATTAACTGGACCAATTCTTACTCCGCGTCCTTTACTTTCGGTTCCTTCATTCAGTGAACAGACCGTCAGATTTGGTCATAGCGCTTGTTTGCCACTCAGTAGGTCGCGGGTTCGAATCCAAGTTTGTAAGCGCATGGATGTAAGTGATCGTCCTTGTTAGGAGTAGCGGCGGCTCACCCATTGCGGGCTCCTTCACAAGCAGCCGTTATTTCGCCTCTTGTAGTGTTATCTTTTTGATCAATTCAGTTTAAGATAACTGCTTGAAATAAGTGCTTTTGATCTTCCATTTCTAAAGGAATTCATCAGAATTTCCCGTTTTCAGAAACCGAAAATTCATCAAGGGACCAGTAAAAAAGAACAATATAATCAAATGCACGATATATTGGGGAGTATTAAAACAAGATGTTAGTATATTATATGTGTAATTAAAGTATTATCTATATTTTTTATGTTGATTTCAAAAATGTCTTAAAAGAACGATCATTACAACTTCATTTAACAGTTTTAATGAAATATTTTCTATTTTCGTATGTAGTGCACAAAGGTCTTAATGTTCAGTTTACCGAAGACTATTCCTCTGAGATAAAAAAGTAATAAGTTTGACCCCTTGACTCCACTGAGTCATATAAACTCACATTCGTTTAAAGTTGGGACCGTCGTGGTTGTGGGTATGCCCACTGCGCTAGCACTCCTAGAGTTGTAGGCGGCGCAGGTTCACTTCCTGGTGTATTTAGCAGGGTGGAGCAGGCATTCCTCCCTGGGTGTATTTCTCTCTTTTGTGTCAGTAAAAGCTTTTATTGTGTGTATATGTTTATTACTTAATTGCGTCTTGAGCTTGGCCAATTACGGCCCTTGTGCCATAAAAACCCAAAACCACCCATCAATCAAATAACACGTATCATGATTGTACCCTAGCCATTGGAAATGAAAAAAAACTTGGACTGATAATTTAATTATTAAATTTTGTTTTTAAAATATCGCAGAAAGGGGGGAGGGGTGAAGCAGTAACAAATATTGATAAATTTTGCGAAAACGAGGTACGCACCTGTAATGAGCGTTTATATACACTTCTGGAATGTCAGATTTTTTTAAAGCTAATATAATGTTTTTTTATTTCTTTTTAAGGTAGAGAACTTTTTTATAGTTTTTCTAAGATCTGTTTGAAAAGAGGATTTGTTACCTTCCGTTTCTGACGATATGGATGGAATTTGCTTGTCTTACTCTTAGATTAATTAATTATTCCCCTTAGAGAGAGATAAATTCACTTATTTAATAAGTAAAACTATGTTAAATAGTTTTATATATAAATAAATAATACATATTTTATATAATAATAAATTAGATTAACATAAAACAATTTAATTGGGCTTGGAGCTTCTGCTTCTTTCCACAGGAGGGGAAGAAATGGTAAACTTCGCGAAATGTAGCGTCTATTTTTATGCCTGTATTTTTAGTAATTCGTAAGATATTGAATGATGATAAGATGATTCGTCTCAATACATATTCCAAGCTTTTATTTATGTCTTCAATAATTCAAAGTTAAGAGTACCTAGTATGTTACACAATTTAAAATGTACCCACTTCTTGCATGCTTGGGAAAAATAACTATGTCATCAGTAGTAAAATTCTTATCTCTTAAATACAGATTTTTAGCACTGTGCTTTTAGAATTCTGAGCTTTTGCCATCAAAATTACAATTGCCTTCAAAATTTTATGGAAAAAATTCGCCTTCAAATTGTTGACCAAGACAAATATGTAAAAACGGATTGAAAATAGCATGATATAGCCCTGAATGAATTGTGAGCTATGATTCTCTGCGATTGTAACTGACTGAGATTTTATTTTTAATGTAGTTGACTTAGTATTTACTGTACTTGTAGTAGCAAGAAGGTACCACCATTGGTTACAAGAAGACTCAGCACACATGCTTTACTTGAATAAAAAATATTCAAAATGCATTTTAAGAAATTAACTGAGAAAAGTTATTTTTTTAGGTTCCTAAGGTTGTTTTGTGTCTTAGGTTCTTTAGATCATTTAAGGTCTTTTTAGGTCTTAAACCCGAATTAAGTATTTTTAGGTGCTATAAAATTTGCATATTTTATTCAGGATATCTCAAATCGCCAAAATGTAAAAACAGGTTTGAAATAGAGGGCATAAATAGGTAAAACCCCCCGAAATCCTGAACTTATATGTAACACCCGGAGAGGACCACGACTAATTAGAAGATCCCACTGCAAGCGAGAAATCGATTTGAAACCTATAGTAATTATTTCTACATTTGAAATTAAATCTAAACCATTAATAGTCCTTATTTAACGTATCAAAGTTAAATCAATAAAAGTTAATAAACTTTCAAACACCTGGTCAAAATTGGCTCGAGAGAATCCAGTTACTCTGACAGAACTAGATACGAGTGTGTGAAGGTTAATTCGTTTCAGCTAACATAATTTATATATGTAACAGAAATCATATTAAAAATAATTACTTATTTAATTGCAATAATTAATTTCGATTGATAATTAACAATATGAATAATTGATAAATGTAAAAGTTGGTATGGTACTGATTGCGATAATTTATCCGTAATATTTTAATAGATTAACTTTTTTATGCACATTACCTTTTTTCAGTCAGAGCATCAGCATTATTTTCCCAACTTCGCCAAGGGATGAGAATCCGAACATCCTCAACGTAAATTTGAATCTGAGGAAATTTGGTTATTGGATAAGGGCAAAGACAATTCAGAGTCAGAGCCCTTAAAGGAGATCGATCCCACCCCAAAATATTTAGTGTTGAAAAACAATTTCAGTATTGTGAAATGTTAAAATTCTTAGCAGGACAAATAAAAAAAGAGAAATGCTCAAATATGAAATATTTTTCACAGTAAATTATGTACTAACACAATAGTCCTTCATTTTCGGCAGTTTCTAAACCAAAAAAAAAAACCCGACCGTAGTGACAAACCTTAAAAAGCTTTAAGTAACTTCCTCCCTGTTTTTTACATAAAAAATTATTGTACTATAACAAATCTTGTCCTTATGCATAGAATATAACTTAAAATAGATGCTTCGCGCAGCCCCAACAGAATCATGCCCTACAGTTTGGTAAACACTGATGTATAGTATTTATACAGTATTTGATGAAGTTTCAGATTCTATAAATTACAGTTTATAAAATTCGATGAAATTTCGATTTGTATTACTGATCCCCCATCGAAACAGTGGCGGATCACCCTCTAGATATGCGCCTAGGGTACTTTCTTGCACAGGGGCCTTAAAAGGGAAAAATATTGTTTGTGAAATCTTTTGCAATCCATAGCAACGCTCGGGGTCAGAAGTCAACACTTTCATCACTGACCACTGGTCGTAAATCACGAACTATCTATCCGGTGGGGGTTCTTCCCATCCATATGGTCTTTAACCCATACGAAGCAGCAGAACTCCTCATCTGGTTACAGGAGTCTCCCGTAAAAGACTTATAGACAACACACTGAAACGGGGGAAATCAGACTTAACAATGGAGGAGAGGATGTGTCGTTCCATTATCACCAGATGTTGGATTTTCTATTGTGGGGTCGTGGGTGTGCTTAGAAGGTAGATACTTCCCGGGTAAACTGAAAGGGCGGCAGTGACTTTAATACGTGTGGCCAATAAGACTTGCAGGACTCGCAAGGTGTCTTGGTGCAAGAATAATAATGAAAAAAAAAGGTTCCCACGATCACATTCTTTGAACGTTAACATACCTCTCTTGTACCCTGAAACACTTGATTCCTCGCATCACAACATAAAAAACCTGCTTCCTCACAGCTGTATTAAGCACTCCGACTCAGTTTATACTGATCAGACAATCTTTGCATATTGCTCCCAATTTCAGGTCGTGGTTTCAAAAACTATTTAATTCTCTGTTGATTTAAAATAAGTCTTTTTCAAGACTATTTTCTTTGGTTTACTGTATAAAAGTCCTGTGCCGGGGAATCCGCCTTGCTGATTGCAAAAGGGGTCACCTCCAAGGAGATGTGGAAATTGGTTTAATACAAATGCTATATCACTGATGTGTCATTTTACTGATGCGTCTATGAAATTATCATAAATTTTAGATATTGAATGAATTATATTATTGCCGTTAGACTCCAGCTAACGGGATCCGAGTTCTATTTTTTAGTATGGCGCGTTAGAAATTAATTTCTTATGGTTTTATCACATACAAATGTAGCCTAATATATAAAATATTCACTATTTTTTAAAGTAAAAAATATATTCTTCATTTTTTTGGTGGGGGATATTTCAATTAACGTCACACTGGAGCAACACAACGGGCTATTGGTGACGGTCCGGTATCAATCCCAAAGGGAAAGATCCGAGGACAACACCACGTAATCTTCATTTTGGAATTAATCTCAGAAATAAAGAAAAGGTTAAACTGAATTAAACGTGATAAAAACATTTCTTAAGATTATCCTTCCAAAATGTAATAAGGAAAATGTAATCAATATTTTGTAATCAATCTCCTTATAATTCAATTATAATTGTAAGTAGTTGAAACTCAAATGCTTCAAGCACTGGGGTACTTTCTCAACAGACCAATCAATCCTATTTTATGCCTCAGGAGATTCCTGGTTAATTTCCTTTTGGTAATGGGATTATAAATGCTTTCTCTCTGCTTGTTATGTATTAATATTTTTAACATTATGTTTTTGTTAAGTGTCCTGCAATTTGTAAGAGCTTCACTTATTTCAGTTACAAAAACGAATGATTTTTTAGTACAATATATTATCTTTTACATCTCATTTAAATCCTTTCTCAATTTTATGATCTGATTTTTGTAATTTGGACACTTAAAACTTATCTTTAAAAACATTAGAGAATATGAAATTGTTTTTTCTCGTATGTTCTTAAATATGTGTGTGTGTGTATTTAATCATTCTTATGAAAATTAAGTTCTAGTTATTTTGATAACTGAGTTTTATGCTAACTGAAATCTCATGGCGTATAATATTGTTTTGGAAGCTACTGTAGATGTGTATTAGATATCTAGGAAATTATTTAAAGGCTAATTGAAACCAAATGAACTTTGACAATTTAAAGAAAGGGGATAACGTGCTGTATAAATGGAATACAGAAAGATTTTTCTTTCTGAACACTTGTAATTTTCAGATTTCCATCTTGAATGAATATTTTTGAAACTTTTCATAAAACTATGCAAAATATAAAAAAAACAACATTTTCCAAAAGGATCAGCCCATATTTACTTAGTTTTTAATTGAATTTATTTCCTTCCAAACACATCTTTATTCCATTAACTGAGAAATATTTATAATTGATGTCATAAAAACGAACATTCAAAAATAAACATCATTCAGTTTGAACTTCCATTCATCTGTGATATAATCTTCTCAGTGACATATTTCACCCCTTTATATTTATTACTTACAATGATATAAATTAACATTTACAAATCACAACTTTATAACTACACAAAACACACATCTATTTTCAACACAGCAGTATCATTGAAACAGATTTGCAAATAAAAAAAATTACAATTCTCAACTCTAAAACTAGTGTAGAGTGCCTTTCAACACTTAACATTTGGTGCTGTTATTACAGTTAGTGAACAAATGATTGGTTACAATAGATAGTCAACAAATGATTTCTTACAGATGATTCAAGTTTGATTTCCAATTTAGGATGCTGTTAACATGCTTCAAGCAAAACTTTAAAGGTTAAATGAATTTTCTGTTTCAAATAGATGAAGAAAAGAAAACGACCCTTGATACTGTTATTTTAATTCATAAGTAAAAATCAAGATTTTAGCCATTTTATGTTTAATGCCACAATAGTACCTATTTTAAAGTATATAAGGCATGATTACCAGAAGATCCAAATCCATAAATATTTACGTACATATATGTATGAAGTTGGAAGAAAAAGACACATTTGATACCTTAAATTGGAGAAATGGGTTAACTCTGATGAATGAACTAGCAAAATTCATAGGAAAAATATATAGCACAATTTTAGCATATATCTCATGTTCAAGCAACAATGTTATTGGTTAGAGATAGTTGTGTTCTCTTTTCTCCAATTTCACATATTAAAAACATTTAGTTCTGTCATAAACATAGCACACAGATGCAATTACAATAAGGCTAATGGACTGTAAAAAGTGAAATAGATTAATGCATTAACGGGAACATAAAAGCAAAGTGTAATGCAAAAGCTTCCTCTTGGGAGTCAACAAGAATATGGGGAGGAGGTAAGGTGAGGTATGGTTGAGGATGAATTTCATCACTTAACAATGACACTGCACTGACTCTTGAGCATACAAAAGGTGCACAATTCCTCATAAAACTTTGAGTAATCACATTCAAGAGCTTCTTTTGTCTGGATTTGATTTAAATTATAATCAAACTTATTTCACTTCCTATGATAGAATGCACTTTATAAATAATGGTTACATAAATTATTATCATCTAAACAATTGCAGCTATATTAATGACTGCACACTGACTTCAACACATCTTCACGAGTCTAAATGTGTAGACTGCATACTGAACATATATAATCAAAGTTCTAGACTTTGTTTCCTGTACTTTTCCCTAAAAGAACTAAATGTTGCTCTAGATTCAAATTCTAACCAAATTTGAAAATTACTCATACTATCAAATGATAAAATTTTAATGTTTTCTACGTTATGCACTACACTAATGTTTATTTACATTTCTAATAAACTTTAATGTTGCTGTACATCCTTCAGTTATGAATCTCCTTATTTAACAAATTTTATAATGGTAATAAACCTTCTGCATAGTTGAGAAAAATCTGCTACACTTTTCACATTTCCTAGGATAAAGAGTACATTTACCCGAAGTTTGGTTAATATTTGAAATGGACTGGTTATTATTTAAACTTCTCGATATAAAAAATTCCTGCTTCAGGGGTGGAAAATTAAACCAATTCACTTAGGGAAGAACTATTATTTGTATTACTATTTAATTGCAAATGTAAATTTGATTGTGATGTACTATTATATCCAGTTAAAATTATTGGTTAAATTTATTTGATTGAACAAAACATCTCCCTAAAGGTCTTTTATATGTATCATAAGTAAAACCATTACATTGTAAGCACTGGATTGATTCAACAAGACTTCTACTCCTTCCTTCCAGTTCTACAACTAACAAATAAACTTTCAAATAGATATTTTTCTTGTTTTCTTAGTTAGTATACTAGTTTTATGTATACAATTCCCAAAAATATCACTCTTATTAGAAATACTCACCATTTACCAAATTTAATTGAACAGGAAGTAACTTGGAAACAGAAAGGTAAAAGGTGAATCTGAGAAATCACTGAATGAGAAAGATGTATCAGTTGAAACATTCCTTTTACTTTCCAATTTACCATGTGTAGTAAACGTTTTATCAAGGGAGAGGATTTAAGATAACATTATCGATAGAAATGGATATTGAAAACAGAAGGAGAGGTTTAGAAATAACAAAACAAAAAGTGCTGAGAACGAAAGCAAAGCCGATTCCAGTGAGGCAGGCATTGATGATAGTTGTGGAGGCACATTAGCAGGCAACAATGGACGTTGCAGAAATACAACAGCAGGCATCTGCAGTGAACTGGATTGAGGGGATGAAGGTTTGAGCCTTTTAAAGAGGCGTAAATGAGAAGCAGGCAACCAAAATGAAGCATGTTTAAGTGGTGCAATAGTAGAAGACAAAGAACAGCAAGAGATTTTTAAGAGGTACAAGCAACCAAATAGATGGTTGAGCCAAAATAGCACGAGATTTCTGAAAGTGGTACAGCTGTAGTCTGAGCTGCGTGTGTGGCAACGACTCTTGGCGCACTTTTAAGCGACTAATGACAGCTGATGGTAACCCATTTTTATCTCGAATTTTTCTGTGGTTTTTATGGCAACCTTGCCAGCGTCGAGATCCTTCTTTTTTCTAGATTATTCTATTTATTTCCCGACACGGTCAAATGCTCTTGCATGAATTTCTCGAAACTTACAATTTATTTTCTCTGGTGGTAGACAAACTTATGGGAGTGAGGGAGTTCCTAATTGTTTAATTTGTTACAAGTTGTGTCGCGATAGAGCTTTTTAAAGGAATCGGGATTAATTAAATCAGAAATTTCTTGCGATAAATGCAACGGGGCAATGACGTTTTCTGTGAGGAATTCGGTTAGTGATGGTTACAATTGGATTTGTAGGAATTGTCAGGATAATAAGCCATGTCGTAACTACAAATCGATCAGACACGGGTCATGGTTTCGCAACAGCAATTTGAAGCTGGATTTTTCTTTTAACCTATGAGATTTTAAAGGGCACAAAGAGTGTGGATATTTAATCTAGTTTTGCAATGTTTCACTAGTCAAGATGCGATTTCCGTTAAAAAATATTTTTTGTATATTTATTCCAGATTTGCAGTGTTTTACTATTCAAAATGATGTTTTATCTAAATTTTTATATATTTAATCCATATGTATGCAGTATATATTCAATTTTGGAAAATTTTCTTGGCGACATAAAAAAGTGCACCAAAAAAATCATGTTGCCACACCGTGCGGCACAGACTACAGCTGTAAATAAATAAGATGTAAGTGTATAAGATGCAGACTACGGCTTAAAGTAAATAAGATGTATTAGATAATTAAAAGAAAAGGCAAAGGAGACAATGTGGTTTCCAAGGCACTAGCAATCAGGCTGCTTATTCAGGCAGAATTCTCACTCTTCAAGTAAAATAAAAATTAGTACCTCTTAAAGGAAATTTTTCATTTTATAAGCAAAATTTCATATAGATCAAAGTAACTCACCTATTAGTGCATATGAAGAAACTTTCACAAGTATTATATTTGGGTCTCATGGATCCAGATTACAAACCAATCACTTTCAGATAACCTATAAATGTTATGCCATTGGTAATATTCACTTGGTTTTGGAAAGGTACAATGAAATATATATAAAGTTTTTGCAAAACTTAAGGTTTTAGAAAAAATTTAATGATAGAAATTGAAACTTTTGGGGCTTAAATCAGGCCCTCTTTTAACTTTATGGGAACTGTGTATGAATTAAAGTACATTAACTATCAACATAATATCAGCATTGATTAAATAATAAGAAATTTAAAACAGATACCAGTTTTGGAATATTTCTATAAGTTTTTTGAGGTGGTAAAATTTTCTTACGACATCTTTGAGATACTAAGAAGCATTGTGTGAGTGTACAAATGAAAAAAACATGTTCAATTCCTTTTGCAAAGACTGATGAATGCATGGGAACAAATCTTGGGATTCCTAAGGAACATAAAAGTACATTGAACAGTGTAACAATGTGGATTAAACCTTATCAAACAACAGAACAGGTATTTCCAAACCTCATACATATATTTTTTTGAATATACCTTGATATTGGGCTGAATAACAAAATGATTTCTTGAGTAAACAAAATTTTTTGAGCACTACATTTTCAAATTAAGATGGATCACAAACAGCACATTTTTTATGTATTGTCGCTATGCACATTAGCAAGAGTTTAGTATATTGCAAAAAAGTTTTCCCTACCTTTGAAGTTCCAAATGTAAAATGGTGTTAAGAACTCATAAGAGCAGATTCATCTGTCACTAAATTTCAAACCCCCCCCAACGGCTCCAAAACATGCAATTATTTCTCTCTTATAACGTCTATTGTAGCGCCAGGGAAAGCAGCTACAATTAGATCGGCTTAACAACGTTTTAGGAAAACATTTTCCTAAATATTTCAACATGGAATCACCGATCACCAGGTTAGCCACACATTTGCAGTAAACAATAATCACACAAAGGCAGAGCATAGCGAAACTTTCCGTTTGAAATCCAAATAACAATGACAATTGAGCGGGAACTGCGATTTTCGAGAATGAATTTGATTAACGATTCGGTTTAAGAACTATTCGATCTAAGAAAAGAGGCCAAAAATTAAGATCACCAAAAGAGCCACAAGTAGAGTAACCCAGTGCACCCAAACTGGGAGGGGAGCGCGTAAAATTGTCCTGAAATGCGTACATTTCCATATATCGTCCATTGTGCCGTTCTGTTTACGAGATACCCGTTTTTTTTTCAAAATTCCGGATTAATAGTTGTTTCGTTGTTTGAATTGCTGTAGTGTGGAAGCTTGGAAAATGTGGTTCCAGCTCAGGTGTTGCCTGGTCATCTGACCGTTGTTCAAAATTACGTGGTATTGTTCTCAGATCTTTCCCTTCGGGATTGATCCCAGACCATCGCTAATAGCCTAATGTGGTGCTCCAGGGTGACGTTAATTACCTACCTACCACCGTTGTTTGAAATTCACATTAAGGGGTTATGGTACCCAAATTGCTGAAATATGCAATTTTGAAGTTGTAATTTTTGGTATTCAGGTAGATTTTAAGTATAGTATACAAAATGTGAATTCAAAAGTTTAAAACAATTAATTTTTAAAAAAATTAAAATTTCAAAAATTTGAACAGTTTTCTTGATATAAGCAGAAAAATAATTTGGCTAAAATTTTAATTTGAACATTTTTTAACATAAAAATATGTAAGAAATAAATTGTCTTCAGTTTTTGTAAATATGAATCAGAAAAAAAAATAAAAAATAATGTAAAAACGTGATATTACACCACAAATATTGTTTTCAAAAATCATAATAAAAAACAAACACATATTTCAGCAATTGCTGAAGAGAAATTAAAGATATATACTATATAACAATTGTTCCAAATTTCATTCATATGCATGCAGTAGAATTTGACTTTCAATTTAAATTTACAAAAATGTCAAAAATCACTTCTATGAGAAAAAGGCATTAAAGTTTTAAAATAATGCAAAATAGCTGTTTATGAAGATATTCATCTGAAAAAAATTTCAGTAATCTTTCACACACAAGAAGTATATTCCAAGTTTAAATTTTAACAAAATGTTAATATATGTACAAAAATAAATTTTAAAAATTGAAAAAAGATAAATTTCATCAAAATTTTTACATACAGAGAAAAATATTAAAATTGTTGCTGTTGGACCATAAAACATAGATGTATTAACAAAATATATTCAACAAGCCGTTTTCGAAATTGATACTAACATCAAATATCCAATTTTCATTCAAATAAGCAAACCAAAAGATGCTAAAAAGTGTTAGCTAATATATTTTACTTCGCTTCTTTCCTCCTACAAAAAGAAACATTTTCAACTGAGTGAAATAGATACGTAGAGGTTTACTTTCGTTTGTTACAACAGCAGACGAAAATGGGCGTGGCTGTGACACTTAAGTAGTTTAATTTTTAACATTGCAATCTAATCGGTTCTATTTAACGTAGCAAGATGATTTTGGTGTAATTGGAAACAGAAAATTCTGAATTTTTTTAAACAATAAAAAAATATTGCGATTTTTCGGGATTTTTTGAGATGATGATGATGATGCCTTTTCCACGGGAAAAAGCATATTATTGAGGCTTGGCTGGTTTGCCTTGTGCCTCTAGAGTAGGGATTTTTTGAGGATGATGATGATGCCTTTTCCACGGGAAAAAGCATATTATTGAGGCTTGGCTGGTTTGCCTTGTGCCTCTAGAGAATGATTTTTTTTTTTTTTTTGAGTATTATACCCCCTTAAGCTTAGGTCACGGTTAAAAACTTATGTTCAGCGAAATAAAAATTTAGCCCAGCAGAGCAGAAAATCTGTACAATTGAATTTAAATAGTTTTCAGTGAAAAATATTTCCTCGTATTTTTTGACACAAGGTATTAGGTTCAGGAAGATGTTTTAAAATTTTGCATAAAGTAAAAAATTGCCTGCATAAATCTATTAACATCTTCAATAATTGGAGGTGTGCCAGCTTAGGTGTGACCTCGTCATCTGACCGTAGTTCAAAATTGCGTGGTGTCCTCAATCTTTCCCTTCGGGTTTGATCCCGAACCATCACCGATAGCCTGTTGTGCTGCTCCAGTGCAAAGTTAATTAAAAAATGCTAATTCGATACAAATTTTCAATAACTGATATTTAAAAAAATTAAATTGCATTAATACTGATAATTGAGGTAGAACCGAGTTGAATTGTTTTCAGCAATATTTCGTCTACCGATGTTGTGTTGTCAAAAGAGAAACTGTTAGGTTCGAAGACGTGTCATAATAATAAAAGACTATGTTAACGAAATTTGAAACAAAATCAGCCCGTGTTAAAGGGTTGAGTTTTCACCCTAAAAGACCATGGATTCTTGCCAGCTTACACAACGGCATTATTCAACTTTGGGATTATCGTATGTGTACGTTGCTAGATAAATTTGATGAACACGATGGGCCGGTCCGAGGAATTTGCTTCCACAATCAGCAGCCTCTTTTCGTTTCAGGCGGTGATGATTACAAAATTAAAGTAATTTTTTTAAATCTTTTCTATCTTTTTATATTGTGCTCATGCATTAAAAATGAAATATTCCATTTTGTTAAGAGTATTTGTCCCTCTTCAGTATGTTAAGCAAATTACTTTAACTTTTCCACGTACGTATTACATGTAATTTACTGCAACATAGAAATTAGTTATTAGAATTAATTTTAAAAGGCCCAAAGCAGTGTTTTGTAATGAAAACAAGATTAACTACAAATGTTCTGCCGCAGATCTTTTAAGCGCAACATAGAAATTAGTTGCGCTTAAAAGATCTGCGGCAGAACATTTGTAGTTAATCTTGTTTTCATTACAAAACACTGCTTTGGGCCTTTTAAAATTTGTTAAGGGAGTAGAGGAGATCATACGCACTTGAAGAAAAGTTAAAAAGTAACTATTTACGGTAAAAGCTTCAAGTTAAGGTTAAATTAATCTTCAAAAACAAAATTTTCCACCTAAATTATCAAAAATAACTACAAGGCTTTATATGTAGAACATCAAAATATTTCTTTTTGCATTTCAATACCTAACATGTTAGGTAGTTACTCTTTTGTTAAGGCAATGATATGCTATTGAGAATAGTTATAAAATCTTAATAGGCATTATTTCAAATTCAGTATTGCTACATTGTGTGGTAATGTGCATGCTGCATTCAATTATAAATATAGTTCACCTGCACATAGCATCAGCTAGTTTCTTTATTGCTTACATCTATCTATTGATGGCAGTGGGTACAGCTGTATCTAGCACCTCGTCTGGTTGTGATGCTCTTGGCGTGTTTTTGGCGCACTTTTTATGTTGTCAAAAAAAGAAATCTTAGGGAAAAAAAAATTTTAAACAGAAAGTAATAAGCTTCAGCAGAAAATACAGAAGGCATGTTGAAACACAAAATGGTTTTGCTTTTCCAAAGTAAATAGCAAGACACAATACAACCTGATGCGACGGCACTGGACCATGACTAAAATCGGACAATGTTTGAATTCTCCCATACATTAAACAGAAAAGAATTGGGACATTCTTGTTAAAGAACCAATGAAATCAAAGGATAATTTAATGGAGATGAAAAGATTATTCAAAATAAAAATTTAAACTTTCTTGCTTGCCGGGAATGCCATAAAAAGGGAAAAACCTAATAAAGATGGGTTACCTTCACCTGCCAGAACTCGCTACTAAAAGTGTGCCAAAAAACACGCCAAGAGCGTTGCCACCAGACGAGGCACTAGATACAGCTGTACCTGGCAATGTCATTGCTCACGTTTTATACTTTATTTTAATTCATTTGTAATCAATATAAGCATCGATATGCACATTTCGTACATTCAAATGAAATAAATTTAATCCAAAACATGCAGCAGCATTTCACTTGTCTCTTCCTGTTTTAATTCTCATTTCTAATGAAGTGCATGTAAAAAGATCACATCTCAATCATGCTATCACAATTTTATCTTCTGAGCACCTACTTCAATTGCATCCCATTCTTTTGTTAAAGACCAAACAAAATTACAAATATAAAATAAAAACTTTGCAAAATGTGTCTCAAATGTAGTGAATTCCTGATCTCTATTTGGCATAAAAATTATATTCCTAACTTGTAAAATATTGCCAAATCGGTTATCCTGAGTGTTCGAACTGCCACCAAGAACGTGACAGTAGTAGAGGGCTGGGTTGCTTATCTGTTTTGAATTGTTTAAAAAATCCAATTTGTCACAATTGTCGCCAATTTGGTGCTCTTAATTATTTATTTTTAGGCATTTGTTGTTTTCGACAGTTTTTATGTCGTAAAAGTCTTCCAGATTTTTCTTGGTGGTGGACAAGTATACATTGTATGAATGTACCAATCCTGCTTAGGTTTATTTTTGTGACTTATATGAAGTGATTTTTTTAGGTGTGGAATTACAAACAACGACGATGTATATTTACCCTTATGGGACATCTGGATTACATCCGTACCACTTACTTTCATCACGAATATCCTTGGATTCTTAGTGCATCTGATGATCAAACAATCAGAGTGTGGAACTGGCAGTCCCGTACTTGCATCTGCGTCTTGACCGGGCACAACCACTATGTTATGAGTGCACACTTCCACCAATCAGAAGACCTGGTCGTCTCAGCCTCATTAGATCAAACGGTCAGAGTTTGGGATATTTCTGGCCTGAGGAAGAAAAATGTTGCCCCAGGTCCTGGTGGCTTAGAAGAACACCTGAAAAATCCTTCACATACTGATCTGTTTGGAACATCAGATGCAGTTGTGAAGCATGTATTGGAAGGTAATTTAAAGTTTCATGAAAATCCGTGTGAATGTAAGAAGTGTTTGAGATTTCATGAGATTATGTTTTAAGCCTGTTATATAGCCAGAGTGGGGCTCTATGGTGCCTGAGACCCTCCTGAAAGTGATGGTTTCTGATTTTTAAAATGTCTTGAAATGAAATGCATGCAGTAGCTTTTATATTCTTTAAATGAAATAACAGGTTTTTAACACTTTACCTACCGTGAGCCAATAATACACTATTTTATACCAACTCTTATCGCCAGGCAACCTATATATATCATGTTTTCATTGCCATTGCTCTCTATTACCTAGTTTGTTCTATATATCCATTTAATTCATGAGCGATAGTCAGCGTTAAAGTAATGATGTTTGACTTAATATTCATATCTTAGTTTAATGACTTAGTATTCATTATGAAATATGAAAGCAATGATTATGCACATTGTTTTTTCTTTGTTGACCTCAACTATCTTCTCATACATTTTCATATCCATATATTCTATGTTCTATTCATTCATATAATGTAACAAAATGTTTCAGGTCATGATCGTGGTGTCAATTGGGCTGCTTTCCACAGCACCATGCCTCTTATTGTGTCAGGAGCTGATGATCGTCAAGTGAAGTTGTGGCGAATGAATGATTCCAAAGCTTGGGAAGTAGATACCTGCCGTGGACATTATAACAATGTGTCTTGTGTTCTCTTCCATCCCAGGTGCAGATCTCAAATTATGTCCCATTCTAAACTAAATTTTGATTTTTTACTATTAATATGCTCAGCTTACAAGTGAAACACTAAATCAAAATGCATAGTTCTGAGGAAATGAAGGAGTAAAGTCGGATATGTAACAGCATGTATGTATTTTATTGAATTATAAAAGGAGTCATGTTGTTTCTTATTTGTTGACTTAAAAGTTTTTAGTTGATCAATGTTCTCTGTCAAAATACTATCTTTATTGATAAAGTATTCTTATTCTGAAAATCATGTATGTCAATGCTTTTTTCAATAGAAAAGACCAAAATAGTTGAGAAGGTGGAATCTATTAAATTGGGTATTGTGTAAAATGTTTTATACTCTACATTTTTATAGGACAATATTTTCAAAGTTCTATGCAATGTTACGTACATCAATTTTATTATTCTAAGATGTATTTTTAAGTAATAGATAAATTAAAGAAATTATATATAGTTCCTAGATTTTCAGATTCTTTTAACCCTAATAAATGTTTAGTTATTTTCTCAGATTAATAATTGGGTTCATGTCTGAATCTGGAATTTTGGGAAAAGTACTTAAAAAATTTTCGATTGAAGTCAGGAACAATTTGACTTAGGTAAAAATATAAGTCTGCTAAATAAAAGAGTCAAAGCTATCATCATTTTGTAGTCATAACTGACAATTTTTATGTTTCAATTTAATTTATTTTGAATGTTGAATATTAACTTCTGTTTCAGACAAGAATTAATTTTGAGTAATGCAGAGGATAGAAGTATTCGTGTTTGGGATATGGTGAAGCGTACTACTTTGTACACTTTCCGTCGAGAAAATGACAGATTTTGGATCATGACTGCTCACCCCAGTTTAAATCTCTTTGCTGCTGGACACGACTGTGGTATGATCATCTTCAAATTGGAAAGAGAGCGACCATCATTTGCTGTTCATAACAATCTGCTCTATTATGTTAAAGATCGCTACTTACGGCGATTGGATTTCAATGTTTCCAAAGATATTGGTCTCCTGCAGCTAAGAGGGGGAAATCGTAGTCCAGTATTCAGGTAATCTAAATCTTATTGATTGAATTTATATATAAACAATGGAAGTCTTAAAGGATTGGTACTTCTTAAAATAGCAATTTAAGTTTTACTAGTTTAGGAATTTATTCAAAGTAATTTATTTAGTCATAAATACAAATATTAAACTCTGATTTATTTTTAGTTTGGCGAGAAAATTATTTAACGAACATTAATTCACATGCAACCCTTATTATCTTTGATCAAATGATGTCATGTTCTTTATTAAAATATTGCATATTAAAGTTATTTTTATGTTTAAAAGAACTAAGTTGCATTAATCCTTTAAGGGTCGTGCACCATGAACCCTGCTGTTTTTCCTACATGCCTTCTAACCAGTTAGACTTAATAGAATCTTTCCTAAGATTCCTTCTACCAATGGGTGTGGATATTTAGTCTTTATGGGTGTAGGGTAAAAGCAATAGTACATAACTTGAAAATCTCGTAATGTTCAGATCTAGACTAGCATAGTTTGAGTGCTTATTATAACCACAATCAACCTTACTTTCAAGTACAACAGAAAATTAGCTTTATAGTTGTGTTATGATGTACAGAGTTGATTTCATTCTTTATTTGTAAGTTTCCTGTCTTTCTAATTAGAGCACATTTAAATTACTGTATGAAATTAGCTCCCCTTGTGTCTAATTTCGCATGCATAGTTTGTAAAGAATAAAAGTGAACTTCAACTTTTATATAAAGCTATATTTGGGCAGAAAACAACGATACACACACAAGTACAAAAATATAGCCGTTCTCTTAAAATATTATAAATATCTTTTTCCTCTACTCCAAAGTCAAGCATCAGAATATTTATTCTGATGCTTGATGCTTTTGTATTTTCTGCTGTTCACTCTTATTGGGGATACTATGGTGAACCAGAATATCGTTCACATCCAGAATAGACACTCCTATGCATATCTATTTTGTACCAAATGTCATCTAGTTCTTCTGATTCAGATAAGATCAGTTGTAAAAATTCTTGTAATTCTGTATCGTGATCTGTTCTCAACAGCCTTAAATGGCATCGCCATGATACCACATTATTTTTCTATTGAAAGCACCAGCCTCATGTATTTCCAGATCTCCTGGTGGCCTGTCCATCTCTACATGTTTTAGTTTATCGTAAATAAATGCTACAAATTACGCTATTGGTCTATTTTTAAGTCAGAACCAGTGGATCCTTGAAATCAAGCACGCATGTCGAACTACATATGGAAGTATATGAAGAATGCTATTAATCTATTCAAAAGCAAGAATAGACCAATAATAAACTTGGAAATCTCATAATACTCCTAGAATTAAATGTACAATAATAATTTAATGACGATAATCATCCCCTTAAATACTTTAGGGGCTGCCATGGCTCAGTGTATTTTTTCACTGGTCTAGCAACCTGTGAGTTGTAGGCAGTGCACGATTCTTCCCTGGGTGTATTTCCCTCTTTTGTGTCAGTGAAACTTTCATTGTATGTTTTTAATTACTTGACATTGTCTTGTGTTTGGAGCAGCTTGGCCAAATATGGCCCTTGTGCCATAAAACTCAATGCAACTAACCAACATTAAATACTTTAGTTCTTTAGAAGAAATAACTTACTGAGCAATGAGATAATATTGAATCTTTTTATAATAATCAGCTTCCTTTATCTCTTAGTGGTTTTTTACTTTATCACTACCTCAAATTTATTTTCATGATTTCTGGTAGCAGATTGTATTTTATTCTTGGAAATAGGCAGTCATTTCCTCTTAATGGGCAAGCTTAAGCATTCCCTCAAAAGCATTTTGTAGCAAATTCAGCATTTTAATTGAAATTAATGTTCTCTTTCAGCATTTCTTATAATCATGTGGAGAATGCAGTTTTGGTGTGCACTCGTACCCATAATATTGACAATAGCACCTATGATTTGTATAAGATACCTAAGGAAGCAGACTCCCAACTGAATGAGGCATCTGAATGTAAGCGCTCTTCTGGATTGACTGCTGTTTGGATTGCTAGAAACCGTTTTGCGGTTTTGGACCGTACACATTCTGTAAGTCTATAAAATAACCATGCTTCATGTTCCAAATCCATTAAATTTAATACAATAGATAAATTTCAGCAATTCATTTATTACACAATATGATACAGTTTTGATATAAAGACTTGTGGCAATGCTTTTGGCATACTTTTTATGTTGCAAAGGAAGTTTCTTAGAAAAAAAACACTGTTTTAGGCTTAGCGTAAAATAATTAAAAAATTAACAAAAATAAACTATAAAAATAGAAAAAAGATTACACAACTGATTATTCATACTTTTAGGTAAGTATTTACTTTGGTAAAAAAAATCTACTTTTTCTGAAATATTGTTAAAGAAGTTTGTCTGAGAAATAATTTATTGGTTTTAAGTCTAATGAAACCAGGTTCTGATATGAATATTAAAAGATCACATTATTCTAGAAAATTAGTTTGGGCATGGTAAAATCAAAAAAGATAATGATTTAAAAAAATTAATAAAAGTGATTCAAATAATCGAAGTTGCTGTTATCCTAATAAAGTGGGGTTGCCTTTGCCTGTCGCAACTTGATACAAATAGCATAGCAAAAGCGTTGTCATGAAAGTCTTTATATCAAAACTGGATCCACATATTAATCAATCATTGGAATGGTAAGATAAACTTTGATTAAAAATACCTTAGAAAACTGTCTTCAGATGTGAATAGTTATTTTTGTCCTTTATCAGTTATAGGTTGTCCCAATCTAATTAGCCCTTATGTAGAAAAAACTGAGCAACAAGCCAAACCTATCAGGATTAATAACAACCTAGTCAAAAAGACCATGTTCTTCAAGTTGCATAGCAACCAACTCCTGTTCATCCAGGAACTGTCCCACAGAGGCACTGTCTATTTTATTTAGTCTTGTGTTTGGTACAGATTGTTCATTATTGGACCCTTGCATATTAAACCTAAATAAACCAACCCTCAGAGACACTAATACAATCCAAAATATGGAAAGGAGTTGCTGAGCATTGACAAGTTATTCAGTTCTTAATTCCTTTCACAACAGTTATATATCTTGTGTGCCCACTTGTAAGTCTTATACCTTTAAAATATGACACTTGGCAAGATACAAATAATGTGGGGAAAGAACAAAGCATTATGTTTTGTGGTTGGGTTTCAAAATAATTTGTTTCGTCATCATCAAATTCAAAATTTGAGATTAAAAAATTGGGGGAATCATAAATAGTTGTATGTGAATGAAATTTTTTCTTTTACTATTTTGACTGTTAATTATTTAATGCCTTCAGTAGATAAAGAACTTGATCATTCAAAGCATTTTCTTAAGAATCAATTTTCTGTTTAATTTTATCAATTACCCAATTTTTTAGTCTTAGAATTGCTATTCTGGTCTAAACTTAGTTTAGTGCTCTTAGATTTGCTCTAATAATATATTTCAATCCGTACTAATTAGCTAACTGCTAATGTTAGCATTTTTAACTTACGCAGGTCTATATGGCTCTAGGCTCTGAGATAGGTACTTGTGTTAAAGCAGGATAAACTGTTTGTCACAATGAACTTGGCAGCTGGAATGTCTTCTATGGCTGGAATGTCTATAACTTGATAATATCACTCTTAGGATTGAAAATCCTCCTTACCTTTCCAATTACACAGAAATTGTAGTGGAACTACCCACTGTAATAGTTGCTTTAAAGTTAAAAAGATTCCTGCATATATATTGAAACTTGTAAAGGTATGAAATCCATAAAGGTTTGACTGAGGTTTCTTTTGATTTAGCTGGTTATAAAGAACATGAATAATGAAGTGACAAAGAAAGTGCAAGCACCCAGTTGTGATGAGATATTTTATGCTGGTACTGGCATGCTTTTGTTAAGAGATTCTGATGGTCTTATTCTTTTTGATGTACAACAAAACAGGTACGTATATTTTTATCTTATTTTGGGTTATTGAATTCTTCAAATATTATTCCTTTGGAAATCAAACTAAAGTGAAAAACAAGACTAAGCTTTATGGTATATTTTTGGTGTATAAGCTATACTAATATTTTATAAGTGTTCTGGAACCTAACAAATATTTAATGTTATGACTTCACTTTCTCTAAAAGATCTTCATCAATAGTAATTATTGGGAGGTAAACCTGCACTTTCTCCTGAATTTCCCACAAGTTTATTATGCCCCATGCCAAATAGAGATAAATGTTTCTAAATAAGCATTGAAGACATGTTTCTCTTTTTCATTTAAGAATCATAAAAAGAAAAATTTTGCTTTTATTAAAGCATATTTTTAGCTTGATTCCATTTATCAACCAGTAGGTGTTAATCTATATTTTAAGTTCTATGTTAGTGTCATTTCAAGTTATTGGAGAAAATTGTCTTTTAACAAAGCTTCAATAAAACAGATTTTATTTTCTTTCAAATTTTAAATAACAATTCGAACTAATGTATGTTTTATCAGTAAAACATGAACATTTTCCTATGAAAAACGAAATGTTTTTTATATCTTTAATTTCACTATAAACTGCTGCGTAAGGTTGGAGTGCAAGACTTGGATAGTCTAACTCATGTTATGTGCATTTATTTAGAGTAAACAATTTGACTTTGCAAAATATATTTTTCTTGTTTGGATTGGTACAGATTTATAATTTATTTCAAAGGAAGATACTCTAATACATCACAACATTTGGTTTATTATAGACCTTAAAGTATTTATCAGTTTTTGAAGCATCTTATAAATATAGTTATGAAATTTCTGTATAATTTCTTATTGTTCTTGTAGATTGCTTGCAACTGTAAAAACAGCACGTGTCAAGTATGTTATTTGGAGTAATGATATGAGCCATGTTGCATTCTTCAGTAAGCATGTGATTACTATTTGTAATCGTCGCTTAGATGTTCTATGTACCATACAAGAGAACAGCAGAGTTAAAAGTGGCTCATGGGATGACAACAGTGTATTCATATACACTACTTCAAATCACATTAAATATGCATTGACAAATGGGTAAGTTTAAAGTAGAATGTTTGAGATCAAAACTAATTGTTAACTAGGGAGAAATACGTACAATATTTGCATGATGAAGGAATTTAAAGTGTTTAGGAAACTTATCATTTTTTGACAGAAATTTCTTTTTAATCAAAATCTATTGCATTGCATCTACAGAAATGCTAACTATTATGAATATTCACCCATTATTACAGCATTACAATGAGTAGTGAAGTTACGCAAAATTTACTTGAGCTGTTGCCAAAATCACCTTGTTGCTGACTTACCGTCTTTTTTACAAAGGTTGCACATACTACAATCTGAAAATTCCAGACTGTTTTATCAGCAGAACAATGAGACATTCTTTTCAACTTGTTATTTAGCAGTGGCTTATTGACAAATTTGAAGTCTACAAGGCTAACAAAGTACATCATCTTTCATTAACACAACAGGTGCTTATTGCATGAGCTCTAGGTAGTGAACTGATAGCAAAAATGCGTTTTTCTGAAGTATTATCAAAATACCATACCACATTGCAATAAACTGAAATAATTAAGCCGTTCATGTTGATGAATTGTGGTGTATTAATGTACCTATATACAGAACTTTGAAATTAGTGGTTGATAGAAAATAAACTGGCATATACCATATGCTGACCATATGTACTGTTTTGAATGGGACCATACCATTTTCTTTTCATATTTCTTGGCTGTTCCATCATTTTATTAAAAATTTCAGTTTGTTCAATTTTTGTTTAATGTTTAAAATTTTCAATCATTAAAGTCCCATTCATATAATATGCAAACTCTTAAAATTCGTAATGAATTTTAAATAAAAAATATTTTTTGTTTTAGTGATCATGGCATTATTCGTACTTTGGATGTACCTATATATATCACTCGAGTTAAGGAATCAAGTGTGTATTGTTTGGATAGAGAATGCAGACCAAGGGTTCTGACCATAGATCCAACTGAGTATAGATTTAAACTTGCTCTTGTGAATCGAAAGTATGAAGAGGTATGTAGGTTTCAGTTTTGAAGCCATTGTTTGTTTTGTGTATAATTGATTTTCGTGCTTTCTATTATTAATTTTTAAAATTTGATTTCTGATAGTTCCTAAATAATTTTAAATGAAACTTCATTTAATTCATTTGAAATTTTTTAAATTTCATTTTTATATTTAAATTATACTCATTATCTGTATAATATTTCATTAACGTATATGGCACAGAAAACCATCTTGTTTATTTATTGCCAAATAGCAACGATGGATGTAAACAATATAAATTGACAGTTATGGAATTCATTCGCCAATTTTGCCACTTAGTGTATGCTTAATTTGAGCTGTATATTTCTAAAACTAGCTCACCACTCCAATGAAATTCTTCAGTAGTCTTGAATAGAAAGCAATGAGAAATCTGGAAGATATAAATCAGCACAGAGAAGAAAATATGAGTGAAAATAGGTTTAACATAAAAAATGTTGAATCGTCTTGAACAAGGGAATTGGATGAAATAGATATTTAGATTCTAATTGTATCACTATTGAGGTGTGCTTTTTGCCATGCATTTTAGTGGAATTAAGAATTAACACTAGTAAAAGTAAACAAAATGCTAATGTTTTGGATAATTTTATTTAATTTAGAGATATAAAATAAAATTCATTTAGGTGTGAATCTATAGTCATTATAAATGGATTGAAATAAGGTATGTATGAAATGTAAGCATTTGGCCATCAATGGATACAAGCAACTTTAAAAGTTAAGCGCTATGTGTGGATCTGATAGTTGTAATATGTATGCTTATTTAGTACTTACTATTGTCATCAGATTTGCAGAAATTAAATAATTTTGGCCTATTTGCATAGAATTTGAGGTATTCTCTTTGCTGTCATTTTAAAATGTTTATTTTCAGCTTTTAAATAAATCTAATGTAGTCAATTATGCACTGTTGAGGCTGGAACATCACATGATGAAGTGACTGCTCCAATTACAAAGTTTTATTGATAAATATGGAGAAAAAATTAAGACAAAGTAACACATTTAAATGATCAACAAAATATTCAACATTTTTCTCAAAAACTAGTAGCATAGTGCAGTAATGTGATATTTTACCTGCTGATAGATTTGCAATTGAGGAGATTATTTGATATACACTCACTGCCAAAAGTTAAGCACAAAGAGGTAAATTCCGAAAAAATCGACAAGTACACCTTTGATTGACACGAAATGCGGCAGAAAAGTAGTAAATATGTTTATGCATGAAACAAAGAATTGCACACAAAGATGAAAACATGATTGAATTTTCATAAATTATAAGATGAAGTCATATTGGAGTCATTAACAAAATTATGTTTAAATCCAAAACTGACATTAATAGGGTATGTGACCATCCCTCATCCTCATACAAAGTTTACAGCGTGTGACCATGCTTTCCATGAGGTGATAACCACCCCAGAGTCAAGTAATCGCCATTTCTCTTATAGAGCAGTTTGCAACTCTGAGTGACTGGGGGTGGGAAACGTGCAGACACAGCACGGCCGAGGGCATCCCGAATATTTTCAATGTGATTAAGGTCGGGCGAGTACGCCTGCCAATCCATATGTGCAATCCCCTCACTCTCCATGTAGTCGTTGACGATGTTAGCTCGATGGAGATTCGCATTATCATCCATTAAAACGAAAGCAGGACCAACTGCTGCAGCGTACAATCTCACAGTGGGTTCTAGGACTTCATCCCGATACCGGACAGCCATCACAGAACCCCGTCTATAGATATGCAGGTCAGTGCGATATCCCAACGAAATCTCTGCCCACACCATGATGCTTCCACCTCGGAATGTGTGATGCTCGATGATGTTCTGGGGCCGATTTCGTGTGCCTTGTTCTCTCCAGACCCTTACATGCTTGTCATCTGGCTCCAGGGCAAATCTCGACTCATCCGTGAACATAACTTTGGCCCAATCAGACACAGTCCAATTCACATGTTGCCGACAACACTTTAATTGTGCCCCTCTGGATTGGACGGATAGAGGAACACAAACTCGTGGTAACCGGGCGTACTGTCCATTCATGTGTAGCCTTCGGCAAACAATAGTGGCAGATATCATCTTACCAATGGACGCTGCAACCATAGATGTCACACGTGTGGAGGTCGCTCTTCGATTCCACTTAGCTAAAACAGCAAAATATCGATCTTCTGTGGGAATTGTAATCCTTGGGCGACCAGCCACAGGTCTTCGGACAACTGTTTGGCTTGTTTCCATAATCGTGAAATGACGGAATGATGAACTCCGAAGAAAAGAGCAACATCTGTGATTGATTGTCCTGCTTCAAGGCGTCCCACAGAATGCCAGCGGTCACTATCTGCTATTCGTCTTCTGGAAGCCATAGAAACATGTCTGTCTTGAAAACTAATCGTGCGAAAGTTCTAAACACTTTTTGTCAGCACTTACATGAAACTCCTCTAACCATTGACAATGCTGGCTTCTTATACGACAGCCTTTTTTGCATATTTCTCGACACGAAACCGTGATTGGCTGATACAGAACATATTTGCATATTTCCATCTACCTCTGCATCGAAATGCAGCCTCTCAAATTCAGATTGGCTTCTGGAAATTAACATTTTCCTCTCCGTGCGGCGAGTGTAGATTGATGTTGAATTCTTAAGTTTGGTTGGTATGTATAGAAATTCTCAGTAGCACTTCAGGGACATGGATTTCCACTCTCACTTTATAAACTCTTATTATGCAATGTGCTTTCTTCGACTTAATATTCTTATATTTCCATTCAATCAACCTTAGCTTAAAAATCGTTATCCAACATGGCTAATTCCTTATTTTTGTTAAATGATGACCACTGAATCATGCGTTTTAATCATTTATGAAGTATTCTCATTTGGGCTTGGAGCATTTGTTAATCGAGATTGGTCTTATATGAAAGGCTACCTCAATTAATTTGAATTGAATGTGTTATTTGAATTAGTGTTGCACAATTAATGTTAGATCTGTTAAAATTGAGTTATTAATGCATGAAATGCATAAATCAGTTAAAATAATTTATTTCTTTTTAAGGTCTTGCATATGGTTCGAAATGCAAAATTGGTTGGCCAGTCAATTATTGCCTACCTTCAGAAGAAAGGATACCCAGAAGTTGCTTTGCACTTCGTGAAGGATGAGAAAACAAGATTTGCTCTTGCTCTTGAATGTGGCAATATTGAGGTAAAAATAGATTGTTCATTTCAGCTATTTACACTAGTTATTTTAAATTCACTGCAAAAACAAAGTATTTGAGATTTTAGTACTTTTATTTTCTGTTCTATTGTAATCCTCCTTATATTAACTAAAAAATGATTTGTTTGAAAAAATTGCTTTCATTTGTATTTCATCTTTAATTAGGTGGCTCTGGATGCTGCTAGAATATTAGATGACAAAGCTTGTTGGGAAAAACTAGGTGAAGCTGCTCTCTTGCATGGAAATCATCAAGTAAATTTGATTTATATCTACATTTTATTGCAAATATAATATCTTATACTTCAAATTGTACTGAGACTATTGAACCTTCTAAGGCAGTGATTCCCAAACTTTTCAGTCCAAGGATCTCCTTGAGAATTGAAAGTTTTCACGGACCTCTTGAGCTTATAAAATGAAACTGGGCAGATGTAGACCAGCATAAGGCCATATTGATACTTGTTTTTCATCTTAATAAAGGGAGTAAAATATTTACATCTGTTAAATAGATTATCAAACGTTAAAATTTTACAGGATAACGATATGATCATCAGTCACTTGGAAATACTCCCTTGGCAGGGAAATTCAGTTTTAAAACTCAGGCTAGGTTTTCATCTCAGTTTTAGAACATAATAGACATTTTAGTAATCATTTTTTAGAACATAAAAGAATCAGAAAATAATGGAATATTTTATTTTTTCTTGAAAGTTCTTCAGTATTAATGAAGTATTGAATGTCTTTTAAGGACCCCTTGAAACCTTGTTGTGAACCCCTGTAGGTTTGCTGACCCCATTTTGCATACTACTCTATGGATCATACATATATACAGAGGCTGTTTGGACATTTTTTTGAACGATTTTAATGGCCTGAAGAACGATTTTTTACATTAAATTTTGTGTTTTAAATGTTCTATTTGATATCCCTTATTGTTAACTATCTTTTTACACCTTAATTTCCATGATAATAATGACTTTTGTAGTATCAACAGAGGTATTTCGTCCCATTCTTGTTCCAGTTTTCCAAAGTCCTTGAAAGGTTTTCGGTCGACGTTTCGATAATGCTCTTTTTAAAAGTGCATGGGTGAGACATCTGGAGATTTAGCAGGAATATTAGTAAAGTGATACCAGTTTCTTGTTCCATTTTTTCCAAGAATTTAATAGTCGATTTAGATGTGTGGCTGCTTGCATTACCCTGATGCAGTTCTACTGATTGTTGGCACTGTGGGTTTTTTGAATATTGGGGATACATATGGTCTTAATTGTATGCGAGAGTTGATTTTTACATTTTTTTCCATTCTACTTTTAATTTTCCATTATATTCACAAAACCGGCAACAATCATAAATCCATTAGAGTTTCTTTAGATTCTTTGAACCACGTTTTAAGATTTTTTTTTCCTCCTCTTTTATGATAATAAATTTTTCTTTTTTATTGCAATAATTTAAATACACCCATGCCTCATCATGATCACAACATTTTCCATCTTTCTCCAGCTAAATGCTTACAGAATTCTGCAACGAGTTCTGCGTTCTCCAATATGTCGTTGAGATAGATGAACTTTGTATTTTTTCGCCTTTTTAAGATTCAAATCACTGCTAATTATTTTATTTACAGTTGAAACTGAACATTTTAATGGCTGTGTAATAGTGCTTTGACTTGACAGATTCTCTTTTAAAATTAAAGATCTTACCTTACAAATATTCTTAGAAATTCTTTTCTTTTTTGGATACGTATTTGTAAATATTTTTCCACTTTTACGTTTTTTTCCTTTCTCATCTCTAATATTACTTATCGTACCTTTAGATATCGAAAAACCATGACTTTTACAGCGTTTTTAATAATTGAATAAGCATAATTCTCCAGAAAGAGCGGAAACATAGACTTCCATCCATTGCTTATTTAAAAACTCCATTTTGAAAGTAAACAAAACTCTGAGTTTGCAGATGATATGTTATACTTTAACTACACTGCTGGCCACCCAAATTGCAACACCAAGAAAGACAAGAGATATCACAACAAAATTTATTTTGTAGATAACATGTTGACCAAGTATCAAATGATTAAATTTATAGACTTCTGTGAAGTGTGGTTCCTGCCAAAATCAGTAGCCAGAGTAGCCGCCATTGTTGGAGATCACCGCTGCCACACGCCTCGGCATTGATTCAAAGAGACTTTGGATTTGTTCTTGGGGTACAGCAGACCAAGCAGCTTCCACACGTTGCCAAAGTTGATCTGGTATGGCAGCTGGGGATGTATTCTGGGTCAATCGTTGAGCAACCATGGACCACATGTTTTCTATCGGCGAAAGATCCGGAGAGCGAGCTGGCCAGGGAAGCAATTCAATCTGGCGATTGATGAAGAACCCTTGGACAATGCGTGCCACGTGTGGTCGCGCATTATCCTGTTGAAATATGGCTGTGGGCAAGCCCTGAAGGTAAGGAAGGACAACTGGCTCCAACACCTCAGAGATGTAGCGCTGGCTGTTTAAAGTACCGGCAATGCGTACTAGAGGAGTGCGAGAGTGATATCCAATACCACCCCATACCATAATACGCGGTGCAGGACCAGTGTGGCGGTGCATAATGCAGCTGTTTAGCATCCTCTCTCCACGGTGTCTCCAGACTGAATCCGACCATCATGGTGTTGCAGACAGAAGCGTGACTCGTCAGTAAAGACAATTTCATTCCATTCTGCCGTCCACATCCTTCTTTCAACGCACCATTGGCGGCGGAAACGTCTGTGGTTCTGCGTCAAGGGTAGACGAAGCAATGGACGTCTTGCGGACAAACCACTCTGCTGTAAATGGCGTCGAATGGTACGCGCAGACACTGGATGATGCGGTACAGACTGAATGTGCTGTGCTATGGTTCGTGATGTGGCTGAGCGATCCGTCACTGCCATACGCACAATATGCCTGTCATCACGTGAAGTGGTGCACTGAGGTGGATGCGATCGAACACGTCGGTCCGTCGTACCCTCCTGCATCCAACGATCACATATCCGCATTACAGTTGTTTGGTTTCGTCCAACACGACTACCGATTTGCCTGAAAGATAATCCACAATCTCGCTAGGCCACTATCCTTCCTCTGTCGAACTCGGATACTTGATCAAAAGATGATCGCTGTTTTCTACGAGGCATAATTGATCGGTTTTTTTAAAAAAACCACAAGAAAAACACAATTGCCGTACTTGAAATCGTCGAAATCTCCAAGCCTTAAATAGCGCTTTGAAGTGGCGCCACAGGCGCGCGTGATGTGCGTCTGCGCTGAAATTCTAATCATTTGCATATCTCACCTCCGCTAATGCATGTTGTAAATTTCATATTATTTGCATGCTTCCTTCAGGGTGTTGCATTTACGGCGGGCAGCAGTGTATTTAACAGCTGCAAAAATAAAATTCTTTCATAGCATGCAATTTTTTTACAGCTCATCCAAATCGTTCAAAAAATATCCAAACAGCCTCTGTAAACAGCTCATCATCCTGCTTGGTTTTAATCAGTTTGAAAAATATAACCTTTCCTAGAAGTCTTTCAACCAGTAGATGTAGGTCATTAAATATGTTGTAGGGTAAAAACAATAGTACACTTCTTAAAAATCTTGCTGCGTTCAGTGGGTAAAGCTAAAATGGTAGTTTTATTTGATAAAAAAACGAACATTAATTCTTATTAAATTATTTTATACCAGTTACTACTAATTCAATTCAAGCCTTATCATAAATATTCCTTTAAAATTCCTCAGGTCAGACACTGGTCAAAATAATTTATTCTCCTTTGTAATCAAAATTTGAATTCATTTTCTGAAATTTTGAATATTTAAGATATGATTTAGTTAACTACGATGCTACCTACTTGGCTTTTTCTGTCATCTCTTAATGATGTAAGTAATTAGTAAAAGTTAAAATATTCGTTTCAAACTTTGACCTTTTGTTAAATGACAATGTTCTGGTATGGTTGAAAACATTGTGAGCTAAGCACTTCTTTTTTTATGTTTGACTGAGCACATGGCCCAGAAGGGGCCTTAATCTCCAGTGCGATAGGTGAGTGGCTTGATAATTGGTGCTGACAGGTTACAATGCTTACTGAAGGGTAATTAGAGGTGGAAAAATGAGGTTGGGATGGAGCTTGGAAGTTAAGAGATCAGGAGCTTCCACTGCCTTGGCGTTCTTGATAGACAAGTAACGCCTCTAAGCAGGGGAGCCTATATATAATGTTATGGATGTCTATTTCGTATGGCGAATCAAAATGCAGGGATTAGGTTAAGGCTTTGGGTAGCTAAGTACTTCTATGGAAACTTCTTATGACATTTTTACTCTGGAATTGCTACTATGAAAGTTATGCTTGAAAACATTTCATGCCATTTCTCATGTATAAGTTCTACATTTTTTACTAAGTAAATATCTTAAAAATACTAATAAAGGTTTCAAAAATTAATATGTCAAAAATGTCAGCAGTACTGATGCAGGTAGGGCAAAATAATAAATTCAGAAAATGAAATCCTAATGTAGGTGCATTTGTTTTCCAATATTCTATGCTTTATTTAACTAGGTAATACACTTTTACAAGACTAGCTTTTGGTAGCCTTTGTAGTACCTTTGTACCTTTAACAATTTTAACTGCTGACATCTTGACTTGAATGTCTTCAAAATTTGATCCAGTATTGGGGTGTCTACAAAAACTAGTTCCTAAAAAAATGGGGGCCGTCGTGGGGCTCAGTGGGTATACCCACGGCTAGCAACCTTCGAGTTGTAAGTGGCATAGGTTTGATTCCTGTCAGGTGCATTCCTCTCTTCTGTGTCAGTAAAACTTTCATTGTGTGTCTGTCTATTGATATTGTATGTCTTTTATCTGGTGCAGCATGGACTTTGCTCTATAAAGCCCCAACCAACCGAAAAAAATTGCAAAATTTGTTGCACTTATATCGTAAACTATAAACGATAATTTAAATTTTGTTGGATAGAGGGCTTATGTTCCTTTCTAAAATGGTGGGTAGTGGGGTTGTAAATAGTTGGGGAATATAAGTGCTTAACATGAAAGTATGCTATAATTGAAACAAATCCCTTACAACTACATTAGTTAATTAAAAATGACTTGCTTATCACAGAAAATAGTTAAGTGTAGCTATAAGTATTTACAGGTTTTACTGAATTTCCCTTTTTAGGTTGTAGAAATGGCATATCAACGAACGAAAAATTTCGACAAGCTATCTTTCTTGTACCTTATTACTGGAAATTTGGAAAAATTGAGAAAAATGATGAAAATTGCTGAAATACGCAAAGATACAAGTGGACAGTTTCAGAATGCTTTGTACCTTGGAGATGTGGCTGAACGTGTCAAAATATTAAAGGTATTGTACAACAGTTATAAGTGAAAATACAGTTTTTATATTTTGAAACAGTGAAATATTTAAACAATACACATTATTCTTTTATTTTATATTATGCTATACATCCATTGTTTTGTATCTATACATATAAAGCCAGAGTTGGCATCTGTCTGTTCTCTATTCAAATCTACACCGTTTGACCTGTCTACACCAAATTTGGTACATTTATTCTTTGGAACCCTGTGGGTAACATAGGCTATATATTAACCCCATTCCATTTGTCTTGGGTGTGCAGAGGGGTGTAACGTCACGTCATCCTGGACTGAGCACTTGCTAAGGGTGCTCTCTCCCGGTCTGGCTGTGCAGATGTCGTCAGAACATCTACAGCAGTCGCCTCTCAAGATGACCTTGGAATTTTTTTTAGAATCTTAGAGTATGGTGCAATTGCAGAGATTGGGTGCGGTTGCACTGAAAATCACTCAGTATCATATCGTTTATGTATCCCGTCTTTAAATTCTTAAACTGTAGCTTTATTATTGGAATGTAAATTTTTATGATAATATAAGATTATTTTCATAGAAAGTGGTCTTTTTTATCGACGATATGGTACAAGTGGCTAAAGACAATTCGAAATCCTTATAGGAATAACATCGCATATTTATATGATCAATGTCAGACCAATTCACACTAAATTTGGTACATTCATCGTGTAGAATTCTGCGGGATACATAGGCTATATATATTAACCCTGTTTAATTTGTCCTGGGTCTGCAGGGGGCTAAAAACAATTTGAAATTTCCATAGGAATAATATTGAGTAATATTACAATGAATTATAAACAATTCAACCCGAGCAATAACGGGTAATTCAGTTAGTAGATATAATATAGGAAAATATGAAACTTCAATTTTTGTATTTTGAATATGTAAATAATAAACAGTGAAGCACCTTTTAAAGTTTCTCATTTATATGTTAAGCTGCAGGGCTGACCCAGGTGCCCAAAAGGTGACTTTTGCTACTACTTTTCAATCTTGGCCACTAGGGGTATCTTTTTGAGCAAAATCGTCTCAAAAACTCCTATTTTCAAATTTTGGCGACTTTTTAAAAATTCACCAAAGGATAACCAAAATAATGTCGCATTTGGTGCAGCTTAGCCAAATGTAGCCCTTGCCCCATAAAAACCCATCTAAACAACCAAATAGAAAAATTCATCTGATGTCATACCTATAATTTTGCAAGCAAAAAGCAGATCCTTTGCATGATTTTCTCATTCCTTTTCTTCAAACAAATTAATTTTAATAAAAGAAATCTGGATTTTTCATATTTTGCTTTCATTAAGTTAAAGTATATTGAGAGTTATTTCTTTGTATGGAGTTATAATTGCTCTTGAGGACTGGTGAATTTAATATATTCAATATTGGTATACTTTTATAATTGCTTTAGACCTGTGGCCAAACATCAGTTGCCTATCTTTGTGCTGTAACACATGGTTTGGAAGAGGAAGCTGAAAATTTGAAAGAAGGAATGGAAAAGTCTGGAGTGACCCCACCTCAACCAGATCCAAGTGCTGTATTGTTGCAGCCACCTTGTCCAATCAACAGGTCAGAGGAGAACTGGCCTTTGCTAAGTGTTTCAAAGGGTTTCTTTGATGGTGCCATTGGCTCACGTAAAACAGCTCTTGCTGCTGAAGTTGCTGATGATAATTTAGCTGAAGGTATAGTTTCATTGTATTTTCATTTTGTTTCAAATTTCTTCATTGTTGTAATAGTAGTAATTGGTTAAATTAGATGTTGTATCCATTAGTTTGCATTTCCCCCTTGAAATTTGATGGCTGAACTCTTAAATATATTCAAAATATTTTTTTTGTATGCCCAGGCAATTGAATCTTACTCATAGTACAAGGATGGATTTGTGAACCACCTTGTGTTACATGTGTGCACCATGAGGGTGGATTCATGTTATACCTCACATACATACAATACATTCTAGGTACAACCTGTTTATAAAGAATCTACACATCTAGACAGACAAACATCCATTTCTTACCCTTTATTCACCTGGAACCTTTCGATCCAAAAGCCACCACCCTGACAAGTAGACCGATTGGTCGGCATATATTCAAAATACACTTTTAAATACATTAACATTGAAAATACAAAACAGTATTTTAATTTTCAAACAACCAATAAAGTTAATTTTTTTTAAATGAGTAGGGTCCATTATAAGTAAAATGTCTTCAAAAACTGAGGGGGATTAAATTTTAGAGTCAAACTTGTTAATAAAAATTCAGAATCAGTTTTTGTAAATATGATTCAATGTGTTTCTTATGGAACTTAGATTTTTATCATTGCTCTAGAAATGTTTTCATACTTCCTTTCTAATCAAGGCAAACATTTTGAATAGTGATCGGTGAAAGTAAATCAAATGAAAATATTTAAAACAAAAAAATTGCTTTTTAACATTGCTTGAATTCAATATGTTATGACATGTTTTCAGTTAACATTATATTCTACTCAAACTTTTAATACCACAGGATGGGGTGATGATGCAGAGTTGATGTTGGATGATGAAGGCAATGTTGATTCTGTCATTGAAAGCGACAGCAAAGAAGGAGGCTGGGATATTGAGGATGAGGATTTGGAACTGCCTCCCGAACTGGAAACTTCCACCGCTGCATCCGCTGCCGGTGAAGAAGGGTATTTTGTTGCTCCGTCGAGAGGTGTCCCGCAAACACAGATGTGGGTCAACAACTCCAAGCTCCCCATCGATCATATACTTGCTGGGTCCTATGAAACTGCCTTCCGACTACTTCACGATCAAATCGGGGTTGTCAACTTTGAACCCTTCAAACAACTGTTCATGATCTCCTATACTAGGAGTCGATCTTCCTTCCAAGGATTGCCTGGGGTTCCACCACTCAGTGGCTATTTGCTTCGCAATTGGGAGGAGGCAGGACCTCGGAACGGTGTGCCTGCCATCGGCTGCAAGTTGAACACCCTCATCGAGCGCCTCCAGTTCTGCTATCAATTGACAACTTCAGGCAAATTCCAAGAAGCCATTGAACGCTTCAGAATGCTGCTACTGAGCATTCCATTACTGGTTGTGGAAAGCAAGCAGGAAATATCTGAAGCACAACAACTTCTTGAGATATGTCGTGAATACGTTCTCGGTCTGTCCCTGGAACTTGAGAGGAAAGCGCTGCCCAAAGAAACCCTCGAACAGCAGAAGCGGACTTGCGAAATGGCCGCCTACTTCACCCACTGCAAGTTGGAGTCTGTTCACCAGATCCTGACCCTGCGCACCGCAGTCAATTTGTTCTTTAAGCTGAAGAATTATAAAACAGCTGGATCTTTTTCTCGCAGGCTTTTGGAACTGGGCCCCAGGACGGAAGTTGCTCAACAGACGAGAAAGATCCTGCAAGCCTGTGAAAAGAATCCTGTGGATGAGCACCAAATTCTGTATGATGAACACAATCCGTTTTCGGTTTGTGGCCTATCATACAAACCCATATACCGAGGTAAGCCTGAGGTGAAATGTCCATTGTGTCAAACAAGTTATTTCCCTAAGTACAGTGGCAGCATCTGCAAAGTGTGCAGTGTTTCTGAAGTTGGGAAGGATACCATTGGCCTTAGAATAAGTCCTCTTCAGTTTCGTTGAACTTTTATAATATCTTTTAGTCTTTTAAAGGAATATTTTTTCTGAAATGCTAGTGTACTATTCATGTTATGCATAAATTGTGAATGTTTTACTGGTTTCATATTGAGTATGAATGTTATAGATTAAATTCTTCAATAAAGTGTTAAACCACACTTTTGTTTGTGTCCGAATTGGTAATTTACTGTGGTAATTCTTTAAATTTCATTGCTTAACATGAACAGAATAAGAACCAAATATAATACTTGTCTTCAATAGCAGGGATGAAAATGTTCCACAAAAATGAAAATTTTCTATATCCTATATTTCTACTAGATCTTGATATTGGTATATAATTGCCTATTAATCCAGTATTATTGATTCTTCTCCATTGTTGCGAGATTTTCAATTAGTGTAATATTGCTTTAACCCATAACACTCCATAACTACATCTATTCGTTGAAAGAATCCATGGATTTTTTCAGCCTTTAGAAAGATTCTATTGCTCATCTTAGAACCCTTAGGAAATATTTTATTGTTCCTTTCCTTGGAATAGAACCCTTTGGAAAGATTGTATTGGACAAGGTCAAAATTGTTTAGAAGTAGTGCAGGGAAGACTTCAGGTTGCGAGGTGGAAGGATGCAGTTGAATCTTGCAGATGACTTAAGTTACCTAATGTCTTAATTGTGGAAAAAGAAAAGGTACATGTACATATAAATTTTAACTCAAAGAATTTTGGAAAAAATAATTTATATGACCATGCTGATGACAAGAACACGTTCAAACAGTGACACTATGGAAAGAAGTTACACCACTTTTACTTTACTTTGACTGAATTGAGATGTGCTAAATGGGAATTATTTTTTGATGAATAAATTATCTTAAATATTAGCTGGTAATGAAAAATTATTCACCCTTAAAACTACTAACAAAAACTGATCCATGAATAAAATGAATTTTAGCATTAAAGAGCCTGAAAGTTTTGAAAATGTGCAACTTAGTGATTAAAGATTATATATAATTTGTTATAGTAATGTACAGCATTTTTTATTAAAAGAATTAACTCATTTTAGCTAAAATCTAAGATATTTTTGCTTTCTGAAACCATTTATTTTTTTCAGAGAAATTTTAATAAGAATGGCAATGTATACAGCAATTAAAAAATTACTGAATTAAAAATTTCTGGAGTTTATTGAAAAATTGGAACAGTATGTTAAAAAATGTATTAACAATACAGATAGATGTTTACAAAAAATGAATAAGACATGTAATTCCTGTCCTTATCAATAATATCTTGAAGTTATTCCCCGTTGAAAGCCATCTTTGAATTTGCTCTACTGTTAAAATTGCTCGAATGAAGAGGGGTAGTTCGTTTTTTCCCTGACTGCATCCTGTATAGTGTGAAAAGCACACCAAAATAAACTTGAGACTAGGAACCATTTTTCTTTTCCTGAAGTCCCATTTCCAAACAAGGAAATTCAGAAAACATCTCAAAGCATCCCAAAACAAATGAGACTACAAATTTTCAATGCCATATCGGTACAACAGATCATACTACATGAAAGTCTAATTTGTCAATTTCGCAAGTACAAAACGAATTGACTAAAAATTTTTCGCTCTTATTCTACGCTGACATATAATGAAGGTAAAGTGTTTTTTAAAGTAGTATACCAAAACAAAGCGGAGTTGTAATTTTTTCAAAATCCCACTGATACATTTTGAAAAGGGCAAATCTTAAAAATAGACACTTCAATCATTTCCCCATGTGTAACGTTTGCAAATGGAGATTAAATTTGCTCTATGAACTGTGCATGGATATAAGGGAAGGTTCGATTCTTCCCAACATCTATACACAAGTCAGCCAATGAAGCGTTTTGTCATTCCATGCAAAATGAGCAAATCGGCTGTGGCTGACGTATTACCGATTTTAATGAATATCAGTTTTAAAATAGGTCATGTAGTAATGAGCAACTGCAAAATATCAGGTTTCAGAAATTTAAATTTTATTAATTATTGACATTTAAAGTTCCAGGTCACAAATTTAGATTTTCTAGCACTAAATGTGACTTGTTTGCGACCTTACATTTCAATAAGTTCTTGACAAATTTAAAATTTTTACATCATTGCATTCAGAAAGTCAGGAAACGTCAGAATATCATTTAGTAGCCGTCATTGTTGAATTAGATCGATGAAAATAGAAATTTTGTCAATTTGCTACAAATTTCTAATTGCTCTGGTATCTAGAAATGGAAAGACAATATTAAAAATTTTTCTTAATGAAGAGCCTTTCCTAACAAATAGCTTGATGTAATTTGGTGATTTTATTTCTACTCCTAAAGAAAAAAAAAACATTTAAAAGCAAAATTATGGAAAAATACGATTTTTCAAAATGCATATTTCACTGAGGGAAAGCTCCGAAGACATTAAAACTTTTCCACATGAAAGAGCAAGATGTCTATTATATGTCCTGAAATTTTCATAATTGTAATTTGATTATTTTTGTCTCAGGAACATTTTTAACTACATGTAAATTTTACTTTATCGCAGCTGATGAGCTTCGATAGAAAAAAATGTGATATAAGAATGAAATAACTATGGCGCAAAATTTAATATGAAATTTCTTTTTACCTAATCCAAGGAGTGTTCCATGAGTGAAATAATTAGGTGAAAAGTTCATTTTAGAGACGTCTTGATAGAGTGCTTTTTCCTTCGGAAACGTAGGTATTAAATACGTTTTGTAAATATTAAGCATTATTAGTCAGGTAAACACTAATTTTGAGAGCAAAAGAACTTAAACATTGTTGTTATACCCAATTATCCTAAATGTACATAACTCACGAATCCTTGTTCCATATTTTCGCAATCATTTCACATGGAATGACCCTCTATGCCATGACAGAAATATCAGTCGTAGTTTTTCCGCAACTTTGAAGGATTGTGAATAGAGGGGTTCACACGTATAATTTCACCTTGCAACCTGTGTCTTCCCTGCATGACTTCTAACTAATAAAAACCTTGACAATAGAATCTTTCCAAAAGATTCCATTTTAAGGAAATGAGAAATGTAATCTTCCTAACGATTCTATTCTAAGGAAATCAGCAATAGAATGTTTCTAAAGAATTCTACTATAAAGAGAGGACCATTAGAATCTTTCCAAATGATTATATTCTCTTTAGATTTTAGCAATTTTATCTTCCAAATGATTCTAATCACAGAAAATAAGCAATAGAATCTTTGCAAAGGCTTCCATTTGGAAATGAGCAACATAATATTTCTGAATAATTCATTTTTTGAGGAAATGAGCAATAGAATCCTTCCAAAGGATTCTATTCTAAGGAAATTAGCAATGGAATATTTCCAAAGGATTCTATTCAAGAAAGACGTCACACCAACCAATCCAATACAGCAATCACTGTCCGTCGAGGCTATTTATCAAGTCCCCTTGTCACCGGTAATACCGCTTTCTAGGGGTAGGGAAAACTGTTCTAGTGTCTCGACGGAGAATAGAGTGGGAGGAAGTGTACATTTTAAATTTAAACTGATATCTGCGAAGATTTGTGTCAATATTAATCATTCATTTTAACTCCGTCTGTGGTAAAACAATTTAGAATCTGGTGGTATTACCATATTCATTGTACGAGGGTTATTCGGAAAGTAAGTTACGTTTCTGAGTAAAAAAAGTTGACAGATAAGATACATATACATCAGACAAAGATACATATTTAATAACGATTTACAAACATTTCACTACTTTTCGACTTAGTCACCCAGCACATTGAGGCATTTATCGTATCGAGATTCAAGGTTTTGTATGCCAGCATACTAGTAGGTGGCCGCCTGTGAGGTTAGCCAGGATGTTATGGCATCTTTCACTACTTGATCGTCATCAAAACACTGGCCAAGCGTTCAGTAACAATTTCATACAGAACAGTACGTGAAACTTCAGGAAACACCAACGCAAGATTGGAGATCGTGAAACGTCTATTCGCACGAATTTTCGCATCAACTTGATGAACCAGTTCATCATTCACAGCAGATGGCCGGCCGCTTACTTCATCGTGCACGTTCATTATGCCTGAATTGAACAATCGAACCCATCTTCTAATCATTCTCACTCATAACTGTATCGCCGTACACCTCACAGATTTGCCTATGGATTTCGCATGGTCGCATATTCCTTGCATTCAAAAAGCGAATTACACAGAACAAATTTTACAGTCGGCGGGACCTTCTACAGTCTTAAACATCTTTAGCGCAAGATTTACGTGTCAGTGTTTCACTATAGGGATGTTAGCGAATCACAGAACTGCTACTCAATCACAGATATTTTTGAATCACAGTTCTTACCTGTTACTGGAATATCAAAATAACAGTGATTTAGGAACAGTGATTGAGAGTATCGGTGATTCGGTAGCAGTGATTAAGCTGATATCGCTTAGCTGATACCTAAGCTGATCGTTTGGCTGATATCGATACTGCGACCGGGATCTGTGATTCGGTATCAGTGAAAACTGTGACTGAGTATCCGTGATTTGGTAGGGGTGACAGCTGGTTTATCGGTGATTCCCTGGATGGAGTGTGGGCCGTGGGGTGGAGCTCTGTGACGGATTCGGGTTTCTCTAGAGGATTAGGATTTTCAACTGGGTTCCCTGGCGTTGTAAGACGCGACGCTACTAACTGAGCTGTGCATTACGCTTACTAAGGTATCTACTAAAGGATTTTAAAACATCAATACGAGCATTCCGTTGCTACGAGTGGCTGAGAGATATTTTACAATCAACCAATCAGATTCAGTCCCAGTTTAGAATCACAGATATTCTTTAGTAGCAGTCACAGTTAGGACTGTTACTGTGAAATCACTCTTTGTACCATCTCTATTTCACTATACGGACTTTTTTGTTATGACGTATTCTTTAGTCATTGAGGACGCGATACCGCATAGGCAGATTAGCACCATCTGTCAGGTGCGGGAATTATTACATTCTGGAACTTACTTTCCGAATAACCCTCGTACATTCGAAACTATTGAAAACGTTTAGTAATTTTTCAACATCTAATTACACTCGTATCCACATTTTGTTCACAACACAAAATTAGCAGTAGTTTTTGGCAGAGAGAGAAATTGAATTTTTCATGGAGCTCCTGGGCTGAAGTAGCTATTGATTATTTTCTGTGTAGTTCATGAAATACTTCGAAACACTCAAGTTTAGTCACCACTATAAAAAGTATTAAATGTTTTTGTACTTATATATAATAAAACCTTCACTTGTACTAATGCCCAGATGACCATCGGTGGTCCGGTGTGCGGGCTTCAAACCCGTAGCTGATGAGAATCAGAGTGGTTCAATTCCACCTTCTGGGCGTGTGAGTGTCTTTTGTTACTCTATTTGAGTGTCGTAATAATTTGTTTTATTTTTCAAATTGAGAACGTGTCAGGTGTCAAGAGTGAAATTTTGCACTTTGACAAAACGACATGTTCTCAATTTGAAAAATAAAACAAATTACTACGACAATCAAATTTCAAAAAGCGTTCGTTCGAAACCCTAGAATTTACTTTCGATTCAACTAAATGGTGACAGCGCCCTCTTCTGGATTTCAAAAACTTTCATGCTGTGCGATTTCCGATATAGAAAAGATGTTTGGATCATAGAAATTATTGTTTGAGTAAATTGATAACAACCCTGTTCTTTTTCCCCTCACAATGCCTCATATATAAAATATTTCAATGCATAAGTTATTTTCTCCATAGGAACCAAGTTCTGCTTGCAAAATACTCCATACGAACACTGCAAAATACACATCGCAGTCAAATCTCTTTTTATAACTAGATTGTAAACAAATTTTGTTTGCTTGGCACAAATTTAAATCATTTTAAACTGCAAAGGTTACTTCTTAAAGGAACACATTTTTCTGCCAAAATCAAATAACTACCACTATTATAGTTTATTATATTTATATAAAGGTTTTTTAGTGACTCGTAATCATCGTGCCTTAAACTAATGAGTAAGGAAAATAACGTGCCTTGGTAACGCTTGGCACCACCAAGCAATTCTTTGGTACCAATTTTTGGAGGAGTACAGGTCGTCCCTGTGTGGCTTGCCTACTTTCGCTTGCTGCTGGGTTGTTGTGATCTGCTCCTAAAATTTAAAAGTAGAAGAAAACTTGGCAATAAAACTGCCCTTTAAAAGGCTTTCGAAATAATTTGTGTAAGGAAACGATAGTGGCAAGAAATATTTTCCGGGGTAATTTACGTAATAGTAGTTTGAAAATAAGATGGTTTGTAAATTGTTTGACTTGTCTATTTCTATTATAATATTAGTGTAGATAGAATTGCGACGTTTATTTTAGTTAAAATTGATCGGATGTTGATGGTATGCTGTAAGGGCAGATGTAAAAAGCATGATTTAAATTTGTATTTTTTCAAGTACGCAAACACACTGATTACCGTGTGTAGTCAGATGATTGGATTAGATTTCTTGAGTAATGTATCGAACTATACAATTTTTAATGTAGATTTGCCATATTTTTGTGAGCAATGTTTAATTTCTAAGCAAAAATTTTTTTTATTTGTTCCCGTGTTACAAAAATGACCGTACCTACAGAACATTTAAATTGAACGAAGAGGATAATGGATAGCATGTTATCAAGGAGAAATTTTGCCGCTTCAAATTCCAGAAATCTTTTGCAGGAGCTACAAAGTTTTTGGTCTACCCTTCAGCTGCTTAAAAAATCAAATTTAGAAACATTTAATTCACGAAAATCGCGATGGTCTTTTCTGCAGCGCCATCTATTGACGAACTAAAGAATAACATTTAGAGAGCGTATTCCAACAACAGCAGTTAAACAAAAATTTACGGTGAAAAATCGCGAAGCTGGAACTTTGCTGGGAGAATTCTGAACAACGAAATACCGATTTATGGTTCTTTCAACAACGCTTATAGATGAGCTCTTCTTCCAATAGCATTTAAAATAACAAGCTTCTTACAAATTAACAGTAAGCAACTGTTATCGGAAAAATATTAACTGAAAAGGACAAAACATTCCAGAAACGAACATGCTAAGGTAAAGAATAAAAGCAGAAATTTCTAATAATTTGGTAATAGCTAAGTTTTCCGTTAGCGTCAATTTCTAACTGTTCTTACAACAGAAATTTTTTCACGCGTTTGCAACTAATAAGCGATATTGCAATGAGGAATAACAGTTGAGACTTGTCTTAAAATAGCAGTTTACCCATTTCCTGTCACCAACAACAATGTTAAATACCAGAAATTGTTACTCCGATAACAGTTTAAATATTAACGCAAAATAAGAACTAACAGATATAAAAAATATTGAGTCGTCGACAAATGATATTGACATAGCAATTTGAAATAATTTCAAGTTTAAATTTAAAAAAAAAAGGAAAACATTTTATTTTTTAAGAAATAGTTTTTAAATTCTTAAGAACAGTTAAAATGAACCGTTAATGTCAATTTCTAACCGTTAAATTTTATTTCTAACTGTTAGGGTTAATGATTAACCGATAACCACTATTGTTTTTTTCTGTTGATTTTCATTGTTATCGCAAATTGGCAATAACTCATAACACAGAAATGGGTTTCCAGTTTTCATTAAAGCTACGAAATAGCAGCGAAATATCCAGAGTGTTGCTACGAAATAGCAGCTAGCAACGGTTATCGCAAATTTGGAATGCCAAGGTTAAGTAAAATAACAGGTAAACAGCATCAAGCTGGATGTTCCACCAAATCTATCTGTTGTCGAAAATGTTAACATATTTCCAATTTTGCCAAAAATTAACTCCTGTCACTGAATGCCGCAGGACAGTGGTTGGGTTACAGGAGAGCCGCGAAATATTCCAGAAATTTTCAGCGATAACAACTTAGAACAAGTGACCAGCATTAGCACAACGTTGTGTAAATTGGTAGAACATTTAGCGGACACAATATTTTCTGGGGTAGAAGGCAGTTGTTTCACAGCCCGTTTCCAAAAGACGTGTCATATAAGGAGGGTAATTTTTCTCCCACGACGGCGAAAAACGTTCATACAATAATCCGCTAAAGATCCAAGCAGTGTAGCTTCAAAAATGTAACGCTAGATGGCGACACAATTTCCCATGATCCTCTATTGTTTATAAATACTATTTGGAGAATTGACATGTTTGACTAGTTCGTAGAAAAAAACCCAATAAGGTGAAAATAGTCTGGCTTTGTGAGTGCTTGAGAAATTTCATTGTTCTGGGCATGATTTCTCGCCAACCTTTAGCTTGTCAATCTTGAATCACCAAAGCATAAAGCCATTTTTAAAAACAATTGATTTGCCATCGAAGAGCATGAATGAAGTGACGATATGATGGCAAATTAAATTTTTTAAAATTGATTCTATGCTTTGGCGACTCAAAGTTGACAAGTTAGCTTTTGGTGAACAATCATTGCCCAGAACAGTTCTCATTTGATACAATAGGAAATTTCGCAACCACATATGAAGCCAGACGATTTCCAGCTTGCTGCGTTCCGCGAGCAAATGTTTTCCGTTAATTAAGGTAGGTCGGTAGTTGATTGTTGCACTGGAGCAACACAACCGGTAAGTTAAGGTAAAAAATCCATGAATGTTTTTTCTAAATTAATCTACTTAAATGTTCTGCAATTAAAAAACATGAAAATACTTCAAAGCAAATTATCAGTAGTGAACTTTCTCTGTCTCTGAAACTGAAACAGAAAATTCTAATCTGGAGTACAAAATACAATTATAAAAATTCATGGTGGTAATGGTAATTAATCAAAGTAGCACTGGAGTAACACAATGGACTATTGGCGACGGTTCGGGATCAATAACCAAGGGATAGATCGAGGACAACACCACAAAGAAACTTATAGATAAATCAAACATTCATACAATGAACTAATCACATTCATAGTGAGTCAAAGCGAAAACCGGGCACCTGAGTGAAATTAGTTAAAACAGTTATAAACTCGGACCACCTAAAAATATTCAAAATGTTATACCCTAAAATAAAGGTAATTTATTATACTTTTTTTATTATAGCATTCACAATTAAAAAATAATAATTAATGGGAAAAAGAAAATGAAAAACAATACTTTTTACTTCAAAATAAAAACCTGAGTCGCCTTTTTCTCTTAGAACTCCTCATATTTGAGAGGGCCGCGGTAGTCCGTCATCTAACCGTGATTCAAAATTACGTGGTGCTGTCCTCGGACCTTTCCCTTCGGGTTTGATCTCTCTCGGACCGTCGCCAATAGCCTTTGTGTTGCTTCAGTGCGACGTTAATTAAAATACCTACGTACCTCATATTTAAGTTGATTAGTTAGTTGTGATTGTAAGAGTGAGGGCTAAAACGAATGAAGATAATTGTTAGATTATGTTAATTAAGAATTTAGATGTTTTATAGGTTATTCGCATATGGTAGCACCACGGTATCCGTAAGGTTTTTTATTTATTTATTTCACAAGTCCCCAGGAAAAGTTGGGAAAGAACAAAATTATTTATATAAAGTCCACGTACATTATTCGCAGTCCTTTTCCGTTTATAATAATAAAATTGATATTACGATGACGGAAAGCAAGCGAACATTTTTCAATAATACATAGATTAAACATTGAATCGTAATATTACAACAAAAACAATGTTTGGTGTTCCAAAACTTTTCTGAAGTTTTTAAGTTCTTGAGAAAGAAAACTTCCCGGAAATAATAAGAATTATTCTTAGAAAATTCGAGACATCTGGAAGACAATAGACAGAAGAAACCTTACATCCACGATGTCAACAAAAGACACTTTAAATTAGTAAATTAGCAAAATAAGCCAAAGAACAGCTGTGTGCAGCACATCTGTCGTGTTTTTTGTACTTTCGTGTTTCTTTTGTGAATTTTTTATTTGATATCGGTGTGTGTCCATCTCTTTCCTAAAGAGAAAGAAAGGAGTGGAGGCGGTTGTTTTCTTCGAAGTACATTATGTGACCGAAGCCAAAGTACGCAGGAGGTTTCTGAGTCGAACCCGAGTCTACTTTCGCCCTATCGCAGGAGGCAACTTTCTGTCCCAGCGTCCCTAGTGAATTACTGCTTTTTTCATCTATGATTGGCTGGTATGTCTCCGCTGTTTGCAATGCGTATTTCTGTCGCTCTAGTGTGAAACGAACATCAGTGCATCGATGTGAAAAAGTGATTAGATTGTTCGAGTTAATTATCAAAATTTATGGGCACTTTGTGTTTGTACGTTGGCAGCCATCTCCGTGACAGATTTATTGAAAATCAAGTAACTGTAGAAAGTTGTCCTTTTCTTAAAAATGAACGAGTTTTTATTGAACACTTAATCATTGCCGGATGAAAATAGAGGGCGTACCACTAATGGCCGGGAAGTGTAAATATGAAAGCTGTTTGGATTTGATTGTTTCGTCCCTTGGAAAATTTTCTTCCTTAAGAAAAATCCGAAAAACATTTATTCCATCCTCCATTAAAAAAGGAACTAAATTTTCTTTCACCTTTGGTGAATTTTAAAAAAATACCAAATTTTTTTAACGATTTTACTTTAAAAGATACACCTAGTCGCCAAGGTGGAAAAATGGAAGCAAAAAGTCGCGTGCGACGGCCCTGCTCTGGACATCACAAAAACCCTAGATAGAGACCCCTATACAGATCTAGATAGATAACCCAATCTAGGGCTTTAGACATCACTTGCTTTCAATTGTGAGTGAGGGTTCGAAGACCCTCATCTCCAGGTGGAATGGAAAGTCCTTTGCTGACCAGAACAGTTGTTCCTTATAAAATTTCCACTCATTAGGGGTTTGTTGTGAGACACTCAAGCTTTGTAACTTACTACTCGCTATCTCTCTCCATTTTGCCTAGGATGAGTTCCTTCTTCCGTTTTCGCAGTAATTTTCCCTTCTTCAACACCCTATCATCCTTGAAAGGACGTTAAATCCGATGAACTCTTGACCAATCGGAGTGCAGGGAAAGAAAGGAGACTAATCTCACCCTGATCTAAAGCCCTGGATAGAGGAAGTCAAGCCTTTTCCTCGCCATTTGCCGGCATTCGGTCCTTCCCATGGACCAATCAATGGTCACGTGATAATCGACGCCATTCTTATGTCACTTGTGACGAAAGGAGCCTGTAGTAGCCATAGGAATTTCAGGTGTAGTGCTTGGAAAGCCTACGAGTTTTTAACACAATTTGACTTACTCTTACAATTTGTTTACTTTCCAGAGGAAAATTAAGTTTGATACCATAATATTTCGCTTATCTCGATTGCGCATTGTATTAGGTTTTTAAAGAAACTGATAATGCTCACCGAATATATAAATAGCTTAGGATTTTTGCAATTGTGTGCAATGAATAAAAAAGGTCGACCTTATTTTCGTTCTGCCGTTGTTTTATTATTAAATGAAAGTCTGAAGCATCTGGTTGAAAAAGACTAAAGAACACTAGTTCGTGGAAACCAGCACGGTAAAAATCGCCTGGCTTCGTGAGTGGCTGAAAAATTTCCTATAATATCGAATGAGAATTGTCCTGGGCAGTGATTTTTTGTCAACTGCTAGCTTTTGCCAACCTTGAATCGCAAAAGTATAGAGCCATGTTTTTAAAATGCCATTTGCTATCCTCATGAATGAAGTAAAGCATACAGAAAAATACGGGTGGCAAATGAAATTCTAAAAAATGGCTCTATACTTAAGAGATTCAAGATTGGTAAAAAATCATTACCCAGGACACTACACAACCACACATTACAGGGGATTTTTCAAGGCACGAAGGCATGATTTTCAACTTGCTACAATCCACGAGTTAGTCAAAAGAAAGAGGCGGCCTTCTCTCCGCTGTCTCGGTGAGACTGCGTAAACGGGTGGACTGTCACAAAAATGGCACCCGTTTATTTACATGTCGCTACGTTCATTATTTAGGACTTTACACTGACCATGAGAAGAGACAGCAATCGAGAGGGTGGCACAGAGATGGTTTTGTAAACTAAAGGAGGAAAGCTGTTTATTTCATGGGTCGGTTGGTTGTTTTGTTGTTATATGGCGCAAGGGATATATATGTCCAAGTTGAGCCAAATACTAAACAATATCAAGTAAAAAATGTCGTCGTGAAAGGGAAAAAAGAGAGATTGGGGAACAGTGTAGTAGGATGAAAGCAGAAAAAGATTGCTCGGGTATCCCGAAAACGCGACTCCCGTGTTTCTGAAGACAGTAAACCCCATGGGAAAAGAAAAGAACACTAGAGTCCCTCGGGTCAGTGATGCGCGTACACACCTAAAGGAGATGTGCCCCTGAGGGTTTTATTTCGTGAGAGTCAAAAAGAGGACAGATGGTTGGAAAAGTCTCGCAACGCAGTCCTCCATCTACACCTACAAATGTGTGTCTGCAAGTCCTTTCATATAAAAAAAGAAATAATTCATAATTGTCCTATCATTTGACATGAAATCTAATCATTGTTGCGGTTTTTTTATGGTGCGAGAGCCAAATTTGACCATGCTGTACCAAACACAAGACAGATAACGTCAAGTAATGGACATCCACATGAAAGGGAAGTTTTACTGGCACATAAGAGTAAGACGCACCCAGGGAGACAAGACGCATCCAGGGGGATAATAAGACACACCCAGGGTGAAATCTAACCTGCTCAGCCTAGAACTCGCAGGTCGCTAGTGCAGCGGACAAACTCACTGAGCCATTTCGGCCGCGCACTGATTCAAGGACTTGGGAGGAAGAGACTTTGGATAGGCTTACCCTTCTTGTGATGAAATGGCTCATTGATCTAATTTTGGAGAGAGGAAGGGGAAGTTATAAAAACATGTGGTTCGCAACAGTTAAATTTGGAATAAATTAAGGTTTAATCGATAGAGAGGTAGAATTTAGTTAAATAAAAATAAAGGGTATAGGGGAAGAGGAAATTTGAGATGACATGTTTGAGTTTTAAGATGAATTTTCGGAAGAATAAACACAAACTAATAGGTTAAGGCTTAAATTAGACGTTAATATAGCTGGTTTTGACCATGGTGGGAGACAGCTCAAGGCGCGATGGAATTGGATCCATAAACCCTCTGAGAGTAAGGAGGTTTCCAAGTTGTGTAATAGCTTTAACCTACCAACATACATTGTGATTAAATAACCACATCTATTGGTGGAAAGAATTCCAGACATTCTGTTGACCAAGAAAGTCAAAACTGGTTAGAAGTCATGCAGGGAAGACTGAAAGTTACAGAACGGATATATACGTGTAAGCCCTTCATAGGGTTAAGGTTACTCACTGGTCTGAAAAGATTATCTACAGGGCAAGAGAGAGAGAGAGAGTGTATTTATGCATGCGGTGTACCAAGCTTTGCATATTTCTTATGCTTTCGAGGATACTCTGAACTTCTTTAAACATATTCATAAGTACTTAAAGGTCGTCTATGGACCAGCTAGCGAAATTGACTGGCTGGTCTGAGCCGATTGTTGTCCGGAGTTAGTGAGGGATGAATATATTTCAGAGATAGACTCGAGGACGGGGACAGGGACTGAACTTTTAAGTTTCTGGGCATACGATATCGTCGGTTAGACTAGACTACTATTGAAGGATTTGTGCATGGGTAGCCTCCGTATAGCTGGACGTGTGTTGCTTCTGGCAGATTAGCACACCGAGGTTTGGGCAGTCAGTAAACTCATAGCCCTACCCACAGATGACGCATCTGGACTTCATTTTACAGTTTTTAGTAGAATAGTTGAATAACTGGCACGGAGGTATTGAACAAGAGGGTACCATAGCTTTCGTCCCTCAAAGCTTTAAATTTGAAAGAAATGTATTTTTCTAATAAAACCATTTCACACTTTAAATTACTTTCCAAAAAGGCCCAAAGAGGTAAAGTTAAATCATCGACGGCACCACATCAAAGACCGGAATCTGCAATTTTTGGTGCTTTCATCTGCATTTTCTGGATTAATATTCCATGCTCTACCATTCCTGTAATTTTAACCCTTCTGGTAATCGTCTCGACGTGGTATCTCGTCATTATTATTTCGTCTATCAAGGTCTGGTCAGAAAAGACCAGATCTTGATCGACGAAATATCTCGTCATTAGAAGGAAACTCTCCAGATCTTGATCTTGTCATCATAAAAATATCAATACTATCTCGATGACGAGATATCTCGTCATTAGCAAAATTGATCAGATCTTCTTGGAGGAGATGTGCCCTCGAAATTACTTGGAGAGTCCACTTCGCTTTTAAAAAATAACTGGTGTAACTTTTTCTGTCAAGCTAAATGTTTAAACCTGTGGTAAAGATGTAGAATCCGGGACATGTTTGTCGCCAAGCAATTTTTGTCGCCAAATCAAGATGGCGTCCAAAGCCAGTATGTTCATTAAAACAAAACGTGAACTTTCCTACGCGAAAAACCTTTTGCATAGGGTTGCCATAAAGCTGAATCAAAACACCAAGGTTATTGTGGGATAAAAACAATACCACACTAGTTGAAAATCTCGTAAAGCTCAGGCGGTTAAACTAGCAGACCCGCCCATAGCATCTGCGCTACAGCTTATCAATTGTTCATATCTATTGATAGCAGTGTCATTTCTCACATTTCATACCTTATTTAAATCTATTTACATTGAATATATGCATCGATACGGACATTTCATACCACCAAATCTATGGACCAGCTATCGAATGAACACTTCTTGTACTACTTTTTTATTGGTTTTATTTATTCTTACTTCCAATAAAGGGCATGGTTAAAAGTTCACACCTCAATCATTGCACAATTAGCTTTGAAACGTACACTTTAATTGTATTCCTTTCACCAAGGCAATTCTGTATTTTTTTACATGTAGACGCATTTTCACGTTAGCTCGTATTTTCGTTTCTACACTGATTTCCATCTTCCAAATTTTTCATTGCCTTCTGTACTGAGGCTGTTGGAGAATTTCATTAGAGCGGCGAGTTCTTCAGTAAAGTTTTAACAACATTATCCAGCTATGCAGCTCAAATCAAACATATTTAAACAAATAATTCCATGGTGGTTGATTTTACATTGTCTCCATGCGACAATACATAAATACTTCCGATATCTGTGCTACATACGTTAGCGAAATATGTTTATACTAGAAGACTCGTGTATTGAATCTGCTCTGAAATTCGAACTTATATCAATTGATGGCAGTGTTGTTACTCACTTTTCATGCCTTGTTAAATTCGTTTATAATCGATATAAGCAAGGATATGCATATTTCATACCTCCAAATGGAATAAAATTAGTCAAAAAATATAAAACAGCTTTTCATGTACTTTTTACTGGGGTTAATTCTTATTTACAATACAATGCATGGCAAAAAGTTTATATCTCAGTCATGTAACCACAATTTGCTTCTGGACGTCCGCTTCAATTGCATACCATTTATATGAAAGGCGAAACGTTATATATTAACAACTAAATCTATATGTTCTCATTCACTCACATTTTCTTTTATACACATATTTCTATCTTCTAAATTTCTCATTGCCTTCTGTCATCAGACGGTTGAAGAATTGATTTCATTAGATCGTCGAGCTCTACAGGGTATTTTTTAACTGTATTTTATAGCTCAATAGCTAGCTCAAATCAAGCATATTTAAACGAATCGACGAAATTAGAAGAGATTGATTTTATGTGATTTATAATCGTTTGTTGCCATTCTTCAATATACAAGTAACGCTGATTTCTTTGCTACGTACATTAATGAAATATATATTTAGATAGATGGAATTTTTTTCTGCAAAGTTAAAAGTGAATATTTTAGTCCCCAACACCCACACTCAGAATTTCATATTAACATCTAGCACAAGTGTCGTAATTGTTTAAAATCACATGGTTTTGTCTGTTTAGGATAAATCACCGAGATTTGGTTTTTATTGTTGAAAAGTATAGAAATTGTGTCTTAACCTTTGAAACCAACTGCTTTAAACTAATTTGAAGTGAAGGTTAAGAACGCCTCAACTACTTCACAGTTCTGTAATTTCTTTTTTGATTAAAAAAGGAACCGCCATTCGATTAGTACACACTAAGATACACCTGTCAGAATTTTGCTCCTTCCTCATCTTGTAGCTGGCGACGTCAAGGAAAACCGATTTTGACGTCTGCAGAGACAGCGACGTCATAAATCCTATGACTGAATAAGTTTCAATGCAAATGCTTATTTATAAACAAGACTGAGGAATAGTTTCCTCACCTGAATAAACGAAAGAAATTTGAATCACCGTTGATGTCGAAGAATGGTTGCAAGCGCTCGTCATCGATGAGAAGCTCGTTCTGTAAAGCTAAATATAGATGGCGCTAGTGTTTTTGTGGTATAACGGGCTTAAAAAATAAATTGTCTTTGGAAAGGGTCGTTGAGCCAAAAATTATTTTAAATTATGCTGTTTGTATTCCAAATTATGCTGTTTGTATTCCATCCGGAAGAAAAATCCTCATTTTCCAGTGACTGGATTGCTTGCATTAAAATTGCCTCTCATAACTTCATATTTTGTAGCATTATATTGTTATACCTTTGGAAGGTTACGTACTTTCGAGTAAAATGAGCCAACTCAAAATTAAGAAATTTTTCGATTAAGGACTGATTCTTTCAAACTCGGAATAAATTATGGGATATCGTAAAAGACAATTACTGTGCAAATAAATAATTGAAAAGTGACACAATTAAAAATAAAGATTTTTATCTTCTCAATTATCAAGAGATTCTTTTATACTCGAATAAACTGCGGAAATAAACATGGAAATTCCTATTCAAGTGAACAATTGAAAAATGTCATAATTCAGAATGAAGATTCACTTTTTCAATAAACAAACGATTCCATTATAGTCGAACATACAAAGGAATTGAAACAAACAAAATTCTAGCAATGTGCAAGAAATAATTGAAAAATGACGAAACTCAAACCGAAGACTTTCTTTTTCAATTAACAAACAATTCTATCGAAATCATGCTAAACAAACAAGAAAATATTCTACAAGTTTTTAATGAAGATCTGAATGAATTCTTTAATCCTCTGATTGTCATGCACGCATTATTCCACGATGCCATTTGCATTCAATGTACTAATTCTAACAAGTTTTAGACATATTGACCAATAGAATGCCTTCTAATTCTTTAAACCAATTGGTGTATTTGGTCGTTATGTGTGTTGTATGTTAAAAACAATAGTACACTACTCGAAAATCTTGCGATATTTAAAGGGATAAGATAAAATTTAGAAATAAAATATGGGTTCTGATTTAAATGTACTACCTTATTTTTATTGTTTCTATTGGCTACACTTTAGAGTCAGGACTTTAGTAAACGCATCCTTAGACCCTACTACATATGTGAGAATCTTCGTTATATCGTACAATATGGAGGGCCCTGAAAATCGAAATTCAATGTATGAAATAAATGAAAATAAATGTATTTCATTTTTCAGAATTAAATAATATTTTAGAGAAGGGATCGGGGGGCGATTGTTCTCGATTTCTGTCGTTGTGACTTTTCCCACACGACATCGTTTAACTCTCTTCTGATCAAGGGTTTTTCAAATAAACGGTGTTAATAGAATAGTTTTCACTCACAGGAACCTCCTAGAACACTTTAGGTAGGTAAGTAGTTGAACTTACGTCGCACACTGGAGCAACATGATGGGCTATTGGCGACTGTACAGGATCAATCCCGAAGGAAAAGATACAAGGACCTCGTAATTTAGAACCACGGTCAGATGACGAGGTCAACACCTGAGGTGGCACCCCACTCTCCAAACTTTCACGCTATGCCAATGTGAGGAAATTTGAGACCACGACAGATTTAATGTGCACCAGCCCCCGTGTACACGACGGTCTTTGGTTTGATCAAGTTTCGAACCCGCAACCCTCCGGTTGTTAATCACCAACTGGACTACCGCGTCCCAAAACACTTTAGGAAGTTCAATTCCTGTCAAACATTACAACATTGTTTAACATCAAACAACAAACATCACAACATTGCTTAACATCAAACAACAAACATCACAACATTGCTTAACATCAAACAACAAACATCACAACCAAACTCAACCCAATTTCCGTGTAAATGTCCACTTATCTAACGTTTGTCTTAGTATAACCTTACGGGACTAATAATGTGTCTATGCCTGACTTTCTTGCGAGATGCTAACTATGTAGTATGCAACTTGCGCAGTTCTGTCTTGTTCATGTCCTTTTCGAAACATCCCTGGACACTGTGGAGACGAGGCTGCATTTCGAGTCCCAACCATTCTCTCTCATCCCTCTGTACATGCGAAGTGTAGGCGGCGCAGGTTCGATTCCTCCCTGGGTGTATTTCTCTCCTCTGCATCAGTAAAACTTTCCTTGTATGTGTATGTCCATTTTCCTGACGTTGTTTGGCGCAGGATGGCCAAATATGGTCCTTGTGCAAAAAACCCAACGTAACCATCCAACTCATCCGTTTGTGGAATGTGCTTAGCGAATCAGAGGTTTGCAGCATAATTTGGAGTCAGTTTTGTGGCATACTTGTCGTGAAACAATAGAGGATCTTATATACCGAATCCGCTTGAATTCTCGTCGGTATTCTGCGGAGCTCTGATACAATCTTTTCACTTATTTTTGTGAGGCAAGGAAAGTTTGCAAGAGGATTTTCGAAGGCACTCACTATATGTGAAAGATCGTAGATATAACACGGCAGGAAGGACCGAGTATCAGTACATAAAATTTTCATACAAGCAATAATTTCATAGGTAGGTATTTAATTAACGTCGCACTGGAGCAACACAACGGTATATTGGCGACGGTTCGGGATCTATTCTCATAGGCATGCTCTCTGTGAGTTCCAGAAATTTATTATTTCTTCAGGAGCATTGAAATTAACGGTTGCACTTGATTTTCTGAATGTTCGTCATTCAATAACTTTATTTTGGTCAAAGTGGCCTCAAATGTCCTCACGTTGACGTGGTGTGGAAGTTTGGAGAGTGGTGTGACCTCGTCATCTGACCGTGGTTCAAAATGACGAGGTATCCTCTGGGTTTCCCTTCGGGATTGATCCCAAACCTTCGCCAATGACCCGTTGTGTTACTCCAATACGACGTAAATTCAATGATAAACAACTAACATTCATTTATCAGTGGTTCCTAAAATGTGGTTCTCTGACCCCAGGGGTCCGCGGCAAGGTTTCAGAGGGGTTAGAGGAAAAATGCAATATTTCACTAGCCAAAATAGCGAACTTCAAAGAAAAAATAATGTATTTAGTTGAAAATGACTTAATGAAATTACCAGACATTAAACCAAGCATTACTATGCTAATTGCTAAAAAGAGCCTCAGATTAAGATATTTGATGTCCGTTAATATTATAACTTTGCAAGTTAAGAGCCTTTGGGATTTAATTAATAAATAAGTTTGTGTATTTGATGTTTATTTAATTTCAGAACTCTAGTTTTTTGGATTCAGAACTGTAAATTGTCATTAAATGTCCTTAATCTAAAATTTTAACGTTTTATAATCTGTTGAACATAGATCTAAATATTTTTCTCCCCATATTAAGATGAAAAATAAATATCACTATGGTCTTATGCAGATGTGTCCCATTTAATTTGTTAATCTCAAGGGGTCGAAAATGTTTAACTTTTAAGACGGTCCTGGTACTGAAAATTTTGGGAACCACTGGCCCTGCATGATTCGGTTCAATTTATTGCTACTTAGGTTCCTCTGGTTGGCAGGTTCAATCAATAATTTTCTGAGTAGAATGCTCTCATTCAGGTGTTTTCTTGTTCCCAAAATGAGTTTCTCGTGATCAGAGTCGACGACAGTGTTCAGGGAAGAACTTAATTAGGTGCATCAACAACTATGAGCATTCTGTGTACGATCATGTCAGCTGAGTCTTAAAATTGAACCAAACCACACCTTAAACTTTAGGACGTATGTTAAAAATTCTTGGACGCTTAGTGGTTCTTATGTACAATCACAAGACTTCGTAAGTCACCTTACATGTGATAACTTATCATTAAATCAATGGTTGTTTTTATTGGTAAGGTAAATCTAACACACGTAAACAGATACATAAAAGAGACTTAAGGGGGTATGGTACTCAAAAAATCCCAAAAAATGGCAATTTTTAAAATTAAAAAAAAATTCAGAATTTTCTGATTCCAATGACACCAAATTCATCTTGCTACGTTAAATATAACCGATTATATTGCAATTTTAAAAATTGAACTACTGATTTTATCACCTGCCACGCTCATTTTCGTCTGCTACTGTAACATAAACAAACGAAAGTTAAACCTCTACATGTCTATTTCTCTCAGTTGAAAATAGTGTTTCTTTTTGTAGGATGAAAGAAGCGAAGTAAAATATATTAGCTAACACTTCTTTCAATTGATGTCAAGTAATAGTATCTTTTGTATTGCTTATTTTGAATGTAAATTGGATATTTGATGTAAAAAATTTGACGTTAGTTTCAATTTCGAAAACGGCTATTGTTGTTGAATATACTGTTAAATATATTTTGTTGTTAATATATCTATATTTTATGTTATAATTTTAAAAGTGATTTGTTTACACAAGTTTGAGCTGTGATATTAAATATGGGACGAAAGCGGAAAGCTCAGTTGGTCAAAGCTTATCGCAGAAAAGTGAACATGGCAAAATAAAACTGAACCAGAATTCTGGTTACTTGGTTGGTGGACATTGAAGTGTGTTAGTCAGCAATATTGATTTTACATACATTTATACATTTTATTATAATGTATTATCTTTGAACTTGTGTGTGCAACAGCTATTTATAATATATTATGTTCCAACAGCAGCACTTTTCATATTTTTCTCTGTATGTAAAAATTTTGATGAAATTTTTTATCTTTTTTCGATTTTTAAAATTTATTTTTTGTACATATATTAACATTTTGTTAAAATTTAAACATGGAATATACTTCTTGTGTGTGAAAGATTACTGAAAAAAAATTCAGATGAATATCTTCATAAACAGCTATTTTGCATAATTTTAAAACTTTAATGCCTTTTTTCTCAAAGTGATTTTTGATATTTTTTATAAATTTAAATTGATATAAGTAAAATTCTACTTCAGGGATATGAATGAAATTTGGAACAATTGATAGACATAGATGCAATAGGATTCAAACAATCAAAACATGTAACTAAGCTCTTCTAAATGAGCCGTAATTATTTACCAAAATATTTTAAAGAACTTAAGTTGAAGCAGTAATTAACAGTGTATTTACCATAAATGTAACCATATATATATATATATATATATATATATATATATATATATATATATATATATATATATATATATATATATATATATATGTAAGAATAGGGTACACAATATTCCGGTAAAATTAATATTTAATTATGAAGAGATGAAGCTGTTGAAATATGTACAGATGCAGCGTTCTTATTACAAGTGCAAAAATGATGAATGCCCGTCTGGCATCACAAACAGTTCCTGAGCACGTATTGCCCATTCGATAATCTTTCACGAACATCAGAGGAACGTCTTTCCTTGTTCGATTTCAGCTCGGACTCCCTTCGCCCTTTTCGCAGCCTATCGGAGGTAGAGGGCGCTGGTGATGAGAAGTGGGGGAGGTTTGTAGTTTCCATCCCTACATATATATATATATATATATATATATATTGGAGCTCGCCCACAACGTAGAATTCCGATGTATTGCACTCGGTCCGAGGGTTAACCTTTGTCCTGTTCGAAAGTCAGATTTCCTTCGTCTACACGACGCTATATTTATCTTCTGGATGTTTCTTTTAGTTCTGAAATCATAAGACAAAACAGTTGGGACATTTTTTGTGACGTTCGACTTTTCATACACACCCTCCACAATACTAATCCGATTTCAAAGACATATTCACATCAGAAGTGTCACCAAAACGGTGATAAACTACATTTTAAGGTAACTCCGATTTGTTACATGTTAGAGTATTTGGGTAACAGGAAGTAAAATCCCCGCCTGCTTTGTTTGTTAAAACTGAAAATCCCTCTCATATATGGTCAGATCATTAAGACCCCCAAACATCTACAAGCGTATTTTGGAGTCTTAAATATGTAATTAATTAGTTTTCTAACAACACTTATCAAATCATATTTGCTAAATCGTTATTTTTAAACAAAATAACTCAAATGTTTTGATGCTAGAGTACATTTCGAAAGAGCGAAGCTAACCAAAAAGTATCGCTTAGCAATCTTCGGTACGGCCAGAGGGTAGCAGGAGAAGTTATTTAATCTTAAATAAAACAAGAGAATTCGAAATGTGACTGAAAACATTTGTATCACTTGTCATGAGATGTTTCGCAGAAACTAGCACAGTATTTTCAGTGATTACCAAAACAGGAAAAAATATTTTTAAACCCATCAAACGATGCAACATTATTTCTGTACTTTAGTAGAAAAAGCGCCGATGCCCATTTTGCACGTTTTTGGTAAGAGGTAATTTGGTAAATTTTGTTTCTTTAATTTGTAATACGTACAAAAAACGCTTTCTTATGTCTTGAATCATTCATAATGTATTGACAGGACATTTTCACTTTTTCCCTATTGAAACATTAATTCTATTGAAGTGTTTGTGGATATAACTAAAAAAGGGAATTTGGACTTAGGCCCTTTTTCTACCAAGGTGCAGATTTGTTAAGCAACATCTTAGAAAAGAAAAGCAAAACCAATATCGATCATGAAAAATCGGAATTTTGAAAAGCGTATAGCGTTGCATAATTTTATTTCTACACAAAATAAATTTGAGCCTCACCGCAGATGAAATCGTATATATTCAACGGTGACTTTTTAAAGAATTTGTGTTGATATCCATCTGCCACTCCCTGTGTGTAATACAGGAAATGAAGAAGCGCCGCGAAGTCTTGCCAGACCGGCTACGGAGGATTATCCCAGTGATTCCAATCACACAGAACAGTTACACATAGAATGACGCGAGAAAGGATGGCGTGCCTAAGGACTACCAGATGACGTTGAATTGTAATGATTAAAAAATGATGTTTACCCTGTTAATTATTTCCCCCTTTAATTTGTAAATAAATATCTTTATTTATTAATTATGTCGCTTCTATCCCTTTTGTTAAAGTAGAGTTCTACGTATTCTACATCATCCTAAAGTGTTCTAAGTATTCTACATGTCACGTTCTTTATTTGTTGCGAAATAGATGCAAACACGTGTGCTTCATTAAAGTTTTATTTGATAAATTTAATGTAAGCCTCACCACACATAGATGCGTAAATATTACATTCTTCATTTACAGTTATAACACGTATTTCATTAATAGTTTCGAACATTTCAAGTGTTAGCAAATGTAATTGTTCGAATAGTTTACAAATTATCTGCAAATACGAAATTTGAGAATCAATTATTACATCAACCGTTTCGAATAGAAAATACGATGTCGAACTTTGCATCATACCTTTTGCATATGTATGTAAAAAGAGCAGACAAGGTCTGAAAAAACAAAAAAACACCTGAATGCCACTAAACCTATTTGGATGTAAGCACAGCTATTTAAACGTGCAATCAAAATACGAATCAAAACTGCTAGCTGGGACTTCACGCAATACCAGCTGCTGGCGCAGGCGCCGTAGCACATGCCCATGACAAACTCGAGTTTGGCAGTTTTTGAGTTCCGTTTATTGAGTGAGTAGTTTTCAGAAGGAAGGTGCTTTTTCTCATGAGGATAACTTCAAAAAATGACATTTTCAACGTGCCTTAACTTTCTGTTTCGTGACAGTGTGTAGGAAAGTTGTTAGATTTATAATTATATTTTCGTTGCCGGAAAGTAATTCTTAAGTTGTCGAAATGGTGTACATTTGGATATTTTGCGTTTTGTTTACTGTTTTCCAGCCTACTGTAATCTGCAAGCCAGCTTTAAGTAAGTATTTTTTTGTTAGTGTTCATACTTTTTTTTATTTTACAATCACATTTTATGATTCTGTGTTATACATCACTGATATTTTCATTCTTCTTTTAAGATTATTCCTGTAAAGCTAAAGGCAAATTTTTCGATTTCTAATTTCTCAATTGACTTTAATTCTGTATGATATATGTACTTTAATATTTTAATTTCTAATTCTCTTACATGTATTTAGTATTATAAGTGTTTAGAATATTTTCTACTCCTTCTGTCCAAAAATAAGTGTCATATTTACACATTTTTGTTTCGAATAGTCTACTAGTGCAATTTTGAAGGGAACTGTACCAACGATAAAAAAGGAACTTTTTAAAAGTGTACCCGCTGAAAAAATAAAAAAGTTAGAAAATATATTTCCTTTACAAGTCAAACCTGTATGAAAGTATAATCATGTTATCTGGATATAATGCCTACAAAATTGTACACATTAACCCTCTGGATAGTTGTCTCGTCATTAGCAAAAACTGACCAGATCTAGATCTCGTCATCAAAAAAAATTGCAGTATCTGTATGACGAGATATCTCGTTATTAGCAAAATTGGTCATATTTTGATGGACGAGATCTCGTCCATCATTCGAGATATCTCGTCGAAACCATTTGGAGGGTTAAGAAAGTCTGAGACATGAAAATCGCCTTACAAGTAGTATTAACTGAAATCCTGAAGCTGTTTTAAGAGCCAAACACTGTCATAATATGCAATATTTAACCACGATAGAAAAATAAACCTTTTTATTTACGATCAAACCGTTTTCTATTCCATCTTTTTTACAAATGTTACAATTGTTTCGGAACAAAATTCAAGTGTTGAATACGACACTTGTATATATATATATATATATATATATATATATATATATATATATATATATATATATATATATATATATATATATATATATATATATATATATATATATATATATATATATATATATATATATTGGGACAAGGGAGTATTTTGTGCCTCATCACAATCTTTTGAACACATATGAGCAGCAAAAAGTAGTAATATCGAGAAGTTACATAAAATAGGACATTTTTGACGGACGTTAAAGATATATGAGTCTTTCACCTTGCATTCTCTTTCAAGGTTTCTAAAGAATATAGAGGTTATATGTTAAACGAGTTTTCGAAAAATATCTCTTAGTTTCATTTTACTGCCCTTGATTTTAGACAAAGGATACTCATTGGTGTCTACTTATACTAGATTTTAGATTACGTATCTTAATATATATATATATATATATATATATATATATATATATATGGTTACATTTATGGTAAATACACTGTTAATTACTGCTTCAACTTAAATTATTTAAAATATTTTGGTAAATAATTACGTCTCATTTAGAAGAGCTTAGTTATTGCTGTTTTACATGTTTCGATTGTTTGAATCCTATTGCATCTATGTGTTCAGGAGGGCTTAATTATTAGAACACTAGGCCATTACGAAAAGTTGCAACTATTTCGATTGTCTTCGCATAAACACAAACTAAATATGAGACTATTTAGCCGGTAAATAATAGCCACTTGTATACCTAATTATTATTGCCTGGATTTTGATATTTGTTGGCATTCTAAGAAAAACGAACTGTTTTTGATAATGGTGAAATTGCAAATCAGTAAAATTCTCTTTTGCACAACTAATTTTTTTAATTTCACCTGAAAGAGCAATGTAGTTTCATATTTTCTGTTGGACACGAAACTTCTAGCTGTACTAAAATAGGTGCTATTACGAATAGGGACGACTGGTAATTACATCGGGTAGAAAATATAGAATACGCCAAAGTGTAATAAATTGATTTAAACTATAGTCAACCACATCTTAAAGTCAGTTGAAACTAGTGATATCAACTTTTTAAATTTGTCGTAATCATACAAGTTTACCTTCCTGGTGGTTTATCTTAATATCGGAAACTGCCCTTTATAGAGGCCAGCCTCTGGTGCTATAACCAGTTCTAAATTGTCACCAGTTCTAGGCAAGAGACAATTTGTTTTTCCTACTTAGATCTTTATTCCCCTTGGAGTAATAAGGCAGTTTTGTACCTCATCATTGGCAAAACCGACCTGATGTTGATGGACGAGATATCTCGTCATTAGCGAAATTTATCAGATCTTGGACGAGATATCTCATCGAAACCAATTGGAGAGTTAAACGAAGTAAAGTGACTTTAAATATATTATTAAAGGATGGAACTTTGCAAGGATCTTCACGTCCCATTTCATTCTCTGAATGACCATTCGAAGCCTTTCAAAACTGACACTAGTCAAAATATCATTTTCTAAGTTAAATTATTTGTGAAAATGAAATGAGTGAGGTAGAGTCAGCCAGCATATTTGGCAACCCATGTTATCTGTATAGTTGCAATATTTTCCCGTCATTTAGAGGGTAGGTCCCACCACAAAAATAATGGAGCTCAAAAGGGTTTGGTCCTCTAAGACTTGGAGACCCCGTATCCTGGTACAGCGGCCATTCGACCTAACGCATGAGGCCGAGCCACTCTTCAGATGTGGCAACCTTTTATTTTAAGTATGTACCCTTATTTGCCTTAATTTCCAATTTCATATACCCTTCATTTCCGACAAGTTTCAAAAGTTTGATAAAAAATCACTTTTATCACATACGTATCCTCATAATGACCTATATTTCCAGTTTCTAACATAATGTAGTACTGATTACTTCATAACTTGTTTAAAGTTAAATGAACAACTTTGCGCCTACAGAAGCTCCAAGAGTTCTCTTTAGAGTAAAACAGCGCGTCATCTATAAATGTTTGTTAGGAATTTGCATAAGTAAAGTTTGATAAGTGAAGTCTTGAAACGAAAGTGAGATTTTCATCCTCAGTGATTTCAACGAGATATCTCTTCCATCAAGATTTGGCCAATTTTGGTAATGACGAGATATCTTGTCATCAAGAATTGCCAATTGAATTTTGAATGATGAATATATTGCCGTTTTTTGAGGATGACGAGATCGAGATCAGGTCAATTGTTTAATGACGAGATATCTCATCCATCAAGATCTGGTCAGTTTTGCCAATGATGAATTGCCTCGTTGAGAGAACCACCAGGATGGTTAATGGTTAATATCTAATCCCCCTGTATTAATGTTCCACATTTTCAGTGTAAAGAGTTCCAGCCGTTCCTCTTACATAAGTGATTGATTTCTTTGTAGTGCTTTTGTTATCCCGAAACACGATCTACATCCACTGTATTGCTTTATATTAATAATTCAATGTATACGGTGATAAAATATATCAAATTAATCAAACTAATTACTGTGTTTCGACTTCAATGTATATTGCAATTTTGTGGAAGCCTATTTACGCCTATTGGCAAAGTAGAAATAATTATTTAACGAGCATTCTGTGATATTTTGAAACTTTATTTGCTGAATCGTTGCGTCAAATGTAACATTCCTCTATCACTTTCAGTTATCAAACATTGCGTAACTTCTGTCGAACTGATTTGTTTTAATTTCCAAGAATTTATTGGGCTAAGAGGATAATTCAGTTTTTAGGTTGCATAAGAATACTGTTTCAAGAATCAACCCGTTATCATATACCTGAAAGAGTATAGCTTTTGTGCATTTTAAGGTAGGTAGTTAATTAACGTCACACTGAAGCAACACAACGGACTATTGGCGACGGTCCGGTATGAATCCCGAAGGAAAAGATCCAAGGACAACGCCTCGGAACTTTGAACCACGGTCAGATAACGAGGTCAACACCTGAGTTGGCACCCCACTCTCCAAACTTCCACATCCCACCAACGTGAGGACATTTGAGGCCAGGACGGATTTAATGTGCACCAGCCCCCGTGTATACGACGGTCTTTGGTTTGATCAAATTTCAAACTCCCAACCCTCCGGTTGCTAATCCGTTGCACTTCCAACTGGGCTACCGCGGCCTCTTATGTATTTTAAGAGAAGTGCATGTACTGGAATATTTTCCGATAGAACTTTCTTGATTCGAGACTCATAAGCTGACTTATATATTAACGATTGCAAAATTTCTACACTTCTGAAAATCAAATATAGAATATCGTGAATATTTAACAGCAAATAATATGGAACACTGCAATATCTTGACAGGAATCCTAGTAAGGCTTAGTGCACTGAAAGTAGGAAGATGCCGTTATATGGGAAACCTTATATTAAAATATTACCAAAAGTAGGAAAATGAGCTTTGTCTGAATCAAACGTCGGATCACGACAAAATTAACTAAGATTCATAAATGAATAGATAATTTATCAAACTCAAAACATTTTTGAGTTATACTAAACAAAAGAAAAAAGTAGAAATCGTCATTTCGATAAAAGGTATCTAAAATGGAACACCTAACCATAACACACAAAATTTAATTTTTATGTAAAAATGTACATTTATTTAGTACTTAACACTGAATTTACCGACCCTTTCTAAATATCTACACTGCTGGCCACCGTAAATGCAACACCCTGAAGGAAGCATGCAAATAATATGAAATTTACAACATGCATTAGCGGAGGTGAGATATGCAAATGATTAGAATTTCAGCGCAGACGCACATCACGCGCGCCTGTGGCGCCACTTCAAAGCGCTATTTAAGGCTTGGAGATTTCGACGATTTCAAGTACGGCAATTTTGTGTTTTTCTTGTGGTTTTTTCAAAAAAACGATCAATTATGCCTCGTAGAAAACAGCGATCATCTTTTGATCAAGTATCCGAGTTCGACAGAGGAAGGAGGCCTACCGAGATTGTGGATTATCTTTCAGGGAAATCGGTAGTCGTGTTGGACGAAACCAAACAACTGTAATGCGGATATGTGATCGTTGGATGCAGGAGGGTACGACGGACCGACGTGTTCGATCGCATCCACCTCAGTGCACCACTTCACGTGATGACAGGCATATTGTGCGTATGGCAGTGACGGATCGCTCAGTCACATCACGAACCATAGCACAGCACATTCAGTCTGTACCGCATCATCCAGTGTCTGCGCGTACCATTCGACGCCGTTTACAGCAGAGTGGTCTGTCCACAAGACGTCCATTGCTTCGTCTACCCTTGACGCAGAACCACAGACGTTTCCGCCGCCAATGGTGCGATGAAAGAAGGATGTGGACGGCAGAATGGAATGAAATTGTCTTTACTGACGAGTCACGCTTCTGTCTGCAACACCACGATGGTCGGATTCGAGTCTGGAGACACCGTGGAGAGAGGATGCTGAACAGCTGCGTTATGCACCACCACACTGGTCCTGCACCGGGTATTATGGTATGGGGCGGTATTGGATATCACTCTCGCACTCCTCTAGTACGCATTGCCGGTACTTTAAACAGCCAGCGCTACATCTCCGAGGTGTTGGAGCCAGTTGTCCTTCCTTACCTTCAGGGCTTGCCCACAGCCATATTTCAACAGGATAATGCGCGACCACACGTGGCACGCATTGTCCAAGGGTTCTTCGTCAATCGCCAGATTGAATTGCTTCCCTGGCCAGCTCGCTCTCCGGATCTTTCGCCGATAGAAAACATGTGGTCCAAACCACTCAACGATTGACCCAGAATACATCCCCATCTGCCACACCAGATCAACTTTGGCAACGTGTGGAAGCTGCTTGGTCTGCTGTACCCCAAGAACACATCCAAAGTCTCTTTGAATCAATGCCGAGGCGTGTGGCAGCGGTGATCTCCAACAATGGCGGCTACTCTGGCTACTGATTTTGGCAGGAACCACACTTCACAGAAGTCTATAAATTTAATCATTTGATACTTGGTCAACATGTTATCTACAAAATAAATTTTGTTGTGATATCTCTTGTCTTCCTTGGTGTTGCAATTTGGGTGGCCAGCAGTGTATTATCACCGAAACGGGTTAATGGTTATCTCGAATTACTTCAGTTTAGAAGAAAAGTTTCGAAGTATACCTATGTTCCGTTATCGTTACAAAACAATGAAGCATGAAACTCTTTACAGTAGTGTGTGAGCTTATAATTTTTCACAGCAGTTTATATGGAATGGTTGTAAAGTTGACAATGTTGAAAATATATATCAAACATTCAATTGACCCGTCATAGTAAAAATAGGTATACATACATATGTCACAAGCAAGGAGAGGTGAAGATAAATATATATACTACTAAATTAATGTTATAAACTTCTCAGGAAGGAAGGAAATGAATTGACGTCGCACTGGGAGCAACAAAACGGACTATTGGTTACGGTCATTGGCCGAAGAGACAATGCCTCGTAATTTTGAACCATGGTCAGATGACGAGAACAACACCTGAGTCCTCAGTCTCCAAACTTCCACACCATGCCAACGTGAAGACATTTGAGGCTACAACAGATTTATTTAACTTGCGCCAGCCCCCATATACGGTCTTTGGTTGGACCGAGTTTCGAACTCGCAACCCTCCGATTGCTAATCCGTTGCTCTTCCAACTGGCCTACCGCAGCCCACATCTTTGGAAAAGTCGTAAAGTCAATTGAGGAAAAGTGATAAAACAAAAAGTAATTTTAAATAATAATTTTAAAACTGGCATTTGACTCGACTCGCTTAGTAAATATAGTGTTAACTACAAAGAAATAAATACATTTCGTGTATTTACATTTATTTTTCATTTCACCTTCCTTTCATTCAGATGATTCTTTTGCACATTGCAAAAGGTTTCGAATATTTTTGATACTCCATTCTAACCCAATGAATCTTTTTTTCCTTAAATAACATAATTTCTTATCATATCGACGCTACTTTTATGTATCGATATATTCCAGTGTGCTATATTATGTGCTGTTCGATATTAAGTGCACTTACCTTTAATTTATTTTTCATAAGTGTAGTAATTTTGCGTATATGTAAGTCAATCCTAATATGTAAGTCAGATGATTCTGACTGCTCCATGCTTAACAAAATGATATATTTTACTTTTTTTAAATGAAGTCAGTCTCAAATCATCTATAAAGTTATATGGGGAAGTATTTCACAAATACACGAAAGCAATACTTTTTTGGGTATGTTATAACTTGGTTAATTCTTGAAAAAGCATTCTTCAGATAATCATTATGCTATCTAAGAACTGAATTCGAAATTATGGCCCTATTAATTCTTGTAAATTAAAACAAACCAGTTCCACAGAAGTTACTCTATATTTGATACTGAAAGTGGTAGAGGGAGGCTACATTTGACTCACTGATTCAGAAAATAAAAAGTTTCAAACTATCACAGAATGCTCGTTTAAGAATTTCTTATTTGCCAATAGGCGTAAATCAGCTTCCACAAAATTGTAACATATATTGAAGTCGAGACCCAGAAATTATTATTTTGAGATATTTGAATACCAGATATCCAATTGCCTATTTCCTTCTTGGTTCCATTAAGTATTCTCTGCTTGAAAGGTAGGTAGTTAAGTAACTTCGCACTGGAGCAACATAATGGGCTATTGGCGAAGGTCCGGGATCAATCCCAAAGGGAAAGATCTAAGGACAACGCCTCGTAATTTTGAACTATGGTCAGATGACGAGAAGGAATTCACTGGAGTGTTATTCGTTCGCAGGGACAATTTCTCATTTGACGCTATTGGAACAGTGTATTGAGTATGTGTCTCATAAATTCGATTTCTCCGATCTGAGTGAATAATATTGACTTTGAAACTGCATTTCACGTTTCAGGTATGTTTCATGATGATGGAAATTCGCATTACAGTGTAGAATATGAGAGTAAGAACAGTACAACGTGTGAGGAAATGGAGGTGTATAAATGGTACTCTGATTTCCATGAATGTTTCATCAACAGGAAGTACAAGGATGGTGGCCAGGATCTGGATAATATCATTGATCGGTATGTATTTTTCTCATTGTGGGTTTCTAATGCTTGCGTTGGTATCAATTTGACGCAACAGACAGGAGAACAAGCTACCATTATTAGAGGAATGTATCGCTCTTTCGTCATTTTAGGTTAACAAGGGTTTGGGGGTGAAGGAATTTTTAAAATTTTTTTTATGACCTTGCCCATTTAGAAAACAAAATTTTAAATTATTTAACCTCTTCATTCCTGAAGTATTCGTGGCTCAGTTGGTTTGCTCAATAGACGTGAAATATAAGTAGACTGGGCATTGCTATCGGAGCTTCATAATATGTCGACTAGTAATCATGTGACTGAAAAATTGATTTGGTTGACCGATTTAGCATCTCATTGCCTCGCTTGGTGATATAACACCTTATGAGAGGTTAGTTGTGTGAATGTGTATTTCTATAGAGTGGCAACAAAAGTGGTGAGATCGCCAAGTCTACTATGTTGCGCTGACCAATCAGATGATCATCAGCGTATGAATCTTCTCCCGCCCCATAATCCAATTACATGATGAATATTCGTTTCCACCTGGTAGGCTTTGATCACATGATCCTGGGCACATAAAAGCTATATATATATACTTTTCACTCTACTTTTATATTTCCTCTCCGTTCAATGCCTTAGCAAAGTGCGAGATCAGGTGAGGCAAATTTAATTCATGTAACTTTCTTGAGTGTATTTTTCTCTCCTGTGTGTCTGTGTGTAAAACTTTCTTTGTGTGTATGCTCATTACTTGATGTTATCTGTCTTGTGTTTGGCACAGCTTGGCCAAATATGGTCATTGCGCTTTAAAATACAACCAACCAACCTGGAGTATCAATTTGGATACATTTAAAGAGTAAATTTTTTACTCTTGGGTCACCATGGTTCAGTGAGCTTACCCACTGACCTAGCAACCTGCGAGATGTAGGAGGTACAGGTTGGATTCCTCTTGTTTATCCTGGGTGTATTTCTCTCTTCTGTGTCAGTAAAACTTTCCTTTTGTTTGTATGCATTACTTGATGTTGTCTGTCTAGTGTTCGGCGCACCTTTTCCAAATATGGCCTTGGCGCCAGGAAACCCAACCAAACTTTTTCTCTTAAAACGCTTAAGCATATTTATTAATTCCTGCTATACCCGTTGAGTAACATTTTGATGTTCTGACTCATAGGAGTATTGTGCCATTTGGAACAATTTCTAACAATTAAATGTTTTCGAAAAGTAAAATAACTTTTCTTATGATTTCTAAGTTAGAATTTATTGAGAAAATTCTGAGATAGAATTAATAGATAGTTAGATAGTATTAATAGATTTATAATTCTGAAAAATACTGATTAATACTAGGACATTTTTCATTTCATTCTAAGACATTCCAAAGGATATTTTTCGCCTTTTCTGGGTATTATTTTCGAATTTTTAGGTAATCGCCGTAGGTAAATGCCGTAGGGCCAAGGTCGTTGGCACACACTAACCACAATTATTACTATGTGACATGTGGAGAATATAGTACAAAAATAAAAAGGAATAAAATGATCAACAAGTGTCCAGCTGCTACAAAAGTTCTTTAGCCTTCCAATAGCGGGTATGGATGTCTTATGATGCCGAACATTCTAAAAGGTGGTTTCTGTTCATGTCAACCATCTCTATACACAGAACGCATTTCGGGCAATCGCCTTTTATAGAAATAAATAACTATTAATTAAAAAGAAGTTGAACATGAATGTTTTCTCTGCCGGATAGGCACCCATCTATCAGACATAAGTACTGACATTGAATTAGAATGTCTTCAAAGTTAGAATTCTTCAAATTTGCAAAAAAAAACCGATTTTCCACAGCTGAGGAAAATTTCACTTTTTGTCTACTTTCTTTGCTTAGGCAATATAGTTTGAAGAGGTCGTCGATCCTGGAGTTCTACACAAATCAAATTCTTGTGCTTTTCAGTACGTTTAGATTCACTTAACTATTTTCAAGATAAATTTAATCTAGTCTGCTTTTTTAATTGAATCTTATGCAGAGAATATTGTCAACAACGACTGCAAACTTTTCTCATTTCATGTTTATGTTAACATGTAAGACCGAAATTGGAGAATGTCGACTTTCACCGGTGAATGTCGACACATCCCAAATACGTCGGTGAAAGATCGAATATTTCATTGCATTCTTGTACATTCGGATCCTCACCGGTGTATGTCGACAATCACACATATATGCTCTAGTGGAGGTCGAAAAGAGAGGAGCCGAGGTTTTTTCCCGATACCCTAATTTATACTGAATGGATACTGCAGTGAATCGTGATCTTTTTCTTGAAAAGTTAAATGCATTAATTGCGGGTAAACGAGAAGACAATTGTTTTTATTTTTCTCAAGAAAAGTACTCTAAAATACTTTCTGAAATGTTACGAACCTCACAAAAACAATTTCCTCCTGCTCAAATTGGTGATACTGTACGAATACAAGTCCCTGATGTCGACCGTGGTCGTACAGATAGCCGAAATGTGTTAGCGGTTGTTGTTGGAATAGAAGACTCCAACTTCTATAAACTGGCAAATAAAAATGGTACCCTCAAGCAGCTTTACACACGTAATCAGTTCGTAATTTGTAAAGAAAAGTTACTTTCCATAGATGAGATTTCTTTTTAAGAAATGTCGCTGAGAGAAGCAGCTGCAGCTAATTCGAGAAGCGGGGAGCAAGGCTATACACGCTGTCATTTCAAAAGGAAGTGTTCCACAAATAAATGCAGTTGTAAAAGCAAGGGACTCTTGTGCAATTCAAAGTGTCATAATAGTTTAAGTTGTTGCAATAAATAAGATTTGAATCACATAATTAAGTAAGTTTTTTATTACTATTATTTTCTTTTCTCATTTAGAATGTACTGTTTGTTTTAAGTTCTTGGTCACTCCTCTCAGAAAGAGAGGCGAAAAAGTTACGTCACCCTTGTGACGTTTTATCGCGACTGAAATACGGAGAAGAAAATATAAATCTCCGACATGTTCAACATTCACCATTAGTGCATGGTGAATGTCGACATTTGCCGGTGTAAGTCAGAAATAAGGGTATTTAGCAAATATTTCGGACATACACCAAGCGACTATGTGAATGTCGACATTCACCGGTGAAAGTCGACATTCTCCAGATTTCGGTAACATTTACATTGAGGTTGACTTGGAAAAATTTTGTTCAAAAATGCGCTTTCTGAGTTCTGCTTTTTATTCATTGTTCCACATTTTATTTATTGGAGTTGGTGCGATTTGTTTGTAGAATTAAGTGGAAAATTATTTTCCTCTTTAGTGTATTAAACCTTTTAAATCTCTTAATAAATATTATTTTTATAACTGAAAATGGGTAATGTGAGAAAGTATACATAATATAAAATTCATCATGATACAATTATTATGTAGAAATCTTAAAAGTATTCCTTTTTATTCATTAAGCTCACGTTTTAGGGACGTAATCAGTTCTACTAGTCCTATGTATAGATTAGCATTAGTCGGTATCTCAGAAATGTACACGAATCCTAATTACTAAAAGTATACTTAATATAATCTGACAGAGAAAAATATTATTACGTATACTCTTAAAAGATCTGCCATAAGTATATATAGAAAAACCTCGTTTCAACTACCTTCATGTTTGATTTTGGATTTCAACCGCTTTTAAAGAACTTAATCCAATGTGTGACTTTTCAAAGGGTTTTTTCCATTTCAAAGTAAATAAAAGTTGTTCAAGAAACTAGTGTTGAGCCGATCAAAGAAAGTTTGAAGTAATCTTTATCAGAATAGAGACGGAACAATGAATTTTTCTACAAATGGTGCGTAGAGATCAACTGCGTAACATTGTTACAATGTTCTTACTGTTTGCTCAGGTGTAACTTTTACTCCAGGTGAGGGAAATAAACAGGAGAGACTAGCGATTTTCCAAGGAAACAAATCCTAGCTGAAAATCTTTGGTTTACTTCGGGAGTACAGGGTCACGAAAAGAGTTTTTAGCCACACACTGGAGCAGCAAGCGTCAAAACATGCGCATGCGTACTCCGTTTCTGTACATAAAACATATTGGTACGCATGCTCATTTCAGCCAATTTAATGTCGCATCACTGATGTTGGATTGGCAAGCGGAGGATTGCGAGTTCGAAACTAGATACAACCGAAGACCGTCGTGTACGTAGGGGTTAGTGCATGTTAAATATGTCGTGACCTCAAATGTCCTCGCGTTTGTGTTGAGGAAGTTTGGAGAGTGGAGTCTCAGTTTGGGGTTGACCTCGTCATCTGGCCGTCGTTCAAAATGTTGAGGTATTGTCCTTGGATCTTTCACTTCGGGCTTGATCCCGGACCATCACCAACAGACCTTCGTGTTGCATCAGTGTGACGTGAATTCAAGTACTTACCTACCTGATAATTTGACAACAATTGACAGTGCTGTGAGTTAAACAACGTGAAAAGATGCTCGTATTTGTTTAAAAAAACAAACGTAAACTATGTTGCAGACAGTTGAGATTTTCAGACGTAAAGAGAAAGTTGCACCCTTGCTGCTGAATCAACAATACATAAATCACCAACTTATCAATATGAAGCATTAGATCTCAAAGTACAAATTTCTGAGGAACAGGTTGGTTTAGTTTTATGACGCAAGGGCCATATTTGGCCAAGCTGCGCCTAACAGGACATACAGCTGCAAGTAATGGACATGCACACACATGAAAAGCCTTACTCATACAGAAGAGAGTTAGGTAGTTGAATTAATGTCGCACTGGAGCAAACCAACGGGCAATTGGCAACGGTCCGGGATCAATCTCGAAGGGAACCGTGGGCAACACCTCGCACTTTTGGACCACGGTCAAATGACGAGATCACATCTGAGATGACACCCCACTCTCCAAACTTCGACATTACTCCACCGTGTGGACATTTGAGCCACGACAGACTTAACGCGCACCATCCCTCCCACAGACACGACGGTCTTGGGTTTGTTCGAGTTTCGAACTCGCAACCACCCGGTTGCTAATCCTCTACTGTTTTCGAACCGGGCTACCACGATCCGAAACAGAAAAGAGAAATACACCAAAATTAAGTCACAGGAATCAAATCTGAGCCGCCTACTACTCGCAAGCTGCTATCACAGTGGGCAAAACCAATGAGCCACGTCGACACTTTTAGGAACAGAACAGCTCAGAGGGAGAATAATGCAGACTCTGAAGCTCCTGCCCTTTTCCTTGATTTATACTATATCTATTTATACTATACTATACAAATGGTAAAATTTCACCTGGACTACATATCGTCGAAAGCGCAATTTATTTAGAGAATTTAATGTGACGAGGCATTAAAAAGATATAAAATAATTAAGTAAAAACATAATTATATGAAATTTAGAGTTGCCTACAGTTAAAATTGATAGCAAGATGTATTGGCTCGTGAAGAGTTTTGCGAAAGAGTTATATAATTACTTTTACTTTTTCAGAATTTTAGAACACGCGGAAACATGTGTGCAAAAATCAAGGAAAGATTGCCTGCCTGATTTCAATGGTTTCAAAGTCATTCTGAATAAAGTGTTGGAGCAAATGAAGGACTATTCAGTTATGTATTTGGAAGGTATACTAAAAGGCAAGTATTAGCTTTCGATTTCATTATAAACTGTTTTATACCAAAGTTTAATTAGAGTAATAGCAGATATTTTTTCAGTGAAACGGTTTACAGCAAAACATTATTACAGAAATACGATATTTAAAGAAAAGCCCTTTCATAAGTAAAATCATTTTCCTTTATTAAGAAATAGAGTGCACGCCCTCAGTTTTTAAGACTTTGAAGTAATGGTTCAGTTATAAAAAGTTTTAGATTTTTTGGCTTCTACTAAAAGGTTTATAAATGAAGTTTGATAAAAAAAATACGTTGTTAAGAAATTATTACAAAATACGTGATGAAAGTGTTTGATAAATTACTGAAAATTGATAGATCTATGCATTTTTTCCATGCATTGATAGGTCCTACGCATTTCCCATGTATTGTCATTATTTTCGTTTACCTTATAGTTTCGATACATATAAATCAAATTAACTCCATTTTGAAAGTGTATTACTCAATTGTAAAGCCAAAACAATTGTACTAAAACACTTAAAATTTTGCAAAAAAAAGCATGGGTTAAGCAACATTTAAAACCAAATGTTAAATCTGGAAAGCACAATGTACTTCTCATTTGCATTTAGATGTTTACAGCAGATTAAAAGAACTGTCAAAAAAGTTTAAGAATATAAAAAAACTAATGTTCCTCAACATTCGAAATCAGAATGTCAAAACATCTCAATCGGAGAAATTCGTTCGTTTGTTTCTTAAATTTTGTTGTAGACCTACAATACTTATCTACCATCTGTTTGATGTTGTTGTCAATGTAACTCCATCAAAAATGACCGTAATTGAAAAATTATTTTTGCCAACCATCGAGTTGGATATCAATCGATTTTTAAACTATAAATAATATAATCTATTTTGGTGATTTTGAAAGTTCCCTGTCCCCTTTTAAAGAGAAATGCATAATGGAATGGAATATTTGTTTTAATCCGAATTTTGTATCGTCATTTTTGTAGGAAATAGTTTTCTTCTATAAACATTAAGGTCAATAGAAAGACACATTCGCATACATACAAAGAAATTCTAACTTATTTCCTTTTTCAGGACGAGAGAATGTTAGAGACCTTGCTTGTGTAGAAGAGACTTTGTCGATGCAAACTTACGAAAGATGTTTCGAAACTAAACTCTCAAATCCCAATCTCAACAAACGAAAATTTTCAAAGTAAGGTTTGAAATTGTGCTCTTACATTTAATTGGTATAACGTTTCATTTGCTTCATTTTACTGATATTTTCTTGTGCTGCCAATCAGTAGTGTAACGTAACAATGAAACTAGCGATACCGAAATTGGATCGAAAGCAGAAATAAAATCTAATGCTTCCCTTTCGACAATCTTATGTCACAGTTGTTTCTCTTCCCATAAAGACAATAAAATACAAATAATTTTAGCCCTCAGTTAAAATACAGATCAAAAGGCATAATTGCGCCCAATCCTGGCAACTCCGTGTGGATCATCCAAGCGCTATCTTAGAGTTTGAGACTGTCTTTTACAAAGTAGGGAAAATGAGAGAATAATAGATCGTGCTACAAAAATACCCATATTATCTGGAACTGGATGTCAATATCAATTAAGAAGCATAGGGTAGGAGATAAGAGTCTGTGTTGAAGGTACGCAATGAGTATAATAAATGTCATTAACCAATCACAGAGCTGCCACAGCTAAAGCATTTGTGAAATAGTAGCGTAAATGTTTAAAAATACTAGGTACGCAATGAGTATAATAAATGTCATTAACCAATCACAGAGCTGCCACAGCTAAAGCATTTGTGAAATAGTAGCGTAAATGTTTAAAAATACTAATAAAAGTATTTCTTTTACTAGTAAAGTATTCTTTTAAACCCTATTTTAGTAGCAATTTTAGCTGCTCAGGCACAAACTCAATCGGTTAAAACACAAAATGCACTAATTAAGTGTGAAACAGGCATTGAACGACCTCGCCAAGAAATTTAAATTTTAAAATTAAGAAACTAAATATTTTCTTTATAAGGTTTTCATGACAATCCAGCAGACACAGTTTCCGATGTTTTTCTTTCGTGGTTGCCACAGTTTGGTGCCAAAACTTCGAAATTAGAGTTCCTTGGAAAATTTTGTCCCTTAAAAAAATCAAAAAAATATTTTTTTTCCATCCGCCATTAGTTAAAAAAATTGACTAAATTTTCGTTGACCTCTGGTGAATTTTCAAAAAGAGTCTCCAAAATTTTTGAAAACAGGAACTTTTGAATCGCCAAGGTTAGGTTAAAAAACAGTAGCAAAAGTCGCATTTTTGTCCCCTGTGTGGCAGCCCTGCAATCATAATAAGAAACGAGTTGAGGTTGAAAGAATGATACATCAGCATTCTCAGGTTGGTTTCTTTGGTGAAAATGACGGACGTTAAAAAAACGTCTCATTCAGATTTGCGTTTTTGCTTCAGGTTTCATCAATTTTTATTCCTTTTTTTCCACAGAATTTTAATTATTTTTAGTGGTGGGGGATATCTGGCTTCCATGGACTCTACACCTCTGCTGCCTACAGCTAACAATTAACTTCTCAGACTTAGACTACAGCTAACAATCAATTCTGTATCAGATAAAAAATGCTGTTCCGTGTCTTCGGGGCAAAAAGCAACAATTGACAAGACAACGAACCCGAAGTTCGAACTTAAACTTTTACTATGTATAGTTAACAGATCTCGTGTTCGAGATCTATGTATTAACCACACCCGACCTCATTTCCAGACAAAAGGCAGCTTGATCCCCAAAACGAAATTCGTTACTCGTGTAGTGATAAATCTTATTGCACATGCATACTTTTATAGCCTGCTTTGAATGAGTCAGTCGCTTCGCGACAGCTGGTGTTGGATTACGTTGCACTTCCCCGTCAGTTTCGTTGTATATTCAGTGATGGAGTAAACTGAACGAATTCTGTATCAAATTTTAAAAACTGAACTCTGCATATAATTCTGAATAAAAGCTCGACGCGAAATGTTTTTAAGACTTTTGTAGTTTGTTAAACAGTGCTGAACTTAGTACTATAACAGATTTTTAACGAGTAAATGTTTACCTTTAATTGACACGCCGTTCTCACGCTAAATTTTCCACGTAATTTTGAACCACGGTCAGATGACGAGGTAAACACCTGAGCTGGCATCCCACTCTCCAAACTTCCTCACCACGCCAACGTGAGGACATTTGAAGCCACGACAGATTTAACGTGCACCAGCCCCGTGTACACGACGGTCTTTGACTGGAGCGACTTATGAACTCGCAACCCTCCGATTGTCAATCCGTTACTCTTCAAACCGGGCTACCACGGCCCCAGAGATTCCATCAAATAATGTCGCGAAATTTGGGAAATCAGGCCTAAGTATTGCCTTGCATCATACCTTAAAAATGCACACACATACATAATGTACGGTCCGTGCATATATTCACTTCGAAATAGAAAAGGAAGGCGTGATAAAAGTTAATTTTTTATTTTACCATAAATTATTCCAAGAAGCTTATCGTATCGACATTTTTGTGGAACATCTATTGATTCCTTGTTTAATCTTATTTTTGTTGCCACATAACTAAATAATATCAATAAACACAAATTTAATTCAGAAACTAAGGAAATTAAAACATCATTAAAAATTATTTGCAGAAGGTATAACAAATTTGTACTTTATATGAATAATTATGATCTGATAAAATATAAATTAGAATTTTTACTAAAGAATAAATATCGTTTGATAAAATATATTCTAGCACCAGATCAGAGGGTATTGGTATTTTCAATTAACGTCACACTGGAGCAACACAACGGGCTATTGGTGACGGTCTGGGATCAATCCGAAAGGGAAAGATCCGAGGACAATACCACGTAATTTTGAACCACGGTCAGATGACGAGGCAACACCTGAGCTGGCACCCCACTCTCCAAACTTCCACACCGTTACTCTTCCAACCGGGCCACCGCGGCCCCCAGATCAGAGGGTTACGTGTTCAAATCACGCCTGAGTCACCACTTGTAAGTTCTTGAGTGCATATATTCACTTTGCCAATAGGAAGGCATGTTATAAACATTTGTAATTTTTTATTTAAATATCAATATCATATTAACGAATTTCATATCCCTCATTTCCGAGGTACCTAGTTCCAAAATAAAAATAATAATGATTACAAGGGGCTCAGATTATGAGGAGTTGGTAATCCTGCCATCAAGGATTCCACAACTTCTTTTCATGCTTTAAGTTTGAGGATCTCTCTCTCACTGATAAGTTCAATTAACAGCATGGGGCTTATTTATAGATCATAATATTTAGTTATACTGGCGAGGCTAGACTTTTTTGGCAGATGATACAAATGCCTGCCCTTGAAGATGTATTAAAAAACGAATAAATTTTATATTGATTAGTACCTCGTCATCTAACCGTGGTTCAAAATCACGTGCCGTTCTTCTCGAATCTTTTCCTTTGTGTTTAATCCCGGACTGTCGCCAATAGCCCATTGTGTTGCTCCAGTGCGATATTAATTAAATACCTACCTACCTGATTAGTGTACCACAATAATTTTCATTGATTTATCATTCCTCATATTATTTATCGATCGCAATTTATTGTTTTAAATAGATAATTATTTTAAATGTCATTTCTAATACAGATACATAACGTTTGCTTAAACGAATTTGTACTGAACTGAACTTTCAACTCAATTCCAACATGGGATACTGACCCTACGAAGGGTTTACGTGAAAGAAAATTTCCCACGACGTGTAAAATGACTAGATGAGGATGAGGAATAATTTGTTTGTGATGCAAAGCAGAATTTTTTTTGATAAATGCACACTCAGGTTCTGATCTAAATAAATTTTTGTGTGAGGGTTTTAGACGTGAGAGACTAAATTCAAGTGTCGTTATTCTCAGGTGAAAATAAGTTAGGCCCAAGGAATATTTTACATTTAAAAGACGACTGAATTTAAACCAGTTACTTCAATTCAAACTCCCTGGCGGCCACAAATCGCACGATTTGTATTTTTCTTTGTAGTAACGGGTGAACAGCCAGGCGTCATAGTGCTGTGTTGCTGGTTCCTTGATGTGGAGATAAGTTGTGATTTTAAAACAACTCCGGCAAATTCATTATCACTGCTATCTTTTCCGGTACCAAACGAACTAGAATCCGTGCTAAAGACGCCAATTGTAGAAGCGCTTTGTTTACGTTCTAACCTATCACCTTATGTAAAGAATAGATGCCTTCAAAACACGCGACTCGGAATCCGGACTATTCAGTATCTTATTACACTAGGGTCATGACAGTGGTTCAAAATTACGTGGTGTTGTCCTCGATCATCCCCTTGGGGATTGATTTCGGACCTTCACCAATAGCCCGATGTATTGCTCCAGTGTGATATTAATTAACTACCTACCTCATGACACTAGGCTCGGGAGTGTGATGATATTAGTTACGAAAATCGCAACTCTCCATTGCGGCTCAGTGGGTTTGCCCTCTGCGCTAGCAACCTGTTAGTTGTAGGCGTAGCAGTTTCGATTCCCGTAACTTACCATGAGTATATTTATCTTTTCTGTATCAGTAAAATCTTCCTTGTATGCGTATGTCCATTAAGACGTCTGCCTTGTGTTTGGCGTAGCATGGCTAAGCCCTACCAACCACAACTGCTCATTAATTTCTTTAAATTTCTTTTCAATACAGCGTTGTCCAAGAAGGCCTATTTTGTGCCAATAGAGCTAATTTGGGATGTTCTTCAGAAGCCAAGATCTCCCTCAACAAGATCGTGAGAACTCTGCTCGGAGTAAAACATCCCAGCGAAGAATACTTGGAAGAGGAGCCTACTACCACTCCTGCGCCTCCTCCGATGAGATGGTACGACTATATATTTCAGCCATTTGTGTCCGCATGGAAATTCATTAAATCGCTCTTTGGGTAGCCAAAAACTTTGGACTCACAGGAACACACACAGTTTGCGTATTCTTAGCATCGATGCGTGTATTTCCCTTTTACTATATATTTATACTTGAATTATGAAAGAAGTTTGTGAATAAAATCAAATGTGTTTTTGAACTGAGTGGTTATCTCCTTTGTCTTACAGCACTTCCTTTCCATGAAAAATATTGAGCATCTCAAAATTGAAGGGCTTCGGGCAACATAATGATCAAATTTTTCAGAAGAGCCATGTTCAAGTTTTACAATTTTAATGGTCAAGAGGTCATGTTATCTTAAACATTTTACATATATAGTGCTAGACACTCGCTCAAACAAACAGAAACTCTTGATTATTTTGAGTTTTTAATTTTTTCTCATTAAGGAACATATTTCTTGGCTTATATCATAACACTGCCCGGAGCAATTCAGTAATAAGCTGGTCACACAATGTACGAACTAGCCGCACAGAGATATGAATACTAGTGCATAACTGGTATTGTTGTTTTGGTAATTAATTGCCTTGGCTGTCCCGCATTGAATTGAGGGCCCAGTTGGAAGAGTGACGGATTCGCAACCTGAGGTTTGCGATTTCGTAACTAGGTCCATCTGAAGACCGTCGTATACACGGGGGCTGGTGCACGTCACATCTGTCATGACCTCAAATGTCCTCACGTTGGCGTGGTGTGGAAGTTTGGAGAGTGGGGTGCCAGCTCAGGTGTTGACCTCGTCATCTAACCGTTGTTCAAAAATTACGAGGCGTTGTCCTTGAATCTTTTCCTTGGGATTGATCCCGAATCGTCACCAATAGCCCGTTGTGTTGCTCCAGTGCGATGTTAATTAACTACTTACGTGCATTAAATTGCGTTGTGCTTGTATTCCCATCCTCGTTTTAAATTATGTTGCAATCACTTAAGTATCATCGTTTCCATCTGAATGATAATGCGGTGGATAGGATTCTGATCTGCAATATTTCAATTTCATTTATACTAGATCCAAGTTCTGACATACCGATTGACTTTTTGAAAAAATTCAAGGCATGTAATGGGACCGTTATGTAAACAACGACAGGGATGTATTTTTGATTAACGTCGCACTGGAGCAACACAGCAAGCTATTGGCGAAGGTCCGGGATCAAACCTAAAGGGAAAGATCGAGGACAACACCACGTAATTTTGAACCACTGTCTGAGAATACCTGAGCTGGCACCCTAATCTCCAAACCTCCACGCCAACGTGGGATATTTGTGGCCACGACAGATTTAACGTACACCAGCCCTTCTGTACAAGACGGTCTTTGGTTGGATTTGCTCTCGACCCTTTGATTGTTAATCCGTTGCTCTTCCAACCGGGCTACCGTTGCCCATAATCAACGACGGATCTGCTAGTCTTACGCCAGTCAGCCTATTGGCTAAGGAAATTGCTGTCTTGGTGTTGACATCATTATTGTATCATTCAATTTGCCCTCGTGTAACAAAAGGTAACCATAGTAACCATGCATACCAAGCCCATCGCATCCCTGTTGTGGTCAGCTCTTAAAAAACAAATCAATCGACTCAGAAATCAGTACAGATGTTTGAACAATGAAAACGTGTGATTAAGTTATCATTCTCTGCTGAATCATACTATACACAAAGAAAGAGTGACTTCATATTTCTCTCTTCCTTGACCATTTATTAAATGCTGTAACCAGTTTCATATGATTGTGAACATTTCACATACAAAGCCGTGAATAAGTAAGCTAACTACAAGGTTAACGGAAAATGGAGGAGGAAATATATTTCCACAAGCAATAAAGTGCAGAAGTAGCTATTCATTAATCGGAGATAAGTTTTCTCTAAGTGGAGAATATGAATATGCACTAAATTTATTTTTGTATTGCAAAACGAACCTTAAGGGAGATTCTCGGTTTTTTTCAGTAACACTATCGCTTTTTTTTTGGGGGGGGGGATTTTTTTACTGACGAAACTATGCAATTACACACAAATAATTCCAAACTTTATACGTCTATTTATTACCATATCAAGTATTCACAAAAAATTTAAAATAATTTTTATGAAGAATGTGACCTCATCGACCATGGCTCTGCGCGAAGTTCTGTGGCCACTGATTGCCATAATTTCTCAATTCCAGGTGATCTTAAAAATAACTAAAAGGTGTTTTACTTCACATGATTTTAACTATTGTTTGATGAGTCGGAATAATTTTAAAAAGATATTTGCTTTGGTGAATCGACAAATCCAATAAGCTAAAAAATGACTAAGTTTTTTGTTATAAGAATATAGAAACGTAACATAGTTTTTCTGGTTCATTAAACGATGAAAGGCAGTTCGTTTTGAGACGCTGAATTTCAAGTGGATGAATCCAATAGTTTTATAGATATGCCCACTCACGAAAAGCTGTTCCGAGAAAAACGTGTTTTAAGTTTCAGTACACTTAACGGAAGCACTCTCAGTACGTACAGTATTTTCCTACTGATCTGCTGTACCAGCGCCGTCAGTTTTATAGATAAGTGTGATGATCCTTTAATCGCCATCTTTTGATGATAAATCATTGTAAATCGGCTTTATAACATTTACGACGTTTTTATAAAGTGGGGCTCTCCAAATTTTACATATGCGAGCTGGATCGGTTAATGACTTATAACTAGGCCAATTTTACGAATTTCGACTTGAAATTTGGCGTACATGTTCTTACGACCCTAAAGAATAAATTACGTAAGAAATATATAATCGATTTTTTTCACCGAAGAAAAAGATAATTCATTCTTAAAACAATCCATCGAATATAATCTAATAACTTTTTGTTTTCTTCTCAAGCGAATCTTCATTTTTAATCAACCAACTTTCGATAGTAAAAATACACTCATGTGCAAAATTATCTTTACATGCATAAAATCACGAATTTCTCAGAAACTGAACTATAATTTTATGAATTTGTGTGAAATGATACATAACATCTTAACACATAAATACACCGGAAAAAATTTAAAAGCGCTGCATCTATATATATATAAAGTAGGATGTATGTATATTTTCTATACAAATCTACACCGTTTGACCAATCCACACCAAATTTGGTACACTTATACTTTAGAACACTGCGGTCAGCATAGGCTAACTCTTTACCCCCGTTCTATTGGCCCTAGGGGTTAAAAACTATTCGAAATCGCCATAGAAATAACATTGAGCATAGATTGATTGCTTTAGGCAGCTATGGTTGCTTTACCAGTGTTGATCGAAAAACAATTTTTTCCGAAACAAATTAAATTACAATATTTATGTTTGAACTAACTTTTTAGTACTTCCCATGATGTAAATAAATTATAGATATTTTATTGATGAAGAAAAAGAATATTTTAAAATATTTATTTTTGCAAGGAAATTCAAGGAAAGATTTTCAGGAGTTCAAGGATGATTTTCAAGGAAAGTTGATGTATATTTCGACCAACTTTCCTTAAATAATTTATTGAATACGTAATGATTTGTAGAATTCTGTTTCATAAACTTTCTAGGTGAGGAGTGTAACTTATTTTAAAATGTCCGGAATAGATACATGTGAATCCTCCGTTGAAAGCAGTGATTTTCTTTCTTAAAAATTCTATAAAATCAACCTTCTGCTTTTTGAAAAATTTTTATCTATTCAGTTTAATTTGTCTACACCGACTACATTTATTTCTAACCCAAGCACCGTTATTCCGAAAAGCACAAAAGAAAAAACTCATTGATCATAAAAGCGTTATTTTGCTACTCGGTATCTGGCAGCACCAGAATTAATGTTTACTTTTTTTATAAAACTTTGTAGAACTTTCTAGAAAGTTGGGAAACGGAAACTTTCTTGGACTCATGATGGAGAACATTCCAACACCTCAATTCTTAGCTGGTCGTATTTAAAGGACGCTAACTCGGTAAGTCTTCCAGTTTATCATCTTTCAGTGAATTTGACAGTTTTAATTCGCTCTTTTAGTTGATTGTATAAGTGTTACTTTATTCGACAGTGATAGTGTACATTTTGGATTTATATTTCTAAACTGATGTAAGTACTTCATAATTTTGAATTTGTTTTTTTCGTTAATTTTAGCTTTTTATTGTATTCTATAATAGATTTCATTGTTCATTGTTCCTTTTGCTTAATTTATGAAATACCTTTTTGTATTCTTTTACAGATTTCTTTGCTGTAGCAATGCCTCAAAGGAAGCGGAAGGCGATCGGCCAAGTACAGTCAACGGCTAAGATGATGAAAGATAAGCGTAGTCAAGAAACTTATATGATATGATAGTAACATCTTCTTAGTAACATCAGAAAATACAACTCATGTTTCCAAATGACATGATTCGGCGCCACATCAGTTGTTGGACAGCCCGGATTTCCGTCGACATTCAAGGTGCAAGGGCAGATTTACCATAGAGCGGGATCGTTGCTTCCGCTGCCAGATCAACCACCAAAATTTCTACAACTATATTTTATTCAAAGCGAATAAATGGAAACTGATCAGAGGTGCACCTACATCTCGGGAACAAGACGTCAGATTGTGTTAAACTTCAGCGAATGTTTCATGAGCACAATAATCTTATTAAAACGTTTGAAACAGCATTGGAACGTATGCCAACAGATGAATATAAAGTAGTCATAAGAGCAGACCGAAGACCAGCATGTGAACACGAGCGGCGATTTAACTCTCCTCAAGCAGATGAAGTCGCGGTGGTTATATCAGGCGATGAGTTCCATCAACGGGATATCGTTATTCAACGACGAGGTGAATCATTGCAGCGCATTTCGGAAACACATCGATCTTATGATGCTCTGCAGTACCCAGTGATATTCCCCCACATGGTGAAGATGGATATAATTTTAATCTGAGGCAGATCAAACCAAGAACAGGTGAAACAACGAGCAAGAAAGTTTCAGCGATGGATTTCTATGCGTACAGATTAATGGTTCGAGATACCGGAGCAGAACCACGTATTGAACTGCAGGCAATTGTTTCATCAGTTCATCGTCGATATGTACGCAAAAGTCGAGTGAGCGTCTCCTTTACATTCGTCTAAATCAATGTAAACTGAGAGTTGACGAATATATTCACCTGAGAGATGCTGTGGCAAATGACGGGAACGTTGAAAACCTCGGTGCCTTGATCATACTTCCAGCTACATTTACAGGAGTCCCAGACACATGCACGAATACACGCAAGATGCTATGACGTACGGGAGACCAGACTTATTTATCACATTCACCTGCAATCCGACTTGGACGGAGATCAAGGAGTTCTTACCAATGGTCAATTACCCAGTGAGCGCCATGACTTGATTGCGAGAGTATTTAAACAGAAGCAATTGAAACTGATTGACGTTATAACAAAGGCCATGTATTTGGAGTACCGAGATGCTGGATGTATACGATTGAATTATTATTTTATTTCTATAATGAGTTTTATATTTTTACATGAATATTATGAATATTTGATTGATAAAAAAAAGGATATTTAAAATATTTCATTATTCATAATTTACATTTTGTAATGGAACACGAAAAACTTCAACCCTTTCTCATAAAAGCGTAATTTTGTTATTTTAGATTTGGCAAACCAGAATTAATGTTTTATTATTTTATAAATTTAATTTAGAATCCCGTGTTTGTGTATTTGAGTTACCACAGCGAAATGTTGCAGTCATATTTGAGCATTACTAAATTTTATAAATGATTATCGTCTTTATCAATATTTTCAAATGTCTTTTTTCGAATTGCTCTATTTCAGAATACACTCAGGCAGTCGAAATTCGACAATGCGCATCATCCGTTTAGAATTCTGCAATTTGTCGTCGGAATTTCGTCTCTGTTCGTATTTATGTCTTAATCTTTTACATATTGCAATATATTCAGGAATTAAATGCATATATTTGCTTCCGAAGTATATTGTAGAAGCTATGAAAAAGTTAAAACGTATTTTCCGCACAACTTAAATGATTGCATTTTTCTGTGAAAGAAATGTGATTATTCTAATTCAATTTTCAAGTAACATTTAACCATTTCAACCCGAGCAACGCCGGGTAATTGAGCTAGTATGATATAAAAACTGTAGCAGGAAACAATAAAAATGGCAATAATATGTGACAAGAGTTCAGAAAAAAGAGAATAACTCAGGAAACAACTAAGGCTTATGAATTTAATATGGAATGTGATTTCCCCTGACGTGTACACACATATCGCAACGTGTTTTAATGCTGCCAATAATGTTGTTAATCACAGTTTGAGGAATTAAGTTCCACTCCTCCAGCAATGCGGTCTTCAGGGCATTTATCTCAAGGAGGAGGATGTCTCCGAGGAACTGCTTTCCCAAGGTAGTCCCATAAGTTCTCTATCGGGTTCAGGAGAAATCTTTCAAGGAATTCGTCAACGAGGTTTGCTCCATGTGGACGAGCCATAAATAAAAAGTCAGATCCATATGCACCTCTGAAAATTCTTACATAAGGTTCTAAGACCTCATCCCGATATCTCTGGCCGGTCACAGATCCGCTGTTGAAAACGTGTAGGGGCGTACGACCATCGATCATTATTCCTCCCCATACCATCACACCTGCACTACCAAAACGGTCACGTTCCATAATGTTCGAAGGAAGATTTCGCGTTCCTGACTCCCTCCAGATGTAAACACTAAACCTCGACAGTAGTAGAAAAATGCGGGTTCTGGATCAGTGGTGGCGGAGGTGGCGAAATCGAGTGTTGAGTTGTACCGGAAGTGACGTCATAACCGGAAGTGGAGTTGAGTTGTACCGGAAGTGACGTCATAACCGGAAGTGGAGTTGAGTTGTACCGGAAGTGACGTCATAACCGGAAGTGGAGTTGAGTTGTACCGGAAGTGACGTCGCAACCGGAAGTGGAGTTGAGTTGTATAGGAAATACCGTCATATCAAGTTGAGTTGTTAACCTCCCGCTTCGAGTGGAGTTGAGTTGTTAGTTTCGGTTTCTCAGATTTCGTCGTCTGAGAGCAGCACTGCGTTGAGTTGGTTTCCTCCTGCCTCGGATTGATGTGGTGGAGGAGGAGCAATTCGAGTAGGGTTGAGTTGTTAGTTTAGGTTTCTCGGATTTCACGCGAATAACACGTGTTTACATTTTGGACTTGGGAATTTCAGAGCGATTGGATTTAAGGGCTGATTTTTCTGTAACTCGTAGCGCCATCTATTAGTACTTTTTTTGAGTAAAATAAAAATAAAATCTTTAAAACATATTTTTTAAAACTAAAAGATGTGATATTTTTGCTGGGTTCGAACTGACTACCAAAAGGTACTCATGGTCGAGGGTTAGTTGGATGAATCTATAACCTCTCGGCCACGAATACCTGGTTACTTTCCGAAATATAATCAATTTAAATCCGAATACATTAAGTGCGTAATTGGCTGTTAAAATAGTATCGATTGCTCCACCACATCAATAAGTTCGTACACTTACGTGCTGTCAATCTCAGCGTTGCCATTCTCTACTTAAGAAATATTCTGGATAAAAATATTATTTAAAAACCCATCCCTGTCTTACATAAGCGTTTTTCTCCGAGCAGAAGGAATTATATTCCTCAACTCTACTCTACATGACGTCAGTCAATACGTCATTTAACCGACATCATAACAGGTTTGGGTAGTCGAATTCATTTGCCTGGAAAATACCCCCCAGAGAAGGCAGTGTTGAGTTGAGTGCTTCAAAGCGATTTTGTTTGCTTGTTCAATCGTGTTCGTTCTTGTTCCAGAGTGAAAGTATGAAGAGATCGTTTCCTTTCGGATATTATCATGCAGCAGTTGAAAAGAAACTGCATTCTAAAGATGAATTGTCGGAATCTATATCTTCTGAACCATTAATGGATGAATTAGGCCCCAATCATTTCCATTTGGGTGATTACAAATTTGTCGTAGTATCTTGCTGCAAGGGTCTCATGCGAATACATTTTCGTCATTACTACAAAGATGATCGTGGAATGCTGAAACCTTCCAAAGAAGGAGTATCTCTCACCCCTAAAGTGTGGAAAGCGTTCTGCGAAGTGATTCCTGCCTTTCTATCAAAGAACAGCAGTGATTGCATTATTGTGTCACGAAAACTTTTGCTCTCTAAAGAAACCTGTGAGAATCAAAAGGTTGTGTGTTTTCAACAGTTGTTTCAAAAGAGACTTTGCTTTCCAGCTGACGCCGACACGCATTCTTCTCTCGGTGAAACAATTGGATCGACTGGATACAATATCGGAGGAAATTACAAAATCCGTTCAAGCAGGATTTCTCAACCAATCCCTTGACTATTTTGTGAAGGAAGAATTTGAGAAACGTGGTGTAGTAGGTGGTATGGAATACGATGGAGATCTAGATAATCCCGACAAAGTGGACGAACTCACAGAAAGAGTGGCCATACACCTAAAAGGACTTGTTTCGGAAAATATCAAGAAACTAATGAACTGTTATGGTTGCGAAAATTTCTTGGAAAACCAACTCGGTCATGAATGCACGTCTATGTCTGTTATTGAACGTTTTGATCAGTATTTTCATAATGCTTTGTATGATATCGACTGGAAACAATTCGGAAAAATGTTATCATCGGAGAATATATCCTATAAGTATCCATTTGTTAATTTTGATTTTCTACCTTTGATAAATGCTGAATCTGTGTACGAACAAGTACGAGAACTTTATGTGACAGATGAGCCGTGGCAAAGGAAAAAAAGTATGTAGAAAAAAAAATGTTTGAAAATGTTAAATGAGAATAAAATTTTTTAATTTATCAGAAAAGTTTTATGTTTTTGTTCTTTCTTTTTTGCATGAGTATACAGTATAAAGTATCCAATGTATAAAAAAATGACACATAAAAAAAAGAAACATAGATCTGTGAAAACAAGTTTATTCAAGCAAATATATGTATACAAATGTTTGTTCTCTTACATGCTCCCATGAAGTTATACATTACAAATTGAATATATCCTCAATTTTTAGGTCTGTTTTCTTCTTCAAAGACTTTCATTAAATTGACTAATGTTCTGTGACGTTTCAGCTGTTTTGGAGAATGAATTGTAATTTTTCTTTCTCCAGGTAGATGTAATTCCATTGTATCATTACACATATTTAAGGAGTAATCATCTATGATTCCATCACTATCAGAAATTTTTATATAACCTTTATCGAGTATCATTGTAAGGCCAAATATGAATGCTGAGATTCCCATGAAAATAAGAACAGAAAATGCTCTTCTCTGGATGGGTTCCATTGTTTGAAATGAGACATAGACCTTGATAATCAATATATACTGCTTGAAACTTGGAAACCTCATCTACTTATGGATTTTTATTGCGGGGAAATAACTGATGCTTTACAGACTCGTTTTGGGGTTGGGAAAGGCATCACTTCTTTCATTACCCTCACTGCCTTACCGAGTTGTTGAGGTATAGCAAATTTATTTTTTACAAAGGAACTGGGGAAGTTAATTTCTTTAAGTGCATCTTTAAACTGTTCTTGTCCATTCACGTACTTATCAATCTTTCTTCTTCGCACTAAAAGGTCTATCAGGTCAACAATATTTGAACTTTTCACTATATATATTTTACCTTTATACACAAATTCTCCATTAGGCATCCAATAAACAATCTCTTTATTGCGTTTTAAATAAAGAATAATATTTTTAGTTAATCCAATTAAGTTTTTGGGAACGGTATTGAGCACCATCTCCTCCACATTTAACGTTCTTTCTTTCTCATTCGCAATATCTGTTTCCTTCTCTGGATTATCTGACAGTTCTGAATTAATTGTTACAGATGGTGGATTCAATACATTCACGTTAATCCTCCTCTGCAATACTTGATTGTATAACTTAATTTTTTCATCATCATCCATTTTATTAACTAAAATACTTTCATCTCACGATCTAATTCACTCAGCTGTTCGTCTGAAGGTATATGTCTTGATAATCTTTCCTCTGGAACTAAAATCATTTTCTTTGCATATTGCATTTTTTTTTCTTTACTTGTTAAGTAGAATAGTCAAGACAGTGAGTGCGGCGGGTATTAATATATTTAAAACCCTCCTTTTTGAATAATAATTTTTCGCTTTTTAGTGAGGGTTACTTTTTTATCTGCTAGGTCTCTAAGCGTATGCTTATGACGAGAAAGTTTTTTCTTCTGTTCATCGGTTAAAGGAACATTCCCTTTTAAAGTGTTCAAACAACATTCAGCTATGCAATGGATGCTAGATTTCGGAAGATTTTTTAAAAAGGCTTTCCGACATTTTGTGGGGCATACAGTTAAAAGCCTCAACCGTTGCACGTCTCCTTCTGTTAAAGGCATGATGAACAATGAATTATTTGCAGGTTGTGAGTTTATTTATTTTAACTGATAAACACAAGTTTCTTCTCCTGGAAGGATTTTTGTACGCAGTCGTATATTCTCTTCTGTCTCAGATTTCAAATCTACAAGTAAATAGCTGAAAGGCCTTTTCGTGGCGTCCTCAAACACTTCAAGAAAAAAATTTAAATTTCGAGGGTAGAGTTGTCGACCGAGGTGTGTAATTTGACTTACATCACGTCGCGATTTAAATAAAAACATGTAATGACAGTTTAATGAAATTTCTCTGAATTCTTTTCCTTTATGAAACAAATTTTGCGTTACAGTCATCACAGATAAATTCATATGATGAGATCCTTTTGTATACAAGTTTGTTATTCTTTTATTACTGCCACATTCAGAAATTAAATCGTCATATATAAAAAGTGTATTATATCCTAAATATTGCTTAAAGTTTTCGGGTATTCCTTCTACAAAGATGATATTCGGCATCTCATCGTATAACTTTTGATACATTCCATAAAACCACACTATTTTATCAAGGGTAGGATGAATCATATCTGTGTGGCTGTTTATCATTTTTTTTTAAAAATGTGACTTGCCTGATGATGTAGGTCCGCAGACAAGAGCAGTGAAAGGATGCTTTAAAGTGAATGAATTCATGGTTACAAATGACAGAAGTAAAGACTAGGGTAGTTATTTATACTCTTTTTTATTGAAATAAAGGTACATGTATATTCGAAATTTTTTTCACAAAGTTATACACTCGTATATCATTATTTGTAGACTGTCTATCAAATAATTTAACAATAAATTCCATAGATCTACTTCTAGATCTTTGATACAAAAAGTATACACAATATTGTCCACACACAGCAGTTTTAACACTTTGAAGAGGTATGTCGTTGTAGACCACGTGCGGAACTTTTTTGAAGTAGTCATGTATGTAGCCTAAAAAATACGAAGGTTGTCCGAACGAATCGAAAAACTCTACACTTGTTGGTGATTTCATATAAACAGCTAACCAATGAGTCCCTGGTTTGTGATGAGGATCGGTGTTTAAAATAAATGCAGCCGGAAAACTCTTAAAATTCTTGGGAATTCGATCACTTGGGAGAACTCCAACAAAATATAAACGTGTGTATGCATCACTTTGTAAAATGTTATTCAATTGTATCACATTCATATCGAAAAATCACACAAAATATTTCTAGACTTCGTAATTTCGATCACGTTTTGAAATTCTGCATATACTAGCACTGAAACAGTTTTCGGTAAAGCGTTTGCAAACTTTATTTCAATGCGAAGATTTCCTTGATGAATTAAATTTAAATGGTTGCCATCACCCAAGTCTGGTGTTAAGTCAAAGGCATATATAGCGTGTACCCTTCGGAAAACTCATCTCTGTTAATATAGATACCTTTATTGGATGAGAGTTTTTCACTTCCTAGGAGCAAACTATTGTAAGCACGAATAAATTGGCCGTCGGCATAATTAGGATCCAAGGGTTTGTAGCTGATAGGATTTCCATCTACGTAAACGCCTATGAAATTTACATGGTTATGCTTGAGGTAAAATGGGTTTGTTGGGTAAGTGCCACTAAATGAATCATGATCGACACATGTTACAACTATCCGTTTCGGGAGTTGCCCAGAAAATATGTTATCCTGTGAAAATGAGAAAGAACCTTTCGATACTGAATATAGCTTACACAAAACTCGATCCATTGGATATTTTGCAGATGATTTTTCTAAGGCTTTGGCATGTCCAATTAAAACACCTGGACTGACTTTCACTTTCCGGATGAAAAGGGATGCATGTTCAATAACAACGTCATAATTTGCTTTTTGAGGAGCAATGAGACAAAACTCCGGTTTGCTGCGTATTAACTTTAACTCTACCAAGTTGAGTAATAGACGATCTTGATAAAACAAGTCGCAATGTAAATTTCCAATCATATCTAAAACTTTACTCTTTTCAATCATAGAAGCCCGTTTCTTCAACCCTGCATTTTCACTTGAAGGATCAGTTTCATCAAAGTGTCCTGCTGTATCTTTGTAGAAGCATTCTGAAGTTAGGAAGCTTTTCTTATAATCAGAGCCGTAATTGAGCAAAGTCTCAATGTAAGCTCGGTAAGGGTAAGTGTTACTGGATGATGAAATTAGACGCTCATTCTTTCTCACATCGACTTGGGAAAATAACGAGTGAAGAAATAAGTTACATGGAGCAACTTTTTCATTTTCTGGTAAAACTGCATTGTCCTTTACAACTTTAACTTTTACATAGAGTTGGGTTGCTGATAAATCGATGTATTCCTCACCACTACCAGATATGTTGAATTCGATAGGTCCACCATCACGAATATTAGCTATAGGATAAAATTCAGACCACTGCCCTTTTTCAATAGCTGTTTGAGTCGGTGGCATAAGAAATAAGTCCAGTTCAGATTTCACAGAGGGTAGGGAATCATTTCGTATTAAGGCCATGCTAAAGATTATGAGAATATGTCAGGTGCACACAGCTTGCGATACTTCTTTCGAATGATGCGTTTCTTATTTGTGCGTTTCCTTTTATTTCCTCCAACCATTGATTTCACTCGATTGGATACTTTATCGGTTAAAGTTTTCGTTGCTTCTTTAGTTCGGTCTTTGATAGCTGACTTTACATCTTATGTGGTTTGGTGTGGTGAGTGCTGATGAAAGAGGAAATACTCGGAAATAAACCAACATGGAATTTATTCAAACATAACAAATTAGAAGGTGAGCCGGCGTGTCTGGCGAGAGAGGAGAAAAAAGAGAGAAAGAACAAGTATGCGCTATTATATAATATCATGTGACGTCATACAAACGAGCTGCTAGCAGCGCCGCTCCTCAATCAGGAGGGAGTGAATCACTATAGAGTATCCCTCCAGAGACGAAGGGAACGATACATATTCATAGGAATGTTTACAAAGTGATGACAAAGTAAATGACAATGATACAATAATTGACTATGAAATAAAATTCTTGTACAAGTAATGATAGAAAAAATACAGTAAAATGTTACATGAAAAAAAAATACATCTAATGAAAGAAAATACAATATATATGCTATAAAATTATTTAAACATGTGACATGGATTTTTCTTATAGCTATTACATACGCATAACTAATCTTTTTGGAAAGTGAACATGTCTACCTGATTTTGTAATCCTAGGTTGTATGGCAGGTGCAGAAGCTTTTTGATCTACTGTTTGTTGCTTGGATGGTTTGTTTGTCTGATCTAAATGTGAAGATACTTTCAATGGCTGTAAGTCAGCAGAAAATGTATATGCGGGTTTCAAGCGATCAATAGATACAGTAGTGTTTTTACCATTTAAATTAACAACGAAATTTTTATCCGTACGACTGAGAACTAAATGCGGTCCAGAATAAGGAGGTGTAAGCGGTGGTCGAATTTTGTCAATTCTCAAAAATACATGTGTGCATGTATTCAAAGATGGATGTACATAAAATTTGCTATTGCCGTGTTTTGCAGGAGCAATAGGACTAAGTTTTCTCATCATTGAAATTAAATTTGACACGTAAGTTAGTGTAGCAGGTTGTTTTAGAGAATCAGTCGAAATGAGATCTGATGGTAAACGTAAAGTTGTTCCATAAACTAATTGAGAGGTTGTTGCGTTTAGGTCATTTTTAATGGCTGAGCGTAATCCTAACAATACAATTGGTAAAACCTCAGTCCATTTTACGTTCTCATGAGCAATAATAGCGCCTTTAAGATGCCTGTGAAATCTTTCAATCATACCATTGCTTTGAGGGTGGTATGATGCGGAATGAATTCTATGACTGCCTAACATGTTTGTTAGTTCGCGAAATAGTCCTGATTCAAAATTTCGTCCTTGGTCTGTAGTGATAGTGACTGGTGTTCCGAATCGCGAGATCCATGCATGTAATATAGTTCGTGCTGTTGTCTCTGCGGACATATCCGCTGTAGGAATCACTTCTGGCCATCGAGTATATCTATCTATGATTGTAAGACAGTATTTATAGCCATCGGAAGAAGCAAAAGGTCCAATGTAATCTAGATGGATATGAGAAAAACGAGCATCTGGTTGAGAAAATGTGCTAAGTGGAGCTTTCGTATGATGAAATACTTTTGCTCGCTGACATTTGTCACAAGTGCGAACTTTATTTTTAATATCGTTCCTCATTCCAGGCCAAAAGAATCGTTTAGAAATTATATTAGTGGTGGCTGATATTCCGGGGTGAGAAAGAAAATGCAAGTTTTCAAAAACTAGTTGTCTGAAATTTTTGGGGACGAAAGGTCGAGGATTTTCAACTGATTTGTCACAAAACAAGGTAATGTCCTCAAGAGGAAAATAATGTTTGTCCAACTTTAATGTGTTTTGCTGAATTAATTGCTCTAATTCTTCATCGTGAAGTTGAGCTTCAGCAAGTTTCTTATAGTCCAAAGCAAGTGGTTTGGAGACAGCATCAATCTCTATCCTAGATAATGCGTCAGCAATTGTGTTTTGTTTGCCATTGACATGACGTATATCTGTGGAGAACTGGGATATATAATCTAAGTGTCTAAGTTGGCGCGGAGAACATTTATCGGGCTTTTGTTTAAAGGCATATATAAGGGGTTTTTGATCGGTATAGATAGCAAAATTTCTACCTTCAAGCATGTGTCGAAATTTCTTAATGGATGTGTAAATAGCCAGTAATTCACGGTCGTAAGTGGACCAATTCTTTTGACTGTTATTAAGTTTAATTGACAAAAATGCTATAGGTTCCCATTGTTCATTTGCAAATTGCATAAGTGAACTGCCTATAGCAACATCGGATGCATCAGTCCAAAGACTTAATTGAGCACCAGGCACTGGGTGTTTAAGCAAGGCTGACTCAGCAAGTGCCTGTTTTGCGGCAGAAAATGATTTGTCGGTTTCATCAGTCCATACAAGTGATATATCGGTTTTGGAAGACGGACGAGAGGATTTCTTTTTGTTTTTCTGTCCTTCCAAAAATTTTATTAAAGGAGCCAAAATGTGGGCAGCTTTTGGAATAAATCGCCTATAAAAGTTAAACATGCCCAGAAATCTGCGAAGTTGAGTAATAGTTTGTGGTTTGGGAAATTTTTGAATTGCTGCAACACGATCAGGAAGAGGTGCGAGTCCTTCACCACAAACTTTGAAACCTAAAAAGTTTAAATTAGATGCTCCAAAAATACATTTAGAAGGTTTAATTGTGAGACCATAATGATTCAATCTTTCAAAAAGAGCTCGTAAGTGGAGAATATGCTCTTCATGGGTTTTACTAGCAATTAAAATGTCATCAATGAAAGCATAAACACCATCCAGACCTCTAGTGACCTCATCAATAAATCTCTGAAATGTACTGGATGCATTACATAACCCAAATTGCATTTTAGTACTCTCAAAGAGTCCGAAAGGGGTACAAATAGCAGTTTTGTTAATATCTTGTGGAGCAATGGGAATTTGATGAAATGCTTTTACTAAATCAACATGAGAGAAAATTTTGGTGCCATACAATTCACTTGTGAAATCCACTATGCTAGGAATTGGGTATTTATCCTTGACTGTTTGGGCGTTTAAGGCACGATAATCGCCAACTGGACGCCAGTCATCACTATCTTTTTTTGGGACCATGTGTAATGGTGATGCATAGTTACTGCTAGATGGACGTATGTGTCCTAAATCAAGCATGTATTGGAATTCAGTTTTTGCTATTTTTAACCTATCTGGTGCAAGTCGACGAGGCTTAGCAAAAAGCGGGGGACCAAAAGTTTCAATATAGTGCATGACATTATGTTTCAAGGGTTGATTGGCACAAGGAGATTTCGTAACATCTGGAAATTCTCCCAATAATTTGCAAAAATCATTGTTATCAGGGACAGTTTTAACAGAAACAATAGTAGAATCATCTAAAATACAATGACAATTTAATTTTGTGCATGAATCAGTCAAACGACGATTACGAATATCTGGTTTTAAATTAAAATAATGCAAAAAATCAGCACCAAGAATAGCAGTTGTAACATTACAAATATAAAATGGAAAAACAAAATTACGTCGTAAGCCTAAATTTAAAGAAAGTAATTTTTTACCATAAACTTCAATAGGTGTTCCATTTGCTGCATTAAAAGTTTGTGAAAGTTTAAGTTTCTTTTCATGTTTATTTGCTGGGATGATAGAACAGTCACTGCCAGTGTCCACAAGGTATTTAATATTGGTGCGTTGATCAATCACAAAAAGGCGACGCGAGGTTGGTGGCGAGGAATATGTCGCCGCTACTCCTGGCCGCTGATGTTTTCCGAAAATGAGCAGGGCTTGGAACACTTATTTGCTTTCGATTGGAACTTACGGTGGTACCAACAGATGTCTTGGGCTTTGGTAGAAGGGCTTCGATGTCGGTAACCGGAATTATTCCGCTTTCGTGAAAAACTCCTTGAACGTCGCAAATTGGCAACTTCTTTTCGAAGATCTTTAATTTCTTGCATCAAGATAGAGTGAGTGTTTGAAGCACTGGAACTAGAATTACCAATAGCGGAAACGGCACTTACTTCTGCAGGCGTAACTTCGAGAATGCGGTCAGCTACTTCAGCTGCCTTTTGTGGCTTCAAAGGTTCAATTGAAGCAAGGATTGATTGTACATTAGGTGGTAATTGTTGTAAAAATAATTCCAATAAGAGAACGTCGGTGATGTTATGGCTTTCGGCACGGCGTTGCATAACACGAAGAAGTTCTGTAGGCTTCCGATCTCCTAATTGTTCACCAGCTAACAATCTACGTATTTCTTGCGATTTCGTTTCACCACATCTGGAAATTAGTTGCTCCTTGAGTTGTGCATAAGGATCTGTTGAATCAGGAGATAAAATGATATCTCGAACAATTGAAGCTATTTCTGATGGTAAATGAGCAAGACAATAATTATATTTAGTTTTGTTGTCGGTGATGGGCTTCGGAACAGCCAGTTTAAAAGTAGCCTCAACCATCACAAACCATAAGGCTGGATCATTCGAAATAAAATTGGGAATTTTAACAGCAGCGGTTTCCTCCATTTCGATTCAGAATAAAACGTTCACAAAATAAAAAGATTTCGTGATCAAACTGAACGTGTGATCCAGTAGTATCCAGTCAGGAAACGTTCGAAAAGAAACTAAATACTTGGCGCCAAAAGAAAGAAAATGGTGGAGGTCAAATCAACTGTGTATTTATTAGTTTTGAAGCCACATTCAAAAGTTACAACAAGCGAAATAAATTCATACCTCAAAGTCCAGCATCAGGGTCACCATTTATGTGGTTTGGTGTGGTGAGTGCTGATGAAAGAGGAAATACTCGGAAATAAACCAACATGGAATTTATTCAAACATAACAAATTAGAAGGTGAGCCGGCGTGTCTGGCGAGAGAGGAGAAAAAAGAGAGAAAGAACAAGTATGCGCTATTATATAATATCATGTGACGTCATACAAACGAGCTGCTAGCAGCGCCGCTCCTCAATCAGGAGGGAGTGAATCACTATACATCTTTACCTTGCAAGTAATCATTTGCAATATCCACGCCAGATCGAAGTGCTTGCTTTCCCAATGCTTTCGCACCCGATTTAAATAAAGGAAAAACCATCCTAAACATGCTTCGAAAAATTCCCCCCAAGCCACTTCCTTTCTGCAGAGAGATGCCTTTGTAATATGACAAGCCATTACCTGCTTGCTGAGTATAATAGTCTTCAAATGTTTTGGTGCAACAACGATAAGGTTGATACATTTTGATCTAGAGATTACAAATGTCTCAAGCGAAAATGTAGTTTCACTATCAACTTCCCGCGTTCAAATGAGACGTAACGACCAGTGTGTGTCCTTATAACGATTTCAATCGAGTCAAAATTTTTTCTGGAAACTGGTAAATAATGAGGTCTCTCAAATTGTTCCTGAATCATGTCACCGTCTCTTCCCTTCACTGTCAGAGTTCGTAAAAGAGGAGCTAAGATCCCACCAACAAATTCAGGCTGAATGATATCGGTGTAAACGTACAGCAAATGTAAATCAACATTAGGATCCGCAACAAAAGGACTCTCAGTGATTACTGTATCTATGCCTCCATTTCCTGGAATAATATTTTCTCCAATCACTTTATTAGGTTCAAAACCCAAGTTTTCAGCTAATCCCTTGGATAATCGCAGCTTTGCTCCGTTAGTGAGCTGCAACACCACCTTTTTTGTGTGTTTGTTATATTTCATTTGAATTTTTATGTGCTTCGGAAATGCATTTAAAATGTCAATAGGAGAATCATAAAATCCGCACGCTATTTTTCCATTCGTTTTTACTCCGTTTCCTAAATCATATTCGAAGGAATTTTCACCGTCAATAATGTTATTCCACATTCTGGGATAAATTATTTCAACTAATCCAACTTCCCATTCACCTGAGAGTTCTAGACGTTTAGGGAGTTTCGTATAGAAGTGAGACATTGTGTTGCCAGGATAAAACTCGATAGAGCTGTCGCTGGGCAGTGTGACGTAGAAACTCATTGTGGGTTATGGAAGCGAAACAAATCTAATGAGCAGGCTCAGTTTATCGAAAATAAGTCTTTGGAATGAATCCAGGCGTTAAATTTGCGAGGATAACCTCTAAACTTGACAAAGTATTCCAAACGTTTCTTAACTACTCTCTTCTTTAAAATTTTCTCAACATTAAAAGAATGCGATTTTTTAACTTTCTGCAATTCTTCTGAGTAAAATGTACCAGTGATTATTTCTCCCATTAAGTCTTTTATTTTATATACTGGTAGCTTCCTAGGTATACAACGCTGAATCGTAAATATTTCCTCGGACCAATTATTTTCATACCCTTTCTCAAATGTTAATTTAGTCTTTGCAACCCTAACGAAGTCTCCAACCTGAAATTTGAATGGAATCTCCTGAACATTAGCTTTATTTACATCACCATATAAGGTATCCCACACTTGTTTTTGGTTTTCTGTTGACACATTGATGGGTTCCTTTTTAATACTGCGATGGAGTGTATGATTATAACTGTGTACGAGTTTGTCTAAAACATCAATAAATTTGTAAGTATTTTTACGGGTGAAGTATTTCCACATTTTTGTCTTCAATGTACGGTTAAATCTTTCAACAACACTAGCTTTGGTTTCATTATTTGTAGTAAAAAAGTATACTTGCACAGATTTTAAATATGTTTGAAAAACCTTATTTGTAAATTCCTTTCCTTGATCTGTTTGTAATTTTTTCGGTTTTCTTTCCTTAAAAGCATTTACAATGTTTGTTCCATTTTTCTGTTTCAAAGGTATGACCCACGCATATTTAGAAAAAATATCAATACATGTTAATAAATATCGAAAACCATCATTGTATTTAACAATGCTTAGCATGTCTACCAAATCAGCCTGCCATTGCATATCTATTCCTCCTACAATAACTCTGTTTCGAAGAAAGTTGCGACGAACTGTTTTGTGCAGAGTATATGCATTTTGTCCCTCCAACCATTCTTTAATAATCTTTTTCGAAACTTTACCCTTCATCGCATGATACAATGAATTTATCCCACCAAAGCTCCCTGGTAAGCTAGGATCTTCATAAAATGGAGCTAATTCGTTTTGTTCCATACCTCTGACTTACACTTCAGCTACTGAGATGATCAACCTGTAAACATAACTTAAATATACACTTACTTGATCTGTGAAAAAACATTAAATGAAACATCTTAGCTAAATTCACAAATAGTTGAACAAATTGTTTTTTAATGCATGAAATTGGTTTATAACGAATAAAAAAGAAGGAGATATTCTTTTTAGAGAAGAAATACAACTTTATTATTGAACAATCATATTTTAAAAAATATCATTATTATTTTTTACATTACAATATATATATATATTTACTCATACATCAAATTAGAGAGTAATGTCCCCAAGGCAGCGTAGAAATGGCATCGTCGAGAACAACTCGTTTCGAATCAAAAGATGAGAGAGCAAGTTTATTTTGGGTGATAGAATATATTGTATGATGTATTTTGTTTAACTTTAACCCTAGATTTAAATATTGTTCTAAAGCCTTATAATGAAGTACATACCTTTCTTTTTTATTCAGTGTTAAAAGGAGCCTATTTTCTTTGTAACCCGGTGGAACGCCATTGATAGCTGCCAAGGGGAAATCGCTATGCAGATCATGAAGTTGCTGCACGATAATATCCGAAAGGAAACGATCTCTTCATACTTTCACTCTGGAACAAGAACGAACACGATTGAACAAGCAAACAAAATCGCTTTGAAGCACTCAACTCAACACTGCCTTCTCTGGGGGGTATTTTCCAGGCAAATGAATTCGACTACCCAAACCTGTTATGATGTCGGTTAAATGACGTATTGACTGACGTCATGTAGAGTAGGGTTGAGGAATATAATTCCTTCTGCTCGGAGAAAAACGTTTATGTAAGACAGGGATGGGTTTTTAAATATTTTTATCCAGAATATTTCTTGGCGCTACGAGTTACAGAAAAATCAGCCCTTAAATCCAATCGCTCTGAAATTCCCAAGTCCAAAATGTAAACACGTGTTATTCGCGTGAAATCCGAGAAACCTAAACTAACAACTCAACCCTACTCGAATTGCTCCTCCTCCACCACATCAATCCGAGGCAGGAGGAAACCAACTCAACGCAGTGCTGCTCTCAGACGACGAAATCTGAGAAACCGAAACTAACAACTCAACTCCACTCGACGTAGTGTTGCTCTAAAACGCCGAAATCCGAGAAACCGAAACTAACAACTCAACTCCACTCGAAGCGGGAGGTTAACAACTCAACTCGATATGACGTCATTTCCTGTACGCCTCAACTCCACTTCCGGTTATGACGTCACTTCCTGTTATGACGTCACTTCCGGTACACCTCAACTCCACTCGATTTCGCCACCTCCGCCACCACTGATCCAGAACCCGCATTTTTCTACTACTCTCGACTCATCAGTAAAGAGAACATGGGTCCATTGGTGTTCACTCCAGTTCTGATGTTCTTTGCACCAATTAAAGCGATCCCTCTTTTGTTGTGATGACAGTGAAACACATACCCTTGGCTTTCTGGCATAAAGGCCTTTTTCATTAAGCCTTCTGTATACAATTTGCCGTGATACAATTCCAGTGGCGGCTTCAACCTCTAAACCTAACTGCCGAGCAGACTTCCTGTTACGACGGGCAGTTATTGCCAGATATCGATCTTGAGAAGCAGTTGTTATTCGTTTACGACCTTGTCCAGGCCTCCTTACAACAGTTCCAGAGTTCTGAAATTGTTTCCATAGCGTAGACTGTCTGTCTTGAAATATTCACACATCTCGTTGCTTCCATGATTATCTTCCCTGCTTCTAAACGGCCAATAACTCCACTTCAGAGATTCTTGCAAATGATACTTCGGAGCCATAACAAACCGTTTTGAGTCCTTACACACTGAAATCAAACGCTGTATTGCAGAAATTAACTTTGCGCAAAGCGCTTGATTCACCGTCGGATGACGTAATGCCTTGATTTGCATATCAGAAACCGTTTGATCACTTGATTGGAAAATGCTAACTAGGCTTGTCTTTCACCCATTTCCTGCAAAAATGGATGACATCGATTGGATATTTCATGGAATATCATTACTTTTGGGTATGTAAAGATAAATTTGGACATGAGTGTATTTGTTATGCAAAAACAATCGACACTAATTAAAGTAGTTTCTTTTTCACCAATTCATCTGTAATTGACAATTAGAATAAAGATTGTTCATTGAATTGTATTGTAAAAATACAGTATCATTTGTTGGCGAGTTAATATACTAAATAAGCCTCATGTACTTAATATTACTCTAGATTTTAGGTGCACGGATTTGTATCGGACAAGTGGATGGACAGAGCATGAATTCTAATTTTAAAACGGTCGAATTTTCGAAGGTTAGCGCATGTGCAATAGTTGTGATTTTGGATGGGGAAAGTATTTTAGGGAAGGATGTTCGTAAATATAGGGAAAATTTCGGCAGGGATAAATTTAACATTAGGATTCTTGCTCCGTCTAAAGTTAAGCGCACACTAGTTCACTTCACATTGTACGGACGGTACGCAGCACAAAGATCGGAATAATTTAGTGTACTGCGCACACTGCATTCGTCACATTGGCATTTCCTAAAGTGGGCCACCTCCAAGAGGGGTCTCAGTTCATTGTGTAACTTTCTCATGCGAACATCGGTTGTGATAACACATTTTGTTGTGCTCAAACGCTCTTATAGACAGTGAGGAAGAAGTATTGGTAAGTTGCTTGATAAAGCAGAAGAGATACAAAAACGGAACTTGTGGACACACAACATAAAAAGGTCGGATAATAGAGTACCATTATCCCTGGTTTAGTTGACAATGACGTCAAGTTTCTTTAGTCATCGACCTTCTAATGAAATAGATGGACCATGTGGGCGGAGTCGCTGTCGTAAGATCTCTGATGGGTAAATTACGTGGACTCACGAATCGCCTTCGCCGATTGGCTGTCGAATCAGACGTGTTTTTGATCCCGGTAGATAATCACTTTAACCAATCAATAATTTAGAATTCTTGCTCTTATTCACAACCACGTGACAGATCTTCAAACTGAGCAACTGGAAGAAATAACATGAAGCTGCGGCACATGCTCCGTCTATTTCAATTTAAGGTCAATGTTTTCAGTACTTTCGGACCCATGCCAAGTTTACGGCAATTCTAGACATTCTGAGACCACATTTAAAAACACATCATTCAGGGAGTCAGTTGGACCTCAAGAAAGACGCACTGTTTATAAGGTACGGATGAGTCATTCTCATTGTACGGACGGAACGGATTTTGTTCTCCGGAAACTTCGTCGGGATTGCCGACGTCCCATATTTATGATGCGGACGTGTGAGCGCAGTTTTATTTTAAGCAATATAATTAACTAGCTGAGTTACCCCGCGTTGCTCGGGTTGAAATGATTAAATGTTGCTTGAAAAGTGAATTAGAATAATCACTTTTCTTTCACAGAAAAATGCAATCATTTAAGTTGTACGGAAAATAAATTTTAACTTTTTCATTGCTTCTACAATATACTTCGGACGCAAATATATACATTTAATTCCTGAATATATTGCAATATGTAAAATATTAAGACATAAATACAAACAGAAACGAAATTCAGACGAAAAAATGCAGAATTCTAAAAAAACGAAAGATGCGCAAAGTGTCGAATTTCGACTGCCTGAGTGTATTCTGAAATAGAGCAATTCGAAAAGAGACATTTGAAAAATATTGATAAAGACGATAATGATTTATGAAATTTAGTAATGCTCAAATATGACTGCAGCATTTCGCTGTGTTAACTCAAATAGACAAACACGGGATTCTAAATCAAATTTATAAAATAATAAAACATTAATTCTGGTTTGCCAAATCTAAAATAACAAAATTACGCTTTTATGAGAAAGAGTTGAAGTTTTTCGTGTTCCATTACAAAGTGTAAATTATGAAATATTTTAAATATCCTTATTTTATCAATCAAATATTCATAATATTCATGTAAAAATATAAAATTCATCATAGAAATAAAATAATAATAATGAACTTTAATTCAATAATGCACATTACACCTGTCAAATAAAGTAGGAAATACTTATACAATCAATAAAAAGTTAGATTTAGTAATGCTCAAACATGACCGCAACATAGCTTTGCCCGGGTATTTATCCCAATCTATTGGACAGGAAAAGGAATGAAATCAATGTATAGTGTAAAATCAAAGTAATTATATTAACAGGTTTTTTTAAATACGACCAGCTAAGAATCGAGTGGGTGCTGGAATGTTCTCCATCACGAGTCTGGAAGTTTCCGTTTCCCCAACTTTCTAGAAAGTTCTACGAAGTTCTATAAAAAATAGTAAACATCAATTCTGGTGCTGCCAGATACCGAGTAGCAAAATTACGCTTTTATGATCAGTGAGTTTTTCGTTTGTGCTTTTCGGAAAAACGGTGCTTGGGTTAGAAATAAATGTTGTCGGTGTAGACAAATTAAACTGAATAGATAAAATTTTTCAAAAATCAGAAGGTCGATTTTACAGAATTTTTAAGAAAGAAAATCACTGCTTTCAACGGAAGATTCACATGTATCTATTCCGGACATTTTAAAATAAATTATACGCCTTATTTAAAAAGCTGACGAAACAGAATTCTACAAATCATTACGTATTCAATAAATTATTTAAGTAAAGTTGGTCGAAATATACACCAACTTTCCTTGAAAATAATCCTTGAACTCCTGAAAATCTTTCCTTGAATTTCCTTGGAAAAATAAATATTTTAAAATATTCTTTCTTCATCAATAAAATATCTATAATTTATTTACATCATGGGAAGAACTAAAAAGTCAGTTCATGCATAAATATTGTAATTTAATTTGTTTCGGAAAAAATTGTTTTTCGATCAACACTGGTAAAGCAACCATAGCTTCCTAAAGCAATCAATCTATGCTCAGTGTTATTTCTATGGCGATTTCGAATAGTTTTTAGCCCCCTAGGGCCAATATAACGGGGGTTAAGAGTTAGCCTATGCTGACTAGTGTTCTTAAGTATAAGTGTACCAAATTTGGTGTGGATTGGTCAAACGGTGGAGATTTGTATAGAAAATATATATATATATATACTCACACACATCCTATTTTATATACATTCTTCTTGACTCCCAACCGTACGGACGCTTCTTTGATTGTATCCCGAATCTGAACAAATAAAAGGTCTTTTTCAAGACCCCAGTCCAGCGAAAGTCTCAACTGGACCTGACCAACCCCTGCTATGCATAAAACCAAGAAAAAGACTTCAAGTCAGCCGAACACGAAGGAAGGAATCGATCCTAACATGACCTGCGAGAAAAGGGCCGTCATCCAGAAAGCCCTGGTAATAGCTGAAAAAGAAGTCGCACACTTCACCACGGCCGTCGAAATGAGCCGAACGGCATCAGTGGAATTGTCCAACATGATGAAAGAATTCCTCAAGAAAGCCCAAGATGATTACCACGCCATTCAAGGTGAGTGGAATCTTGTATCGCATTTGACTTGTCCTGAAAACTGTAAAACCCATAAACCCAAAACAACTCACAAGAGAAGCAACTCTAGCCCGGACTCCAATCCTCTAAGCAAAAAACCCGCCATAGAAGGTGAATTTAAACAGCCGCGAAAACATCTAATAACCAAAACCACTGAAGATATAGCTGCCCCTGAAGAAATCACAACCTCAAATGCCTTTGACAAACTCAATGAAGTTCCTGATGATCCACCCACCCAAAAAATGCCACCGATAAACATTAGAATTCCAGATAATCGCAAAACCTACCTTACAAACTTAGAAGAAAATCTGCAAATTAAACTTAACTGCCGCCTTTCCGGCGATTTCATTAAACTTCAAACTAATCATGCAGCCGACTACCAGAAAATCATCACTTATCTCACAGAAAAGAAAACAGAGTATTTCACCCTCTCCCCACGAAATGAAAAACCGGCGAAAGTCGTAATCAAAGGTCTCCCTAGAAACACCAATAGAGATGAAATCAAATCTGAAATAGAAAACCTTGGCTTCAAAGTCGACAGAGTCGCTCAACTCACCCAAACCACAACAAAACAACCATTACCCATATTCCTCATCAATCTCCACAAAACTGAAAATTGGGAACAAATCTACAAAATCAACCGAATGCTATTTATGACAATAATCATTGAACATTACAAAAATCGAAAAGGCCCAACCCAGTGCTACAACTGCAACCTTTTTGGTCACAGCAGAGCTAACTGCCATCTCAAAACCCGATGTCTCAAATGCGGATCAGATCATAGGACTAAAACCTGTACCGAACCTAGGCAAGTTGACCCGAAATGCATTAACTGTAATCAAACCGGTCATATTGCATCCTGACGCGGATGCACAAAATTCACTGATCTCAACATAACTAAAAAACAACCCAAGCAATATCCTAGAACTTTTCTGCAAGCGAAAAACGTGAAGGCTTTTCTTATGCAAACGCCCTCCAATCTAACTTAACCCCACCTCCAATTCACCACACACCAATGTATCACTCAGCAAATCACCCCCACCCCAAGAAAACCTCGAATTATCAGAATTTAAAGATGTCATAGAACTGATTAAAGAAATTTTGAAACTATTCAGTAGTTTTGGCGCCATTCGCAGTCTAAACCAAAAACTCAACAGACCCCATAGATAAAATTTTACTCATTGCAGAATCTATAAAACCATAATAGTTTAGTTTAACTAATCTGTTCTAAAACTTCCTCTAATTCAGTGTAAGTCAAATTGTGTACAGTTTTCACCACCATAGCCCAAACTGGAGGTTAAGGCCGCTTCGCGGCCATGCACTCCGTGCTACGCACGCCCTACTGCTCGAATTTTATATATACAGGGTGACCTGTAAAGTCCCTTTAAATTTGAAACAGCGTCTCGTATAGTCAAGAAAGTAACGTGTACCTATGTACCTTTACACGTTACAAGAAAGTAACGTGTAAAGTGACCATGCTGAATTTACTGAGACAGCATACAACGCTCCTAGCGGCAAACTAAGGAAGTTAAAAAAATAACTCGAAAACTAAAGGAGACGGCTAAAAAATTCAGTTAGAAAAATGTGCACAATACCACAATAAAAGCACAGGAAAAAGTTCCATGGAGTTATCTGTAAAATTCGCGGAGATATTCGTGATTGAAATTTGAACTATTCCATGCCTTGAAAAAGGGGTCGTACAGAAATTCAAAAACGTGTTCTCCGGCACACGCAATTACAGTTTTTTTGAGTTAAGCAACGACGAATTTAAATTCAAACAAAGAAAGTAAAAAAAGATAAATAAGAAAATATTTGAAACGTACTCCGGAAAATAAAAAAAACTGACGATCCGAAATCACAAATTTCGCGCAACAACTCTCAGCTAAAACCTCTCTGCTATACAGCCACGAACGCAGATTTACTATTTAATAATTTTATCCTGATAAACTTTGAGCAGATGCGAAATTGTCAGAAACAAATGCGCGTTATTCATGTTACAATAAATTTTTAATAACTGCAGAAATTATCTTATCTCTTTCAATAATTATTTATTTACTTTAAAAATAATTATTTTATTTATACATAAGAAGAAATTAAAATTGGAAGAAATATTAAAAAGAACACTTGCTTGACAATAAAAATACCACTTCTAATTTTGTAAACAGAGCTCGAAAAAAAAAACATAAAAATTAACAGAGTTTAGTTGTATGTCTTATTTCCACTAGAAAAAAAATAGAACAATATATTTTTCAACACTCTCCCTTATTGTCCATTTTTTTTTCACAAACAGGATTACTCCAATCCAATCTTTGCATTCAGGGTATTAAGCTTTGGCTTGTGTAGTGGTTTTGTGAGTCCATCTGCTAGTTGATTTTCAGTGCTAATCTTTGAAACTTCTATTTCTCCTTCCTGTACCTTTTCCCTGACAAAAAAGTGACGCACCTTTATGTGTTTGGTTCTCCTATGGAACTCCGGATTCTTTGCAAGTCTTATTGCTGCTTCATTGTCTATCCAAAGAATTGGTGTTCCTTCAACATCAGTCATTTCTTTTAACAATCTACTAAGCCAAACTAAATCCTTTGTTGCTTCACTTGCTGCAACTATTTCTGCTTCTGTTGTTGAGAGTGCAACTGAAGATTGTCTTTGGCTTGTCCACAATATTGTTCCACCTGCATACAGGCAAACAATACCAGTTGTTGAACGTCCTGTTTTATCATCTCCAGCATAGTCGGCATCGCTAAATCCTTCCAAATGTCCTTGGTTAAAGTTGGATTTGTAAATGATACCTTTTTCTTGTGTCCCCTTTAAATATCTGAATATCCTCTTGATTTTTACAATATCTGCACTGGTAGGATTTTCAACACTTCTTGCTAAATAGTTAACGGAAAATGCTATATCTGGTCTCGATCCAGTTGCTAAATATAGTAGAGTTCCTATAGCTGATCTAAAGGGAAAATTCCCTTTTATATCAGTATTATCTTGAGAATTATCATAAGTAACTGGTGTTGAAACTGCTCTGCAATTTTCCATTCCAAAATCTTCCAACATTTTCTTAATATAACTAGATTGGGTGATCTTTATTGAACCATCATTTCTTTGTTCAATCTCAATGCCCAAAAAAAATGAAGCAGGTTTGAATGTAATCTTAAATTCTGTTTTCAATTCATTTAAGAATTTATTTATTTCATCTTGGTTTGTTGATGCAACTAAACCATCATCCACGTAGAGTGCAAGTATGATCTTAAGATCATTTCTATTTCTGATAAATAAACAAGGATCAGATGCACTTCTAGTGAAACCGAGCTTGGCGAGAAAACTTCCAAATCTTTCATTCCAACATCTAGGAGCTTGCTTAAGTCCATATAAGCTACGGTTCAGCCTACACACCTTATTTGTTCCATCACTAAAGCCTTCAGGTTGAGACATATAGATTTCTTCAGAAAGTTCTCCATACAAAAAAGCTGTTGAAACATCAAATTGCATCAAGTGCATGTTTTCACTAGCTGCTACGCTAATTAAGGTACGGACAGTATTTTTATTTGTTACTGGACTAAATGTCTCTTCATAGTTAACTCCCTTACGTTGGGAAAAACCTTTTGCTACTAATCTTGCCTTGTATTTATCTACTGAGCCATCCGGGTTAGTTTTAAGTTTAAAAACCCATTTGCTTGCAATCGGCTTGAATCCAGGTGGTAAATCAACTACTTCCCAAGTTTGGTTTTCCTTTAGAGATTTTAATTCACTGTCCATAGCATGTAACCACTTATCTTTTTGTTTAGTCCTTATTGCTTCATCATAGGTTTCTGGTTCATCCATATTTTCCAATACTGAGTGCAAACTATCATCATCATATCTTGAAGGTTTCTTAATTCTAGATCTATCCCTAAGTTGTCTTTGATCTGCTGTGTCCTGCTGTTTTACTATTATCTTGCCAGTTTCCCTTTGTTCACTTAAATGATCTTCAGATTTATTTTCAATATCTTCATCTCTAGTTTCTTCTGATTCTACAGTCACTGGTAGTGGATTTAAAACTCTTCCTTTTGGAATATTACATCTCGACATCGAAATACCGAATCATTTATTTCATCATAAATTCTGTAGCTATCATCACCATCATAGCCTATTAGAATTCCAGATCTTGCCTTTGGATCCATCTTGTTTCTCTTTTGATCAGGAATCCATCCACTACATGCAGTTCCAATCACTCGTAGATGCTTAAGTCTTGGTTTCTTGTCATACCATATTTCATAGGGTGACTTTCCATCAACAGAGGACTTCGCAGTTCTGTTTAGTATATATGTTGCTGTATTGATTAGCTCTGCCCAAAACTTTTGTGGAAAAATCTTTCTGGAATACATGAGAGATCTAGCTGCTTCAACTATGGTTCTATTCTCCCGTTCGGCACATCCATTTTGCTGTGGAGTATATGGTGTTGTAAACAGCTGTCTCACACCATATTTCTTTAGTAACATTCTCATTTGTTTATTATCAAATTCTCCACCATTGTCACTGCGGAATTCTTTGATCGGATGACCTTCAACTTTTGCTTCTTCAAGCACTTGATTTAACTTTTCCAGAGCTTCTGACTTTTCTTTGAGAAAGTGAACAAAGCGCATTCGAGAAAAATCATCTTTAAAGCAAACAAAGTAACGAAAGCCTGAATTTGATGGAACTTGAAATGGTCCACAAATATCTCCATGCAGTGTCTCTCCCTGCTTGGTTGCTCGTGGTCGGGTTCCAAATTTCTGACGATGCATTTTTCCTTTTATACATCCTGTACAATGTTGATGTTCATCTTTGATGTTTGTCCTTATGTTCAATTCTCTCTCAATAAGATCTTTAATATGTCTTTTATCTTGATGACCCATTCTTTCATGATAAAGCTGCAAAATATTTTGATCTATGAAATTTGCTTCTGTCGACTGTGATGATTTTGCTTTCATTTCCACTTTAAACAGTCCTCCATTGTCTTTACGATAGCCATTAAAATATGTTTTCTTGTTTACCTTTAGGCTACATCTATTTGGTCCTGAGACAAATTCACTGTTGGGTAGTTTATCGTGAGTTTGCAGAATTGAAAAAAGATTTTTCTTAATATCAGGAACATACCATACATTTTCAAGAGCTAAATGAAAAATATTTCCATCCACATATGATTTAACTTCAATTGTTCCTTGACCCAAAACTTTAGCTTCTTGTCCATTTGCTGAACTTACTTTGACAGAGTGCTCAAATTCACTATAAGTTTTGAAAAATTGATTTTGGTTAGTAATATGTCTTGTGGCACCATTATCAAAGTACCAGTTTTCTTTGTCATCACTTTCTGCAACAAATGCGTGATCATCTATTGATAGCATGAAGGCATTTACTTCCCTTGAGGTTCCTGTTCTTGTATTATTTTTATAATTCTTTGTTTTTGTTTCTTCCTTTTTTGGTCTTCCATCAGCAATCCATTTATAACAATCTTGAATCCAATGGCCTTTCTTTTTACAATAATTGCATGGATATGTGTACCTCTTGTCTTTGTTGTTACCTTTCTCATTTACTCTATCTTTGAAAATTTTCTTGACTGTTAAGGCTTCCTGATCAACACTTTCTGAATTAGAGGTTAACTTGCTTGCTTCTGTGCAGAGCCAATTGATGAGATTGTCCACATTCCTTTCTTTATCTTTATGAATCATAAGCCAAGTTGTTTGAAAATTTGAATAATCTCTGGGTAGAATTTCAAATATCTTACATATAAGAAAAATTGGTGTCAATTTTCCATTATTGCTGTTTTGACATTTTCCTATTTCTTCTTGAAGGTTGTTCCAAAGCTGCCTAATTGAAGACAAGTTTCCAGCCATATCTAGACTTTCTTTCCATTTACAACCAAAAAACTCCAAACAAATTTCAAAGGCTTTATTTTCTTCTACACCAGCAAAAAGATTGTGGAGTTCTGTCCAAACCTCATCTGGGCATAAAAGATTTCTTATTTGAGCTCTAACTTTTGGACTCAAGGTTGAAACTAATAGAAACATTATTTCTGATTGTGTCTTGTTAAATTTTTCCGTCTTTCTTGTAGACATTTCTTTCTTCTAATGTTGCACTGCTACTGGGTTCTTCAGGAATCTTTAATTTTCCTGAAATTAATTCCATTGCATTTGGAATTCCTTTTAATTTGATTTGAATCAAATATTTCCAATCTTCCCAGTTTTCCCTTCCTTGAAGAGGTTCAATTTTCTGCATGATCTGTTCCATTTTCTTTTTCTCAAGAAAAAAATGGCGTTAGGGTTAGGAAAAATATACTGGGCCCATAACCTGTTACAATAAATTTTTAATAACTGCAGAAATTATCTTATCTCTTTCAATAATTATTTATTTACTTTAAAAATAATTATTTTATTTATACATAAGAAGAAATTAAAATTGGAAGAAATATTAAAAAGAACACTTGCTTGACAATAAAAATACCACTTCTAATTTTGTAAACAGAGCTCGAAAAAAAAAACATAAAAATTAACAGAGTTTAGTTGTATGTCTTATTTCCACTAGAAAAAAAATAGAACAATATATTTTTCAACAATTCAGTGTGGCACATTGGAAAAGTAAGAGATGAGCAAAAGCAAGAAATTTATTGCTAAACAAAAACATGGCGAGTGTGTTCAAAAAGGTTACCATCGACCACAATACGTATTTATATTCGATCAAGAACGCCGACATGCACATTCCTTATCTGCGGTGGTGACAGTAGCTCAGCTATCGATGATACGCTGCCGCAGATCCAGCAAAATTGTCGACGGAAGTTCATACACCCGATCTTTGATGTAATCCCAGAGGAAGAAATCGAGAGAGGTAAGATCTGGAAAGGGGTAAGAAAAATTGTATAACACCGAACACATTTTTGAATTTCTGGACGACCCCTTTTTCAAGGCATGGAATAGTTCAAATTTCAATCACGAATATCTCCGCGAATTTTACAAATAACTCCATGAAACTTTTTCCTGTGCTTTTATTATGGTATTACGCACATTTTTCTAACTGAACTTTTTGGCCGATTTCCTTTAGTTTTCGAGTTATTTTTTAACTTCCTTATTTCGCCGCTAGGAGCGCTGTAAGCTGTCTCAATAAATTCAGCATGGTCACTTTACTATTGGTACACGTTACTTCCTTGACTATACGAGACGCTGTTTTAAATTTAAAGGACTTAAAGGGACTTTACATGTCACCCTGTATAGATTATAAAATCTGATTCGTGCGATGCGGACTAGTGAGTGTGAGGTTACCTTAACACGATTTCTTTTATCCAAAAGTTTCTTGGATTTTTCAGTCTTTTCAATTACAAGGCAGTATTCAAATATATCCATCCGCTTGGTTTATTTCGGCTCCCAAACTAGGAACGCCTTCCTACTTGAAAATTGCCCTGCGGTTAAGATACCAAAGTATACAGTATGGATTTGAACCTCAAACAAATTGTAAATGTATATTAAATGAGTACTTTTTTAATCAAGTGTTGACAAAATTGTCAAAGCTTTTGAACTGAGTTCACTTCATATTGTTGATATCTGTCGAAACAATCCAATGTCGTTATATGTATTTACACTTCCCGGTCACTAATAGTACGTTCTTTCTTTTGTCTCCAACAACAATTAATGTTCAGTTAAAACTTGCCCTCTTTTAGGAAAAGAACAACTCTAAATCATATCTCAGGTTGATTCAATCTTGTATAAATCTAGGCCACGGAGACGGCTATCATTATACAAACACCAAGTATACCGAGGCGGTTTGATAAATAATTCGAACAATCAATCTATTCACATTGATACACACTTCGTTCGCAAACAGGATGAGAAACTGCACTGCAGTGACTGGAATTATCCAGTTTAATAAACCTAAAATTCCAATATCAAGTGCCATCTAGTATTACTATTAAAAGAGAAACTGGTTGGTTCTAATCAACACTTGTACTATCACTAAAAATACTGGAAATTTTCTCGGCGCCCTTGTAACCCATTCGCGGTCCCCCAGGAGACCGCGGCTCACTTTGAGAATCACTGACAAACCCATTATTGGTTCAGAAATGGCCAAAACAGTTATTTTACGATAGTAATCTTGTTATTGCTTATCTGCAATGACAGTTATTAACAGTTAATATTTAACAGTTAGTGAACAAATTTAGTTCATAAGACAATTTAAACAGTTAATTCCTGCTCAACCAGTTTAGTAATTTAAACTTTTATTCTTGTCAAATGTCTGATTTGTTTTAAATTTAATTTATTAATTTCTGTGATAAGGTTTCGGAGGTGAGGTTCGAAAAATTTCAACAAATGTTAATTTTTAATTTATAACAGCACTATTTCTAACTACAATTTGTATCACAACCATCTGTACCAAATATTTCTATGGATGGCATATGAACAAAACTGTTGTCAATGATTATTATCAACTTGCGAAAACCGTTGCTGATTTAATTCGCAGCAATAGTGTTTTTTAACTGCTATCTTTTACAGTGTTTACAACTATTGTTTATCTGCGATAACTGTTATTATGAACTGCAAAAACCACTAGCAGTTATTAGTTGCCAACTAACACTAATAGTTAGAAATTAGCGATTCTTCATTAGTGATCATTAACTCATTGGCACTGAAGCATCACAACGGGCTATTGGCGACGGTCTGGAAAGATCCAAGGACAACTCGTAATTTTGAATCACGGTCAGATGACGAGGACAACACCTGAGCTGACTACTTCACTCCAAATTTCCACACCACGCCAACGTGAGGACATTTGAGGCCACGACAGATTTAACGTGCGCGACTGTCTTTAGACCGAGTTTAGAACTCGCAACCATCTGGCTGCTCTTCCAACTGGGCTTCCGCGGCTCCTAACGGTTTATTTTGGCAGTTATTAGTAGTTAAAAAATAATTTCTACAAAAAATATTTCAACTTCTTATTTTTTCTCTTTTTTTTACAATTCATGAAAATTGCTAGATTGCCATCCCACTAACATTTATCGACAACAGAATAATTTTTCCCCCGTTCGTAACTCATTAGTTTTCTTATTTTGCGATAACACTGTTATTTTTCTGCTAGACTTAACATACCATTTATAAGCATTAACTAACATTCTAAGTCTCAATGAATGGGTGAAACGTTTTATTTTATGACAAGTCTTCGTTTTTTCTTTGTGATAAGTTATTAAATTCTAATTAGCTACATTAACAGTAAATAACTAACAATAACAGTTAGAAATTGACATTAACGGAAAATGGGAATAGTAATTGCTTGAATAAAAAGATTTCAACTTTCATTCTTTCCAAAGTTTTGTTGAATTTTTCATTCCAAGGAAGTTTCTTTACTTTTAGTTGATTCTTAACATTTATCGATAACAGTTGCTAACTGTTATCGATAAATGCTAAGTTGTAATAAAACTGCTATTTTGACTGATATCGGAAGAACAGCTTCTCTTTTTAAGAGTAATAATTGGTGTTTCCAAAGAACAGCCTTCCCATGAACCTTCTCCCCAAAATGAAATGACTAATGTTCCGCAATAAATGCTAATAAAACTTAAGATACTTGTGAACATACAGACATCTTAACATATACTTGTTAAGTGCTGCGATCTCATCCCTTCTGCATGGAAGCAGAAGCAGTGACATTGTTGTTTTCCGATTTGAATAGATGGCGCTGTAATTGTATCAGTTTCTCACTGCATTGGGGCATAGATCCAGCAGATACAGCTACGCATTCTCTCAAAATATATTTAGTTTGGTTGCTGAGGTCGTTATTTCTTCAATGAGTAAACAAATACAGAAATTTTAAAAATTTATTTTTGGAATGAAGCATGGTTTGTGCATCGTGGTTTTGTCTGCTGTGACTTTGCTTCTCCTAGCCCTTACTATTTTATTGGATAGCTTCTCTTGTATTGAATAGGGATGTTAAACAAATCACAAAATTAATCATATTTTTGAATTACAGTTCTCCCTGTTCCTACATCTTCAAAATAACTGATTTGGTAGCAGTGATGGATAATATCTTTGACTCGGTAGCAGTGATTGAGAGCAAAGTGATATCTGGTATTTAATGACTACGAATGGTATCGGTGATTCGGTAGTGAAAACTGCGATTGAATATCAGTGATTTGGTAGCCCTAATCGGTGATTCTGTGTGGGATTTGGGAAGGAGCTTATTTGTGTTACTCTAGGGATGATTGGATTTTCAAACAGGGTGCCGCGTATTATGGTCTATAGGGATGTTAAGCGAATCACAGAACTGCTACTATCACCTAAATTTTTGAATCACAATTCTACCTTATACTCATTATCAAAATAACAGCGATTTGGTAGGAGTGATTGAGGATATCTGATTTGTAGCAATAATTGAGAGCGAAATGATATCAGCTGATATCGTTTAACCCCAATACTGTGCTTGTTAGCAGTGATTAAGGGCTGAGTATGAATGATTTGGTTGGGTCTGATCGGGGTGATGTGAAGAAAACTTGTGTGGGATTTGCGACGGGCTTATTTGTTTTTTAAGGGTAATAGGATTTTCAACCAGGATGCTGCGCAACGTTAAAGGGGCTCTTTGACACACCAGATTATGGTACTAAGATTTTTCCAAAAAAGCTTATGCGCTGACTAAATAAGGTCCACAGTTGAAAGGAAAGGCGGGTGGGTATTTCAATTAACGTCGTACTGGAGCAACACAACAGGCTATTGATGACTCTCCGGGATCAATCCCGAAAGGAAAGATTCGAGGACACCACGTAATTTTGACCCATGGTTTGTCAAAAATGTTTTTTAAAATTCGCAATGACAAATTAATTACTATTCATATTCAACTTTTCCTAATTGTGTACGTTGACGTGGAAGTTTGGAGCCAGCTCAGGTGTTGCTTTGTCATTTGACCGTGGTTCAAAATTACGTGGTGTTGTCCTCGGTAGGTATTTTAATTAAGGTCACACTGGAGCAACACAACGGGCTATTGGTGACAGTCCGGTATCAATCCCAAAGGGGAAGATCGAGGACAACACCACGTAATTTTGAACCACTGTCAGATACCGAGGCAACACCTGAGGTGGCACCCCACTCTCCAAGGTGTTGTCCTCAAATCTTTCCCCTTGGGATTGATCCCGGGCAATAACCAATAGCCCGTTGTGTTGCTCCAGTGTGACGTTAATTGAAATACCTACCTAATTGTCTATATAGTTATATTGTAAGCACATGAGCTTTTCAATTTGTTTTCTTCAATCTTTTTTGTTAAGCATAACTTTATCCAAATGAAAACCACTTCTAAATTGTTTTCAATTATGCAATACTGAATAATGTATGTACAAATGGATGGTAATGGTAATTAATTAACGTCACACTGGAGCAACACATTGGACTATTGGCAGCAGTCCGGGATTCAATCCCCAAGGGAAAGATCGAGGACAACACCATGTAATTTTGAACTACTTATGTTCCCACTTTCCAAAATTCCACACCACGCCAAAGTGGACATTTGAGGCCATGGTAGATTTAACGTGCACCAGCTCCCCTTGTACACGACGGTCTTTGGTTGGATTTGAACTCGCAACCCTCCGGTTGCTAAGCCGTTGCTCTTCCAACTGGGCTGCAGTGGCCCGATGATTATTTGGATTTCCTAGTGAATAGAACATGGCTGTACCCTAATTTTTTCTCTGAAAATTTTATTTTGCAAGATAATTTCACACTTCAGTTTTACTTGCATTTCGTTGTTGCTAAAATCCCATGAATTATGGGTGTTAACTAAAGAATTTTTGAAAGGGTGAAGGTAATAATTGAAATGCAATCAGTAATTTAAAAAATGTACTTTTTCACAAAATTAATCTTAATTTTACTGCGCATTTCTTTATCGTTTTATGAGATTCTGCATTCTCTAAAGCTGAGTCTAAAAAAGAGCAATGTTAGGGGGAAGAACCAACACAATGATGTAAATAACAGCAATGAATATATTCTGAAATATTGTAATTTAAGTGCAATTTTTGTGCGACTGAATGTTTTATTTTTTAAAGCATGTAATTTTATTGCTTCAAGCATGAAATTTAAATTTTCATTTTTTGGAATTTCTTGTCAATGTATTTTTAAAATAAAAGAAATTTTATACTTGTTTTAGAAATAATTATACTTTCTCACAGCTTATGAATTTCTGAATTCTAGAGAAATCTATACATCCACATCTCGATTAGTATTTTAGAAAAATTGGATAACTTATGAATTAAACTATGGGACAGAAAATGTCAACAAAAGTAACTGGAAAAAGGAAAACAATTTGATAATTGGGAAATAAGATAAAATTAGGAAATGGGTAGATGTTAGGTATTGGTATTTTCAATTAACGTCACACTGGAGCAACACAACGGGCTATTGGCAACGGTCCGGGATCAATCCCAAAGGGAAAGATCCGAGGACACCATGTAATTTTGAACCACGGTCAGATGACGAGGCAACACCTGAGCTGGCACCCCCCTCTCCAAACTTCCACACCACGCCAACGTGAGGACATTTGAGGCCAGGGCAGATTTAACGTGCACCAGTCCCCTTTGCACACGACGGTGTTTGGCTGGATTCGAACTCGCAACCCTTCGGTTGCTAGTCCGTTACTCTTCCAACCGGGCCCGGGTAGATGTTAGAGAGGATAATTTGTTTCAAGAGCTAAGGTAGCCTGGAGAATACAAATGTTAAATCTGAAAACAGGAAAAAAAGGATATCCACATTAGTTTATTGAGAAAGAGTTATCTTTAGGGAAATTAATTAAGGCTTAAAATAAAAAAGCGAATTGGCTGGGAATAAAATTTTGTAATTTTGCTTAAACGGCAGGCTTATGAAATAGATTTTCTAATTATATAATGTCAAGTGGTTATTCTGCTGATTTCCCTTTATTCAATTTAGAATGGAGGCAAAAATTTTAAAGTGTCTTTTGATCAAAATTCTGAGTCCAGATATTTTTTAAAGTTGTACGAAGGAAAGTTGGTTTCAGCAATCATACTTTTATAGGTACCTAGAATTTATATTAAAATAATTAATTACATACAAGGGGGAAAATTAAGTACGAACAGAATGAAATGTTACGTAGTCCCAATAAAGACATGAGTATGTTTTTTAGGAAAATATTAAAGGAACATGTTTAAGAATGAAAGCAAAATTCATTTTCAATTAACCATTTGCCTCCACCCATTTGAAATGAAATTCTGAAAACAGTATTAATACAAAATGTATGTTTCTTACATTTAACTATTTTCAATTATGTGTAGATTTTAAGTTATCTGCAATAAATATAGGATAGTTTCGTACCTTTGAAATTAATTTTTCAAACAGCTTGGTTTCAAATGAAACACTGGAAGATTTCAAAATCGATTAAAATGGTTCACCTGACTAATAATAGCAATGTTTAAAATATGTTAGTACTGAAATTCATTGCTGGGCAAAATTTACATTTACTTAATACCTTGACCAAAAACCTTAAATATAGTATTCTAAATTGATCATTCAGAATTTTAGAAATGAACATACATTTTAAAGTATATTTTGCTATTAAAATTGTTTGTTGGCACTCTTGGAAACTGTCAAATGTATTAAAATTGTGTTAACTTTCAGTTTGAAAACAATAATTGGTTACATGCTATTTGTTTTGAAAACTTATGTGCAATAAGTTTGCCATATATGGTCTATTTTGTTACATTTTTCAACTTTCTAAGAAAACGAAATTCCCAAAAGCAGTAAATAACACAAAAATGTTGTTTATTCTTTACAATAACTTCTAAGTAATTTAAAAGATACAGACAAGACTGAATAAATACAATATGTACAGCAAATTGAATTCTTAGTTAGAAATAGTTTACAAAACAAATTGTTTGATTATTTCTAATTAAGATGCGTGATTTCTCATTTTTAATGTTTTTTAATTAAAATTTGTACAAAATTTTAAATACATAGAAAATTCAGTCCTTTTGACTTACATTTTTTTTTAAAGTTAACTATTTGGATAGAAATTGTTAACTTTTAGTTATAAGGCCTTCCTCAAGTAGCAGATCATAAATTTTGCGCGTTTTGTTGACATCAATTTTTATGACACTTCGAGCGTTTGCAAGTCGCAGGGTACCAAGTTTTCTATATTCATTCAACAATGTGGTTTTGTGGCCTAAGAATGAAGCAGGAACAATTCGTAAGTTGGAGCAAAGCTATAAAGAGATGAGAAAACATACAATTAATTATAAAGAACAATTTTAAATGCATTACAGATACTCCTCACTTAGCGACAGCTCAGTGAATTCCATTTCTTCGCCAGACCTTGCACCATCAAACCCAATCAACTAACCACATTCTTAGACTCAAGGGATGTTCACTTGTAAAACCAGAGCCACAACCAGCTGCTGATACATTGTAATCAAATGGAGGTTTTTACACAAAGCCCGGTTTGGCTGTCAACATCGGGTGGTCCGAAATCCTGCAAGTATTGGAAACTGCAACGCAGGTAAAAAATTATGCCACTAGTAAACTTGTAGTCAAGTTTTAACTCGAGTACACAACGACGGATTCTATCTAGAGCTATTGTCTTAAAATCTTAATAACTTATTCAGCTGCCATACCTACCAAACTAAGTAAATGAAATACCCATGAATTCTATATCACTATTCTCAATAACTCAACCACTAATTTATAACCTAAACCTTTTTCCATATTGCATACTAACAAGACAAGCACCATGTCAAGTTTCTCACCCATTGATTGGAGATTAAGGACTTTGCAGGGCCAAGGGCTCTAACAATATCAACAAACAGGCTGCTGACATCGGCAAATGCAGCCGACATTGAACTCGATAAATCGGATGGCAGAATGTTCTCATCACTTGTTCTGTTGGTGATCGGTCTGCCTTGCTTACCCTGAACCTGTTATTTCTTGTTATAACTCAGCAGTACCAAAGTCCTGGATAGTCCTCTAAAGTAAACTATTTATTGACATTGCCAATGCCATTGCCAATGCCTGTGATCTTTCCTTTATTCAAAATAAATAAAAATCATTAAGCTCCTCGCTTATCGACCAATTTGATTAAGTGACCTACTGATAGGAATGGAATTCAGTCGTTGTGAGAGGAGTGCCTGCATGCCAACTAAAAGAAAAGCACCAATACAGAGCAATGATACAATAAAAATTTCAATACTTATTTTCCTATTTTATTAATAATATGAATTATTATAGAGCATTAATTGTATAAGACTTGACAGAAATACACAACTTTTTAGCTTAATCAATTCAATATGGATTAAAAGTGATAAGAATTTCCTCCTCTTTTCTAGAAAATTATATTCTAGCATTTAATAACTGAAAATTTATTTTTATTAATGTTAATCAACAATAGTAAAATACTTCAAAAGTTAACTCTTAATAAAAATATACAAAAACATAATCTTCATCATGCCAAAACTATAAATCAGTAATTTTGATCATTTTCACAAAAATACATTTCTAAATTATTATTCAATGTTTTATTCTTTACTACAGGCTCAAGGTAATCTAAACGACCTATATTGTCCAAACTTTCAACACAGCATTATTTTTCATGCAGAATCAAAACTAAAACATGTTTTTTTAAGCAATGATTTTGTAGATTTGTACCTTTGATGTGATGCTAATATAATCTGCTCCACATTAAATCTATCAACGTCATTAGTGTTTTAAAGGATGGATGGCAAATTGATTTGCTAAAATACTCACAATTCAATTAAAATATTTACATACTTAAAGCAACTATTTTTTTACTTACCTAAAATTTTGTGTTTTTACAAAGACAGACCTACTGTTGGAAAATTCAAGAATGACTAATTGAAAATTTTTTAAGGTTGATGCAAAACTACTGACCTCTTTTTCCTTGCAGGTTAACATTTCAAAACCCGGCATGGCAGCAATATTTAGAGGAGGTGCAGCTCGACGACCTGTAGTACAATATGCACATGAGTTTTTCAATGCTGATTTCAGAATTTCAAGCATCATCAAATTATATTGTTACACTACTAATGTACACACAACAAACTACAGGGTCGCCAGTCAAAGCACTTGTGAAATAAAAGCATAAATTTTTAAAATAGTAGCAAAAGTCTCCTCTTAAACCCAATTTTAGTTGCTCAGATACAAAATGAACTGGCTTATATACTTAATTAGCACAAAATGTGCTAATTACATATGAAACAGTTGCTGAAAATCTCACCTAGAAATTAAAATTTTAAAATTAAATATTTTCTTAATAAGGTTTTCATGACAATCTAGCACCCACAGATTCTGATGTTTCTTTCATGGTTGTCATGGTTTGGTGCCCATATTTCAAAATTGGTGTCCCATGGCAAATTTTCTCCCAAAAGAAAAATCCAAAAAATATTTTTTCCACCTGTTATTATTATACATCTCTTATGACACCTATCCTGTCAAGAAGGAAATATTTCCAAGTGTAGTCTTTAGCTGTGGCATAGTTTCTATATATGCCCAGAAGCTGAGCATCCCCCAATGTAGACAATATAAATTCAGAAAAATTTAGGGCAAAACAAAAATGGATAAAACTTGAAGCAAAAACGATTTTTTAAATGTGTCTGAGACGTCAGTTTCTATTTTAATGTCCTTGATTTTCACACCACCATGGGCACATCTCCTTTAGGTGTTTACGGGCTTCATGGACTCGAGATACCTGAGTGGTCTTTTCTTTTCCCATGGAATTTACTGTGTTTACTAAACATAGGGTCAATCTTCCAGGATACACCCGTGATCTTTTTCTGTTTTCATCTCACTACTCTGTTGACCAATCCCTTTTTCCTTTCATGGCATTTTTTACCCGACATTGTCTTGTGTTTGGCACAGCTCGGCCAAATATGACCCTAGAACCCCAAAACAACCAACCTCGATTTTCACTGCAAAAAGGCATATAGGGTATGTGGATGCCCGATCATTTCAGCTTCAAATGGTTTCTTACTGCTATTGGTTAATGATGTTTGTCATGTGCAATGGGTACCTTCAGCAGAATTTCACTCCATCCCCATGCCTTTGATTGATGCATCCTTTTGAAATAATCTGCTCAGTTGGTTCATGCAATGGTTAATCATTCTCTCATTTTCACGCCTTTGGAAGACTGCCATCAAGTTCTAAACCATTGTTTTGATCATCCTTACAGAGTTGTTGATTGGGCACAATTGTACCTTTTGGGATCCTTTTCTAATTTAAGGCTAAAAAAATAATTTATATAGTATTGTCTTTGAAAAAGAAGCAACAGTGAATGGAGTTGACTTATAAGGCTGCATAAGATTTTTTGCTCTCAATCCAATCTTGGCAATCCTAGTTATCAATGCTACTAGTAAAAACATTCAGTAATTAATCATTATAATATCCTTATAAATATCAATACACATGAAACAATTGACTGCAATTGGACTATATATGCATAGTATAAAGTTCGGAAATACATCTATAATTATTATCAGCTAAGTAAAACACTACTTTCTTCATATATAAGTATTTTGAAACTCTTTATTTTGTTTACATAAATCATTACTAATATTATTGGTATACTTTTAATGTTTACCTCTCATGGTGGAAGGATGCAGACCCAAACCATAAAAATATTAGAACCCAAGAACTTTGCACGCCTCTTCTAATAAGTGACATATTAAGAGATTTCGAATTATTTTGCATATTTGGTTACTTGCATGTTTTCTTGTAATATTTTATCACTATGTTTGGGATCCTAGGCCCTACCATAAAATTTTTAAAGTGGTCCTGGTGTAGGTGTTTCTTTAAATAACTTATTTGGTTACTCATTGGAAATATTTCCCTCTTCCGGTTGGGCACCTAGGAGTTAGAAACCTTGTGTTGGAATGATAACAACTGACTAACCAATATTGCTCTTTCTACTCACACTGAAACAAGCCACTCACAAATTTGTTTATCGGCATTAACAAATCGGTTGAGTTTTATATATAAGGTCAGTCCATGCATTATGCAAAATGTTTTTGGTTGATTTTGACGTACTCTTCCCTGCGGAAAGATTGGATATATTTAACCTGATGCTGTTTCATGAGGGAATTGGCTATCAGAAATAGCCAAACTAAAGGAATCAGCACTGCTTAACACATGTTTTCAGCATGTAGAAAATGAGTACTGGGTGCTTCTCACTTCCTAGCTTACTTAATCAACTGAGTTTAAATGAACTGGGGAAAAATATCTTATCCTATTTTTTATTAAAAAAAAATCATGATTTTTACACACCATTCTAAATAGCCTAAATTAAACAGAAATTATGCCTCTTAAATCTGCAAAAAATTTACAGTAAAAACGTTGCTATTTCTTGCTATTACTCAAATTGCTCTATAAAATTTTTTTAATGGATTGAGAAGTGTTCCCAGAAAATTTTCAGAACTGATTTGCTCATTTTGCTGATTTGTTGACAGCTGATATTTAAAATATATGGGAAAAATCAAGGAAATGCATACATACCAGGTCCTATTTCAGTAGTGCTCAACACCTGTTTCCTTATATATTGCTGACATGCTGCTTCGTCCTAAAGAAAATTATCCACTACTCAATAATTATGTTGCAAAACCTTTAAAGTGTCTGAATATAGAATTACCTAGTAAAACATTCAAAGTTTGAACAGTATAGAATAAGTATGTTGCAAAACCTTTAAAACGTTTGAATATAGAATTACCTAGTAAAACCTTCAAAGTTTGAACAGTATAGAATAAGTATGTTGCAAAACCTTTAAAGTTTTACAATATAGAATAATTATAATGCAAAACTTTTAATGTTTTGAACAATATAGAATAATCACGTAGCAAAACCTTTAAAGTTTGAATTATGTAGTTTGAATGCATCCTTTTAGTAAATCTCCTAGCATTTTTCTCACCATTTTTATTATTGTTAAAAAAATACAAATCTTAAAATCATCTTTCACTCACTCAAATCACAGCAAAACATGTCAATTTATTGAAAAATCATGTGAAATTTTTTAGTAGAAATAATATGGTACATAGTTTAATTTACTTTGCACTGGAGTAACATAAAAATCATATGAAATTAATGGTAAAATTAAAAAAGGAAATGAAACTTTTGGCTCTAAATAACACACAATGGAAACATTATTCAAAGCTATTCTAAGAATAGCACAGGTAAAAAAGTTGTACATTAAAAAATTAATTTTATGTGCAGTTAAGCTAGTACTTTGAGTTTATTTCAACCAATAATTGAACTTTCCCTTTTTCATTTCCCAAGATATTGCAAATATTCTAAGATGTTTTGATTTTTCAAGTTTTTTCGCATGCAAGAAATTGCATTTTCAACTTGTTAAGGAACTCAATCAACTCTCCCAATAAGTGGAGAATATATCAGATACTCTGCACTTACAAGGTGAGTTACATGTTTAAAAATTCTGTTCACAAAAACATGTAATATATGTTGAAAATCAGAAAACCCAAAAATTTAAAATTACACATCATTGAGACCTTAAACACCCTACATAAAAAGTGAGTATTGGCATTTTGACTGGTTGTAGATAGTTTATTTTAAAATTCAGAACTGCATGTTAACATCAAATTTCGTGTGAAAATTTGCTACTGCTACTGAAATATTAGAGCTGTTGAAAGTGGAATATGGTATGGATGCTCTGAAAAAGCCATGTCTTTAGGTAGTATTAAAGATTCAAAGGAGGACGAAAAGATGTGAACAATGAACTCAGAACTGGGCAGTCAAAAAACAAAAATGGCATGAGCAAATGTGAACAGAGTGGGATTTGATGAACCAACAATACTATTTAAAGGTGATGAAAAGGTTACAAGATTCTGTTTGTAGGAAAAGACATGAATTGTGGCTGTAAGTGGATCATCCATAATGACAACGTGCCAAACCATAGTACAAGCATTGTGAGTTTCCAGCCAAAAATTATTACTATCCTGCTTATTTACCCAACTTAGCCACCTATTATTTTCTGGTTTTACCCCAAATTTAAAGACTGCTCTAAAAAGACGAATATTTTGATATCACTGATATACAGTATAATAGGACAAAGGAACTTCAGGGTATTCTGAGAAAACGGTTCCAGGCTAGTTTCCAGAAAAGGAAACATTTAAACCACCACACGATGGGTTCTTTGACTACTTTTTTACCCAACATTGAAAAAACTACAATACTGAAAAAATAATTGGCCTAAATATTTCTTAAAATAAAATTAACGAGTAAAAAGGATAATTTGATTTAAAACTTTTTGTCCAATTTTGGTAACATTAATTTTGATCAAAATCAATTTTATAATTAAGACATTTATGAAAAAAAAAAGTTTTTCTTAAAATGAAATGGAAGTAATAGATTAATTTTATTTGGACTTTCTAATTAATCCAATATAGGAAAAAAGGTTTATTTGTGTACAACAAAGCTACATTTCATTTCCTAATTCTATATTGTATCTAATAAATTAACAGGTATTATCTCCTCTAAGGAAATATTGTCTTTATTTTTCTGATTGCAAAGCTACTGGTTCACTTACAGAAGAATATCAACTACTTTAGAAGCAAGTTTTAATTTACCAGGGCGATTTATTCGTTTTTGTAAATTTATACTTGAAATTACAGGATCTGATATATCCATGGCTCTATTGAAATTATCTTCCAGATAAATTTGACTACTGGTTGGATTTTATGGTGCAAGGACCATATTTGGCTAAACTGTGGTAAACAATCTGAAGTACATGGATATACACAAACCTGAAAAGTTTGTACTGCACTTAATGGTTTTAATTGTGTTGTTCAGGGATATTGGGTTAGTTGGTTGTTATGAAGTTTTATGGTGCAAGGAACATCAGAAAGCTTTGATTGAACCAGGACATCAGATTTGGCCAAGCTGTGTCAAACACAAGACAACATCAAGTAAAAAAATGCTGTGAAAGGGAAAAAAGGATTGGGAACAGAAGTGTGATGAAAGCAGAAAAAGATCGTTTAGGTATCCTGGGAGCACAACCCTGTGTTTACTAAAGATAGTAAACCCCATGAGTTGGTTGGTTTCGGGTTTTATGGTGCAAGGGCCATATTGCGCCAAACACGAGACAATGTCAAGTAATCTTGAAAGGAAAGGATGGAGGAGAAAGTAGTGGAAGATCGCTTGGGATCCTAACCCCAAGTTTACCAAAGGCAGTAAACCCCTTGGGAAAAAAATAGATTACTAGGGTACCCCGGATTCATGAAGCTTGTACAAATATAAAGATATGCCCAAAGGGGAGAGATATTGGGAAGCAAGAAGGCTAATGACTTAATTGTCAAATGCCTGGCATTTGTAAATAACTTTTTCCCACTAGTTAAGTTATTGATCAAATCAAAACCAAAATTTTTAAATTTCCTGTAGTTATATTGTATTGATCTGATGTTTATTTTATTTCCATTAGTTTTTAGTCATTTTTTCCATTTGCATCAAAGATAATAGGTTTTAAACATTCAAAAGTTGCAATACATACTTTGAGCTGAGACAATACTTCATCCAGAGCTGATTTAAGTTTTCTCTGCTCTTCGCGTCTTCTTTTAAACTTTACAAATGTTGAGATGCTATGTGGACGTGTCACTCCTGCTTCTCGACATTGCTGCAAGAGCTCAATTCTCTGTTTAGTTTTATATTCCCCTGCAATAAAAATAATGCAGTGGATGTGATACTAGATTTATACAAAGATTCAAATTAAATGCAAATATATCTTCCATGCCAAAAAGTTGAACGTCAAAACATTTATATCATATAAATGTGTTGTACAATTATTTTTGCAATCTCAAATTTTTTTAATTATTTTTATTTTAGAATCAAATGACGAAATAAAGTTATTTATTTATTTAGTGAAGATGCGTGATCAACACTAAAAAAACAACTAGATATTGACAATTAGAAAGTTGCAAAAGATAAAAAATTGCAGATTTAATAGGAATTTCCTAGAATACTTACATAGATATCCTTCTAAAAATTTGTCAAAATCTTCTGACTTAAGCAAATGCATCAGTGGTTTCATATGATCCATGAAAGTGTTACCCAAAGGTATGTATCTTCTTACATCGTCTAGATTGCGTTTTTGGTAGAGCATACCGTACGATTTGATAATCCATTTGCGCCGAGCCCTTTCTTTCAACCGATAGCGGTAAATATCCAACACAGACATTTGCAATTCTTTGAAAAAAATGTTCATATCTAATTAATAATTTTTATTAAAAACACCACACTCAGACATTATAATCGAAATGAATGAACTAGAAGAAATTTTACTACTTATGACATGAGGCTGATGTCAACCTGTCCAAAACAAACTTTAGATATTTAAAATGATATATATATATTTTCCCAAAGTCCAGTCAATTGAACATTCTTCATGGCACTACAAGGGCAGAATTTCGAACCACTTGACCTTACCCTGGTGCAAAATGGGGGAGGGGATTATGTCACACCTCATACATACAACACATTCTAGGAGCAACCCATTTATCGAGAGGCCACATTCACTCCAGAAGCCAGTACCCTAACCACTAGGCCAATTGATTAGCCTGATAAAATGCATCAAAAGTGGCTTAAAAATTATTTTTGCTGGGACATTCTGAGGATATATAGTTATAGCATAGATAAAGTATACAAATAAATACACATTTAAGTAACTCACCATTCCAGGTAGAATCCTCTGCATTATCTTCAAACACCAAATCTTTAATGTCCAATTCTGCAAAATCATTATACTCACATGTAAAATCTCCACGAGCTGGCATATAGCCAATTCCACAAAATATATCACGGTACAGATTAGAAGCCACAGGTCGAGGAGGGTCTTCAGAAAATGCTGTAAAGTCACATTCAACTGACATGTAAAATGAATAGTAAAAATGGATCAAGAGGGTTAAGTAAAGTTTACTTTTAGGTTTACCCTCCATATATTAATGCTAAGATTAATTACAAACAAATCTTAAGTTAACAATTAGATGAACTTAAAAGAAAAAACATCTGCAGTATTTGACTTGGACAAAATTCAGATTCAAAACGAATTTTAGAATATATTTTACTTTTCTAGCCCAAAACACCATACAGCGAAATTAAATTTATTTATTAAGATGAAATGATATACAACAAGTGAAATAAGAAATAGAAATATATATACAGTAAAACCCCTCGGTAAGTTGCCACATGGATAACTCGTCACTCCGGATAAATCATCCATTCTTTTAAGTCCAAACCAGCTCTCATGGATGGCAATGTAATTAAACCCTTGTTTAGTCATCATGAATTCAAATGCTACCCTGGATGACTCATCATTGTAGAACGGTTTTCAATCATGGGCAGGGTTTGAGTCTGATGGGAAATAAAATGAGGACTGACCCTGATTCTTTATTGAATTTATTTGTAATCATAAATGAAAGTGGATGTATTATTTTTGACTTAAATGACTACACAGCTATCAATAACAATGTTGCAGTATATTCTCAGTCGACCATAAAAGATTTAATTATGGATTTTTTAGAAGAAAAGCTTGAAAGAGGAAATTCTTTCACCATCAAGGGTCGAAGTCCTAAAGTTCAAGGTACTACACATAATAATGAATTCAAAACACTAAATGTTTTAGACGTAGGTAGTTGAATTAATGTCACTCTGGAGCAACACACAGTCTATTGGCGATGGTCCGGAATGAATCCTGAAGGGAAAGATCTGAGGACAATACATCATAATTTTGAAAACAGTCAGATAATGAGGTCAACATCTCTCTCTCTCTCTGAGCTGGCACCCCACTATCCAAACTTTCACACCACACTAACGTGAGGACATTTGTGGCCACAACGGATTTAACGTGCACCAGCCCCATGTACCCTTTGGTTGGATCGAGTTTCAAGTTCCCTCCGATTGCTAATCCGCTACTCTTCTAACTGGGCTACAGCGGCCCGGAATGCTTCATAGTAGAAAGCTAATTGTACTGACAGATATGGAAGACTCATATTTGTTAGAGTTTTCATGGTCTAAGTGATATTGGCGATACTTTATTACTATTGCATACCAGTCAACCACCAAGAAAAACATGGAAGATTTGTACGACATAAAAACCAACACCCAACAATCAAATATGAAAAGTCCATAAAAACTAATTTTGAAATAAAAAATAGTTAAAGAGCCAAATTAGCAACAATTATGCCAAACTGAGTTTAAAGAAAACAGATCAAAACAAAAAATGCAATTCCCTGCTCTCTAATACTGTTATATGCTTGGCAGCAGTTCAAACTCGTTGAAACAGATTTGGCAATATTTTACACAAAATGGTGCCAAATGTATGAAAAAATAAGCAACTTTTTCTTGAGTGTTTTAGAGGTATATTTTCAAGTTTTTCTTGAAAAGTGATGCCAAAGGAGATTTTTATAACATTCTAGCAACCACTAATTTCAATATTTTTCTTTCATGGTTGCCAAACTGAAATTGGCACCACATGAAAATTTTCTACCTAAAGAAAAATCCAGATACTATTTCTGTCCAGAAAACTGGAGAACCAAGTGTTTTTTCTGAAAAAGTAGGCAGGTACCCAATATCATTTCTTTATGAATTACCACAACCTTATGCCAAATGACAAATTAGATGTCACTTGAAAATTTCCCGCATCCAAAAGGAAAATCAGGATATATTACTTCCGTCCGGAAGAACAGGAAAAAAACATCTGGAAAATCTGAAAGTCTTGGCAGGTAAGTTATTGAAATTCCAAGTTTCCATTATGGCAAATGAGTATTGTTGACAAATGAAAATGCTGTGTGGTCTGAATTGCTTTACTTAAAAATAAACTTACTTAACTTTACATAGGATGATTAAATTGATGACTGTTATATAAAGAAACTTTCAAATTAGCTGAATGCACTGAGCAGAAGCAGGTGAGAAATGGCATGACCTTTTCATATCATTCATTCTATATCATAATAGTTCTGAATTCCTGAAATCAGATATGCCAAAGTGGTGGAGTTGCATTTACTAGACAGCTACTTTAACATTTTGAGTACTATGGTATTTCTAAGACTACTATTGTTTATATACTACAAAATATTTAATGACCTAACAGCCATGTCTATTGGTCGGAAGAATCTAAAGAACCTTCTGATTGGTCAAGAAGGTTCAATTGTTTGAGGAGCTACACATAGAAAGTAATTAATATTATCACAAAAAAAAGGTAATTTTAACATGTTTGGTTCTCAATTTCATTAGGAAAGGACTCTATACTCTGCTTATTAAGCAATATTGCATCAAAATTATTTATTTATACTAAATTTTCAATAATGAAAACAAATTTGTTGAACTAAAGCTAATAAACTGGATTAGAGATTACATTTCTTTAGGAAAAACAAAATATACTTACAGCTACACACAACAGGCATTGGATGATTAACTTTATCCAATGTAAGATCTTGGTGGAAACATGTTTCTAAATAGAATATAAATATGTTGAATATGGTTGATATAAAAAATGGCAACATCTTTATGAAATAAGACAAAGTACAAACCTGGAAGAGGTGAAGCAGGTTCATGCACGTAATATTTCAGATAATGCTGTTGACATTCAAGTTTATTTTTGGTTCCAACATCCTTTGCTATTTCAGTCCTAAAAAAGAAATTTTATGTGAAATTTACAGCTAACTACAAATTTTTTACAGCTACAGCTAATAAAGCAAGCAACTCTTAAGAAAACATACATGCAACTCTAAAAATTATTTGTCTTTATTTTGTTTGCAGTGCAAAAAGCACTTCTATATAGTATAGTGCAGCTGCAGTGAGAAGGCATATGACCTTGGGGATCCATTGTACACAGGTGGTTAAGCTTGAAGGTCAAAGGGCTGCTACATTCAAAGCAATGTATGGGAATCACCATAGGTGATAATTTATTTTGCTAATTCGTAATCACTGCTGTGGCTTCTGGCATCATATGATAAACTCTGAGCTAAAAACCTTGCACAAGATGTTAATTGTGAGAAGACATTGTTTACATTTAACCTGCCCCTAATTTAATGAATATTCATCCAAAACCATGTGACTTGAATGCTAACTTGCTGGAGCCATGAAAGATAAGATTAGAAAAAAATAGAATATTTTTGACTTTTTAGTGCGATTTTGTGGATTCTATGATAAAAAATGTAGATATTTATAGTTTGATTTAAAATTGCTTGTATTTTGCTCCCAAAAGGAAAATATTTCCAGTTATGCTCTAGGGATCCGAACCCTTTAAAATTTTTATGGTTAGGGCCCTAAACCCCAAATATAAAGGATGAATATTAGAAATATGAGTAACCAAATATGCAGAGTGCTTCAATCTCATTTATTAAGTTGCTTTATCAGAAGGGGCACAAAATCTTAGAGACTCGAAGACAGACCTAATGTTTTTGTGGTTGCTGACATGGCCCTCCTCAAATATGGTTGGTTGATATGAGTTGTATGATGCAAGATCCAAGTTTGGACAAGCTGTGCCAAACACAAGATAATAAAATGCAATAGAATGTTTAAAGGACATTGGAATAATAACCAGATCAACATTAAAAGAGAAGATGAAATAAATAAAATCAAGAGTTATCTAAAAATTAAATATGAAGGTTAAAATTTTAATCACAAGAGAATCATTTTAATAAAATGAGAACTAAGATGGGGTATCCCCATCTTAGAAGATAGAACTTCATGAAATTTAATTTCAAAACTGATCAATTATAGAAATGGTAAAAATTCTGAATGATGAAGGAAGGTAAAAAGTAATGAATGCAGAGTTGACCAAACAAGTTCGATAAAATTGGAGATGAGGTATTAAAAAAATCAAAGGCTAAAAGGTTTAAGACGAGAACAAGAGGCTAAAATATGGCATATGATAAAAGGCTGGTGGCAATGATGACGCCCATTAATAAATGTCTCTTGAATGGTCGATGTGAAGAGAGTAATAAGTACAATGAACTATCTAGATAGTAACGACAGCAGGAGTGAAATGGATCGAAATATATCAAATAGTTTAGTATTTTAATGGACTGAAGCTCAATTTTTTACATGAAATTTTTGCGTTTTAAATGTTCCATTTGGTAGCCCTTATTGTTAACTATCTTTCTATGCCTTAATTTCCATAATAATGACTTTTGTAGTATCGACAGTGGTATTTTGTCCCATTCTTGTTCCACAGTTTTCCAGTCCTTGAATGGTTTTCGGTCGATGTTTCGATAATGCCCTTTTTAAAAGTCCAAAAGTTCATGGGTGAAACATCTGGAGATTTAGCAGGAATATCAGTAAAGTATTGACTTGATACCAGTTTCTTGTTCCATTTTTTCCAAGAATTTAATAGTCGATTTAGATGTGTGGCTGCTTGCCTTACCCTGATGCAGTTCTACTGATTGTTGGCACTGTGGGTAAAGATATAGTATTTCTTTTTTTGAATATTGGGGATAAAATATGGTCTTGATAATATGTGGGAGTTGATTTTTACATTTTTTCCCCTCTTTTTACTTTTAATTTTCCATTATATGCAAAACCGGCAACAATCATAAATCTCTTAGAGAAAGTTCTTACGTTCACTTTTCCTATAGTCCTTTGACTTGGCGGATTCACTTTTAAAATTAAAGATCTTACCTTACAAATATTCTCAGAATTTTTTCTTTTTTGGAGTATTTTTCCATTTCTTTCCTTTCTTATTAATAATATTACTTATCGTACCTTTAGATATCGAAAAACCATGACTTTTACAGTGTTTTTGAATAATTGAATAAGCATAATTATCTTCGGAAAGAGGAAACATAGCCTTCCATCCATTGCTTATTTAAAAGTGCCATTTTGAAAGTAAACAAAACTCTGAGCAGATAATAAGTTATACTTTAACTATTTAACTGCTGTGAAAATAAAATTCTTTCGTAGGCATACAATTTTTTTACAGCTCATCAAAATCGTTCAAAAAATGTCCAAACAGCCTCTGTATTTGCAATATATTTTTAATGGTACTGCTAACCTCTCAGTCTTCAGCCCTATAAGGGGCAAACTGAGGGATACTTGTAATGGTGCACCTATTGGATGAGACGCTGCTATTCCTAACAAGAATTAACAGCATCCATGCACTTTCAAACTGGGATTCGAACCCACTACCTATGGACTGGCAGGCAAATACTATGATCACAATACCAGTTCAAAAAATGTCAGAACAGCCTCTGTATAAGTATAATATTGATAATGATCTATAGTTCCGAAAAACATATACAGTGGTGCCTTGGTTAACGAAGGTAATCCGCTCCAGGATTAGTCACTAACCAAAAACCATCGCTATCCAAGGCACGATTCCCCATAAGATTTAATTGAAAATTGATTGATTTGTTCCAGCTCCTCCCCACAACCATAGTACATATTAAAAATGAAGATATAACTCATTTAAAATGTCCTAAAAATATGGTAAATATAATTTATTTATTATATTTGCACAAAAACTTAACATTAATAAAATAGATTGTTCATGAAAACAATTTTTAATTTTCAATCTTCACCAGAAGGACAATTGGGCTCACTTTGGAGTTTTTGACAAATGGACTTGTAAAAAACATGTCTAGGGTTGTTTTCTTCTGCCTCTTTTTAAAAATGTTTCTGAAAAACTGCATGAACTTTTCTTTAAATAGATTCTCAGAAAACAGATTGAAACAGTTCTCAGTCATGCATCTCCAATAATTCTTCAACATCTTTCTCGACTTCCAAGTTATGATAATGAGGAGTTGGCACAATATCCTTTACCAATTTGTTTCCTTCATCTAAAGTTTCTTCCTTTTGGTAATGAAAAGGACAGTTTTCTCCATGCTGCTTTGAGACATTTCATTGTAACTTCTTGCCAAGCCTTTACTATTAGCCTAATTGCTATGTCAATGTTGAATTCTTCCTTCCAAAATTTTCTTAGGGTCATGTTGGTATCCTATCACATTTCAAAACACCTGGTAAAAAGTGCCCTTTTGTAAAGTTTTTAAAATTTGCCATTATCAGCTGATCCATAGGTTGAATCAGAGATGTAGTCTAGGAAGGAAGAAAAATCAAGGTGGCGATATTAGATACAGCACCTACCTTAACATAAACTGATTAGCAGCTTATACATACAATGATTATTATACAGATGAGATTTGATTTTGCCTTTTGATGGTGTAGGAACAGTGACATGCAACTGCCATGTCTATATGAACCAACCAGTTATTGTTTATATGAACCAACACATAAAAAGTAAATGCTTACTCATTTTCATCATAAAATGCATTTATAACCACAAATTTTAAAATAAAGTACAGTACACCACAAGAAAAGAAACAATAAACGCAAAATGTAAACAGCCTGCTATGATTGGTCAAACATATCTGAACTTTTACAGCTACACTGTGTGGCTAAGCGAGATAGGAAAATTTTGGTTTTTTAGGTCGGATAGAGGTTTACACAATCAAGAGTCGTTAACCAAGAGATCTTTTTCTTACAGCCACACACACACTCATCATTATCTGAGGCTGTTGTTAACCAAGGCACCACTGTATATATGAAGCAAGTGTCATTTTACTTACCCCCTTAATTTCTGTGCTACTGCACACCCCAAATCAATAAATACTATTACCTTCAATGTCATTAAAGTAGGAAGCCAATTATTCAGATTAAAAAGGGTCATTCTTAGGGGTTACTGAGGAGGCAATTTTCTTTCAAAACTTATTTAAATATTATAACATGCATCCTGTCAGATTATTTCATTTTCAATAGTATTAAACTTTAACAAAGAAAATTTAAAGTTGGATCTAAATCATGATTTCTTTAATTTTATTTAAAATATGATTAAAATTGTGATTTAAATCAGCATACTCTGTGCCCATTATTTAATGTTGTTTGTCATGTTTGGCACAACCCTTTCCCATACCACTCAACCAACTAAAGAGAGAAATGCTTAGTGATTAGAAAAGTTTGAGAACTGCAGATTTAACAAATTGTATAAATTACTGAATGACATATGAATTAAAGTAATTGAAAACTAAAATCTACATAATATTTACCAATTTCCTATTCCATGATCTGCAACAGCATTGAGGAGCTTCATTTCTTCAGAGGCCAACCAATCTCCATGTAAAACTGCCAAGTTGTTTCGCTAATTAGATGAATCAAGTATTACAATCATTGTACCCATAACAAGTATATCAAGTCACTAGTATCAACAGAATATATTTCAAAGCTCAATATTAAAACCATATATATTTAAGACCTGTTTAATGTTGATAAATATATATATAATTATACTCACTACTACAGAATATGCATGATAACTTCTATGATTCTCATATTCACGGCCTTTGGAAAAACACTGAAGGCAGAAAAACTGTGTTGGATTTTTACACTCAGCACATCGAATATAAGGTTCAGAGAGGAATATACCACACACTGGGCAAACGAGGAATTCACCCATAGTTAAAGCTTCTCTAAAAAGTAGATATATAAAAAATGAAGATACACACATTTGAAAAATTCAGTGACATGTGAACTAAACAATAAAGCAGGAGATGAAATTAGCAGTTGACACTCAAATTTTGAACACATAAATTTAGTAGTTTCAGTGAGAATTGTAATATGTCAAACTTTTTTTAACCTTTTTGCATGAATTCTGACTGATTCTTCCTTCAACAATTCATATTCAATTACTTCAAAAGCACATCAAAGTCACATGCTCTCATTATAGGTCACTTGGATCATTTTTGTAATTAAAAAGAAAGTTACAAAGAAAAAATCCCCTGAACAGTTGGTACAACTACTTTTTTCAAAATTAAAAATTGAGTTAATTCGAACTTGAACAGTCATAAACAAGAATTCTGTTTATTTATAATACACATTATAAAACTTCAACAAGTATGAAAATTTCCTGAAAATCTCAAAAATGACCCCTAACCAACATATGCCTATGAAGAGAAAAAAGCCCAAAATGCAAATGTCATTAAAGTCTAGGCTCTAGTCATTATTGTACAGCTCAGAAGAGAAAGCAGTTGACCTAAGGTCTATTGATTTTTAACAAGTGTGAAAGCTCGTTAAGAGAAGGTTGAAAAATGCAAAAGCATAAATGGCGATCACCATGGATGGTTTACTCCTACCAACTCATTATCACTGCTACCACTTTCAGCCCCCAAAAATGAACTTGGAACCAGAATCCCAGTTAAAGATGCCAGTTGGGAAGCACTTTACTGATGTTTCAATCTATCACCTAATTCTAAGAATAGACTTGTTCAAAACCAAGTGCCAACTCCCAGGTGTCTGATTATATGCTGTTATACACACCACTAAAGCAAAATAAATTTGAAATTGTCCCAAGCAGAATATTTCAGCAATTGAAGGAAAATTTAGATGACATTACTGATAGACTTTATGTTTCTAATTTCTAATCTTGCTGTTAAGTAACGTTAGAGAAACTTACTTTCTTTGGATCATACTATAAGAAATTAAAAGGATCAGATTGAAATAAGGCATGGAAATTGAGTCCCTTTGAATACTATATAAGTCATAATTGAATTGTGAAACAATGTAGTATGCACATGCAATGACCTAACTTCGAGTAGGTGCATATTGTGTTACAAATGAATTGCACACAACAGAGAAAATCAACACAGTACAATTTTGTCCATAACATCTGCTTTTAGAAATAGAATATCAGTCAGGTGACTTTGTACAACTAAAATCTTTCAAACATGAGAAACCCTTTTATGATCAATCATGAGACAGATGGTAGCAAAATATATGTACCATATTTTTTCAACTAATTCATAGAACCAGCAAAATGTTTGGTTATCTAATCTGTGGCACAATTTACAAACAGCTAAACGTGATTCTTAAACTAGTTTAATGTCGAAGGTTCTTGATTTCATTCAAAATAATAGTGTTGTAGCTCAATACATAAAATGAACTTCAGAATTTCATAACACTAAGAATTTTCAAGTCTGTTTCGAGTTATGTTTGTAAATTCATATTGGAAGTACTCACTCAGAAAAGATTAAGGCAACCAGATATAGAAATCGGAACAGAAGTCAGAATGAGATTCTTGTGCAAGGAAAGATTTCTGACACTATTGTTCCACAAGTCAAGATTCATTGATTGACTTTGTTCAAAAGTATTTCAACATGGGTACTTGACTCAAAGATGCTCTTTTAAATCGGTGTCAAGAATAAATTAGATTTTTATAGGATTTATAAACCAAAACTTAATATAGAAAACCGGTACAGAATAGCTTGTTTTATTTATGTATGATATGTTGCCAAACCAAAGCAAATAAATTGAGCTGCACGCATTTCTTACTGCACACGCTGGTGGGTGCAATTCCACTGCTACTGATACACGGAGGGTACTGACTATATTTCACGTCTATGATTCTGATACATGGTGTTTTTGGAAATTAGAGTTCTATAGAGTTCTATAAGAGCATTTTGTTTTTTTAATTTATTTAATAACAAAACTTAATCCCAAAGGAAACCTTTGTTTCAAAGCTTAGCTTGCGACTCGTTTACATCTAGGGTAAAATTTGAAGAATACCGTTTTGAAGGATTTTAATTAAAAATTTGAACTATTATTCTCAAAAATTTTTTTACATTTGAGATGAAAGTCAACTACAAATTCTACTATTTCAATTCAATCAACAAACCAATCAACCAACTTATTCGAAAACGAAAGCATGCGGAATTAAGATTTGTATGTTGTGATAAGAACAGCTGCAGGGAATTGATGTTCACAATTGTTTTGAGAGGTTGTAGGATTTATAAAATTGTTGAAGCAAACATTGCAAGAGAAATTGGTTTGACATTTTTTAAAATTAAATCATCGCCGCAACTGTGACAAGCAGACTTTCAGCATTTTTTTTTTTGTCAAATTGTGTTTTTACAGAGAAATTGTAGATTTCTTTTTAAGCTCTTTCGTGAAACTCCTCATTGCAGAAGAAAGATTGTTATTGAAAGTCATGACAAACACTCCGCAGCAGTAAACGGAGCTGAATTATACTAGACATGACGTACTCTAACATGACGTTTGGTATGAAATATTTTACAAACATTTTATTTGAAAATATTCCCATCATATATATATATATATATATATATATATATATATATATATATATATATATATATATATATATATATATATATATATATATATAACAAGAGTAATTAGTCAGTGATGACATTAAACATTTATAATTAAAATAGATATAAAGTAACAAGATATTGACAACATATCGAATCTATTAATTTACTTGCTAATTGTAGAGAAAAAAAATTATACTAATTCTGTGCTGAAAGCACTTAATTATTTAGATCCAAAATGCTTAGTTCTAAGCATTTTGGATCTAAATGCTTAGTTCTAAAGGTTCATCTGATTTACTTGTCTGTTATTGAATCTTTTTGAAAATCATGGACTACAGTGTTTTCTCAAAAGTGATTTTATTTTGTTGGGTTATAAGTATGTCATCTGATGAATTTAAGAATATGGCACTACAAGGGTCGATTTCTAGACCACTTAGCATTACCTTGGTACACCATGGAAGGTAAGTTCCATTACAACTCGCATACTATATCCATACATTCTAGGCACAATGTGTTTATCGAGGCCACATATCCATGCCTTAACTCCGGATTCGAACCATGAACTTTTCAATCCCGAAGCTAGCATCCTGACCACTAGACTGATTGTTGGGAAGTAAAATTTACTTACTTAGGCAATACTCTTAAAAATATATATGCTATTGTAAATCAAAGTATGAAATTAATCTTCGTTACGTAGTAATCTTCGAGTTAGAAATGCATGTTAGATATTCTGTGGTGTCTGCAGAAGTATGTGTTGCTTTGGCAGACCAATCTATGCAACTGTGGCATGAAAGACTGTCACCAGAATAAAGCCCACGTGAAAGAAATTCTGCATAAATACCACATACAAGTAGCAGCAGAAGATGGAGATGTGTGATGGGTGCTGCTTTGGTAAACAGTGCAGACGTCCTTTTGGAACAAGGAAACAAAGGCCTACAACACCAGGAGGATTGATACATGCAGATGTATGTGATCCCATGCAGCAACAATCTTTAGGTGGTGCAAGGTACTTTGTATGTTTCAAAGATGATTTCACCAAGTACTGTAGAGTGTTTTTTATGCAGTCGAAGAATGAAGTCCCCAAGTGTCTCCAAAACTTTCTAAATGAAGTGAAAAATGCTGGTCATGTGATCAAAGAAATTATGAGTTGATGGTGGAACAGAGTTTCAGAATTCATCTGTGAAAAATATTCTTGAAAGAGAAGGAATCTCTTCACTCATGTCAATGCCCTATACACCAAATCAAAATGGCGCTGTGAGTGTGAAAATAGAACCATCGTTAAAAATGCATGATTCATGCTGGAGACCTTCCCTTAAAACTCTGGGTAGAAGCAGTGAACATGACTGTTTATGTGTTAAACAGAATAGGACCGACATCAGTGAAAGGTAAAAGTCCCTATGTACTGTGGTTTTGCAAAGAAGTGGTCAACATTAACCACCTACATATCTTTGGTACTGAGTGCTTTATTCATGTACCCAAGCAAAACAGGAGGAAATGGGACAAGAGTGTAAAAGGTGTTTTTGTTAGGTACAGTGCTGAAAAAGATGAACTATCGAATTTGGATAAAAGAACAGAACAACATCCTGAGTTGAGATGTGGTATTTCAAGATGAAAAATCTAGCTGTGTGATTGATGGATCTTCTGTTAATCATGAAGCAGAGATGGAAATAATGACAAAATCTCCTATCACACCAGATTTAAATGAGGATAAAGAATAGGGGATGCTTCGTGCTGAAGATTCGGAAGAAACCTCAGATGAGCAAGAAGGAAGAAATTTGCGGGATAGATCCATATTAAAGATGCCAGTTAAGTACAACAATTTTGTTCTGTTGGCTGAACATTCAGAACCTGAGACCTACAAAGAAGCTATGACTTCTGAAAATAGTGACAAATGGCTTGCTGCTATGAAAGAAGAGATGGATTCTCTGTCAAATAGCAACACATGGGAGCTTGTAAATTTACCACCTGAAAGAAAAGCTATTGGAAGTCAGTGGGTATACAAAGTGAAGAAAAATGCTGATGGAGCTGTTCAGCGCTTCAAAGCTCGCCTTGTTGCCAAGGGATACAGCCAGAAATTCGGGGTTGATTTCTGTGAAACATTCAGCCCTGTTGTATGATGGGATACCATAAGAACTGTCCTGAACATTGCTGCTAGCTGAAAATTGAACGCTCACGCAGTTTGATGTAAAAACAGCATTCTCTATAGAGAACTCTCTGAAGACATACATGACTCAACCTGAAGGATTTAGTGATGGAACTGAGCAAGTATGTAAACTAGTAAAAAGTCTATGGATTAAAACAAGCTCCAAGATGTTGGAATGAACGTTTTAAAACTTTTGCTGAGCATAGTGGTTTAAAACAATCTAGCTCAGACCCATGTTTGTTTTTAAATGATGAGAAATGATTGTTTCTGATTGTGTATGTTGATGATGGAATCATCACAGCTGTTGAGGAGCAGATAGTGAAACAGTTTCTCAAGAAACTTCAGAGTGAATTCTGTGTGGTGATAGGTGGGGCCAACTACTTTCTAGGTATGCAAATAGAGCATCTTGTGGATGGAAAGATTTTTATACATCAGGAGGCATATTGTAGGAAGATTCTGAATCGTTTCAATATGATTGATCCTGTCAGCACACCTGTTGAAAAGGGTACTATTACAACTAATGATTCAGCATCTCTTCCTGCTAATGTATCCTACCCTGAAGTTGTGGGAAGTCTCATGTTCCTTGCTATCATCACAAGACCTGACATCTTATGCAGCAGGTGTCCTTTCTCAGATCTTGGATAAAAGCCTCAACAAATGCATTGGAACATGGTTAAGAGGGCCTTGAGGTATCTTAAGGGAACAGAAAAGTGTGGTATTCTGTTTCAGTGTAAATTAAGTGAAACCCTTGACTCTTTTAGTGATTCAGACTGCTGGTGATTCTCTAACAAGGAAATTAACATTGGGAATAGTGTTTATATATAATGGTGGTGCTTTAACATGGAGAAGTCAGCGTCAAAATTGTATTGCTCTCCACCACTGAGACTGAATTTATTGCAGCAAGTCAAGCTGCAAAAGAGGGTCAATTTGGTTGAATAATCTTTTAACAGAACTGCTGTGACTGCAGTACCAGTCTTTCAAATAGACAATCAAAGTGCCATCCATTTAACCAAAAATCCTGAGTTCCATAATAGAACCAAACATATCGATATACGGTGCAAATTTATTTGGCAACAATATGAGAACAAGTAGCTTAATGTCATTAATTGTAGCAGTGAAATGTAAGCTGCTGATATATTCACAAAACCTCTTGCTAAAGACAGGTTTTTAAAACTCAGATCTATGTTAGGGATGCATAATCTTAGTGATTGATCTTAGTGCATATATATTTTTATGTGGTATTATTGCTATTATTAATTCATTATTTTTTGTGTTTAAGGTATGTTAAAGTAGGATTTATTTTGTTTTGATTTAGGGGAAGTGTAAATAATAAAAATAATTGTAATATTTTTTTGTTTGGTTATTGTGTTCTGGCAATGCTTCTCACTAATGTTTTATATACTAGAGCTGTGTGCTACTAGCTTCGTCGTTGCTATCCTTTCTCTGATGCGTGATTATCTTATTTAACATATAAAATCTATTTCTACTGCATATTATCTTGGTGACTTGAATACTATAATAATATTGCTAATAAATTGACAAATTTGAATTATTTTTGAAAGGTCCAAATTTTGGTAAACATGTGCTTGAAATGGGTGAAATTATAATTAAATTCATACCTGTCAACTTTTCTGGATTTGAGCATGGAAAATATTTTCTGAATATTTCTTTTACGATGCTTTCATAGGGATAGTATATGAGCTTGTAAATTCGGCATCAGGAAATTGTGTATTTCCACTGGGATTGTAAATTATTCGATTAGTTCTGGAGAAGTGGGAACTGCTGTGTTTTTGACAGTGGAAAAGTGTTTTGGATGTAGTTGATGCATATTCTTCAGTTTTAAGTGAAGAACTTAGAGAAATAGTGAGGGTCCACATAAGTGAAATAATAGTGAAAAAAGATTTTCACCACTTTATTAACTCTTTGATAGTGAACACATAATCATACTTGCAATCTGATTAAAAATTGTTGAAGGCATTTCAATTAGAACAGATATCCAAGACAAGTAAATGAACAATAAAATATACTAGCTAGGATTAAGAGGCTAAGTCAAACCAAGTTACAAAGTAAACTAATGGAAATAGAATTAAATCAAGCTTTTCGAGTTAGGCATAGTTAAAAAATTGATTTTCACGCCTGTGAGCATACCAATGCCAGGTAATAGATGTGTTTGGTAACAAGACATTAAAGCGAGTAAGTAGATTGTATGACTTGCAACAAGGCAATTTCACTTGTGCTCGCTGTAGCGACTCGTAAACTATCACTGTCGAAATGTACAGTGGAAATTTTGAAGTGATGCTATTTTTGAAGTTCTGGTGCGAAGTCATGGTAATCATGAAAGAAAAAGTATTGGAATCACTATTGCAAAATTGTAAAACCTTGGCACTAATTTTTCTGAAAACTGACAAATATACTTCTAAGACACTACAAAAAGTTTAATTGCTCATTTTTGCATACTTTGGAGCTATTTTGTTAAATTTCACCAAATCAGTTACTTCCGAGTTTGAATTGCTGCCAAGTATATGACAAGTAGAGAGCAGGGTTACTTTTTCTGTTTTGAATTGCTTTGATATGGCCCGATTTGGCACAATTGTCGTTTGTAGTTATTTTTTATTCTAAGAATTATTTTTAGACATTTGTCTTTCTGATAGTTGTGAGTTGCTTTTCATGCCATAAGAATATTTTTATCTTAGGTTGGCAAGTATGCTCAATTTTATCTTTTTATGTATAGTACCAGTTACTCTTAGAAATATATGCCTTGTTTCTTTTTCAGGTAAAAAGTTGCTCACCATATCGACATTGGTTATTTCTATATGGTTGGTTATTGGAATTCTCATTTACAGATCTACTGCATTTAATTCGTTCCATGACAAACAAAGCCATGTACATTCATCGTCAGACTCTCAGAATGATGAAATTGAAGCTTGTTTGAAAAACAATCAAAAGTTAAGTTCAGTCTTTTGGCGGAAGGTGAATCTCTACCAAAAAGAAATTCCAGATTCTGTTAGCATTTTAGCTTCTGAGGTTAATGTGCAATCCAATTCTACAACTTATCAGGTAAGCATTTTGTTTTAAACTATTGTGGTATAAGTTAGTCTGCAATACAGGGTGTGTCTACCTTTAAGTAAAATAAGCAGTTAAGAAGTCTTGAAAAAAAGTGTTTTCCAGTAGGTTCCTTTACATGTAGGATTGGAGGGAAATGAGTTAGCAGACAGATTGGCCAAACTGGGTACTAAAATTAATGTTAATGAGAAACCACCTTCCACAGATGCTATTAAAAGGCTTCTGACCAAGAAAACATCCGAGACAATCAAAAGAAGCCACTCAAAAATAAAAAAAAAGAAATGGAACTATTTCCAAAAAGCATGACAGCACAACAAAAACAAACCAAGAAAAAGTAGTGGCACTTCACACTTTGAAACTTTGCAAACTACATTGTTTCATCTTTCACTTCAATGCATTTTAAATATTATAAACTACATTTTACTTTTCATGTTGATGTTTTTAATATTTACTTTTTTCACACTTTTGAAGTTTTTTGTTTTGTTTTCATGTTTAATTAAACGTTTTATAATGCTTTAAATGTCAGTCTGATTGTTAATATAATATTTTTTAAATATATTTTTATTGAATTCTTTTTTATCTTGCATTTGGAATGGCTTATTTGTTTTTAGATCTTGCACCATAAAATCCAAATTAACTAACCATCTGACTAGATAACCAGACCAGTCAAGGACAAAGTGTGCACACTAGTACTTGAAGCTTTATTTAACTAAAAAAACTCGGTGCCAAATTTGGCTTGGATAGCCTAGATACTCGGTTATTCAGAGCTCGTATAATTGAGGTTCTATTGTATTTAGTTTGACAAATCATTAGTGAGTTGACTTTCTGGTACAGGATGTTTGCTTATGGCAATGTGAATATTTAATCATTTATGAGAACTTTGTGCATTTGCTTGAAATTAATACGAATGTTAAATATTGTTACTGTTGATACAAAACAGAAATTCATAATAGCATTCTGTTGTATTTTATTTTGAATATAATTTATTGTTCATGTTGTTTTTGTCTTGCATTTCAGGAGTCTAAAGTTCATTTTCTCTTTGCTAAACCAAAACTAAAGAAGAATCTATCTGTTTTGCTTTTACATGGTCAGTCTTTTACATCTGATACATGGAACAAATTGCTTACACTTCAGTACATTGCAGCATTTGGTTACGAATCTATTGCTATTGATATACCAGGTAAGTTTAAACAAGAAATGCAATGCTTGATCGCAATTTACACTTCAATTCCTATAAGCAATTATCAAATCAGTCCTTTTCTGTTAAAGTTATCACTATGTAAAGAATACCAGATTAAGCTAACATCAAAACAAATCTGTTAATATCTCAGTAAAGTGAAATCCCATTCTGTTACTTTGAATTTTAGGTTTTCTGAAATCTGTTTGAAATTACCAATTGGCAGAAAATTTATTACAAAATAAAGAAATGCTGTATTTTAAGGAATAATAAAATTCTGACAAAATCAAAGTCCAAATATTTAAATTCTGACCTTACAAAAATAAAATATTAGATAGGCTATATGCATGGAAATGAAATTAAAAATTAAGTATACAAATTGTGAAAGAAACCAAAACTAAAACAAAATATAAATTGGAAAATATTTATAGTATGATTGTAAAAGTTTTACTGATCAAATTATAATTTTGTGTTCTTTAGTTATGGATGAATTGACATATTTAATTTCATTGTACCCTTTGAAGTCCTTTTTATAACAGTTTACTATGAGATTGAGTATCTTTTAATCTGTTATGCTTTTAATACTACACAATGCCAGCCTTAAGCCGATTCCCCAAATGGGGCCCACATTCACTGAGGGCACTCATCCTAAATGCAATGGAAGAAAATTTATTATTACCTGATTTTGATCTTAGTTTTTATTCAACCATATTTCAATTCACATAAAGTGGTAATATGTTCATAAATGATTGTCTGTATCTATGGGCTCAATTGGGTACTTTAAAAAGTAGAAAAAATTGTCAAATGAAAGTTTAATGTCATTGAATAAAGAATAGTATTCTCTAAGCTTTTCACAGAAGTAGCAAATATTCTACACAAGACCACATGTTTTAGTAAGAATAGTGTACTTTGAATGTTAAAAAAATTCAAATGTAGGGTGAATATAATTCAATGTGTTGAGGAAAAGTGAGTTTTGCATGGGCTGTTCAAAATCAGGCTTCATCTAAAATTTTGAATCTTAGTAGTAGCCTGTATGTAATTACAGGAGAACTAAGAAGTCAATTTAATAAGGAGCAATTAATTGTTTTGCTTAGATCTGTAAACGAAGCAGTTTATATAGAAATGGTTATGGAATTCTATTCAGTTCGACAACGATCCCCTCAGTTCCTAAGATGGCTCCTACATTAATATATTTATATGCAACACTTGTGTTGAGCCATCGTGGCTCAGTAGGTATATCCACTGCACTAGCAACCTTCGAGTTGTAGGTGGCACAGATTTGATTCCTTGTCATGTGCATTTCTTCCTGGGTGTATTTTCTCTCTTCTGTGTCAGTAAAACTTTCACTGTGTGTATGTCTATTACTTGATATTGTATGTCTTGTGTCTGCCACAACATGGTCACATATGGCCCCTGTGCCATAAAACCCGCAAAACAACCAGCACTTATATACAATTCAAATGCAATTTTTTATTTGATTGTATCCTGGCATAGTGTTTGACAGGTATTTGTTACTTATTTTATATATATATATTCTCATAACTTTCAACTGAAATTATCTTATACTTTATTATTCATTGTGATTTATCACTGTGTAGTCAAATCTCTTGATAGACACTCACTGGAACAAGTACTTTGTCCACTTAGAGCCGGGTTCATTATCAGGAAGTGTAGTGTTGGGAAACAAACTTTTCTTATAGATTTTAAAATTAATATCCTAATAAAAATGAAAAAAACATAAAATGAAAGTAAATTTTTGAAAATGAATAAAGGAAATTTAAAGTATGAAAAAACCTTTTTATTGTTTATTTAATAAATGAACATTCTTGCCTTGTTCATTTAACAAATGAACAAAGTAAATACAGATTTACCAAAATTCTACCATTGATATTTTTTAAAAAATGGTCACAATGTTTTAAATACTTTTTCTCATCTCTTTAATGAAATTCTTCAGCAGTTTGATTATAGAAAGCAATGGGAAATCTGGAAGATAGAAATCAAAGCAGGAAAGAAAATAGGTCATAGATTTAGCATAAAAAATGCCAAATTACCTTTGAACAAGGGAATGAAATGAAATTGAAGTAGACATTTGAATCTAATTGTGAAAACAGGACTGAGGTGTGCTATTTGCCATGCATTTTATTGGAAATATGAATTTACACGTATAAAAATAAATGCAATGCTGTTATATATTTTTGGATAAATTTATATTTTTAGAGATATGAAATCTGATTCTGTAAATATAATGTTTTATACATTATAAATAGATTCACAAATAAGATATGAAATGTGGGTAATGACACTTTTCCATTAATAGAAATTAAGAAAGTTTAGAGCAGATGCTATGCACAAGTCTGCTAGTATTACGTATTGCTTTAAATATCTGTATAGCAAAAAATTCAACACTCCACACAGCATATACACATTTTGAACTGCACACATCAAAGTTTTATTGCATTTTATTTTTATAATTTTTGGGGCATCAAAATTTTTGTGTTATCTAATTTAGTATCCTGTCTAAATATCAGAATTTATCTTTTTCTCTTTACCATTGCTTTTTTACTAATTCTGTTAAAACAAATTATAGTCCCTCCCATATTTCTCAGTCGTATGGTATCAGCCAAATTGGTCAGTTCAAATTTAATAAAATTTGCCTATTGAGCCCAATAAAATTCAGACTAAAATCTAATGCACAAAAAATGCTTCATAAAATGTTCCTGGATTTAAAAAATGTAGATTTATATTTTTTAGAAGTCTACTCCAATCTACACTTATGTAAATGCTCCTTAAATTCTGTTTAAGTCTTTCAAGAAGCTTTTATGCATTCACTTATATGTGTGAAAATGTATTGTTTTCTACTCATCATTTGTTTTAATTTTAGTAAATTGCTATGAAATTTTTTCAGGTTATGGCTTCAGTCCTGTCGTACAGAATCTCAATAAAAGCGAGCTTTTAAATTCCTTGATTGCATCATTAAATTTGAAGAATATTGTGATCATCAGCCCAAGCATGAGTGGCGCTTTTTCATTGGAATTTCTCATTCACCATTCTGATAAACTTGCTGGTTTCATTCCTGTCTCTCCCGTTGGTACTCAAGTTCTAGTGAAAAGCCCCTGTGCAGCACAAGCAAATAATACCATTGAGTATTTCGATCGAGACTGTCAGAAAGTATTGCCATATTTGAACTCAAGGATCCCTACTTTGAATTGCATAAAAGTAAGAATTTTTTTAAGTGTAAGAAATGAAGTATGATGTACATGGGATATTATGGTGTATTAAATTAACTATGACAACTGCACTGAAAAATAAGTCATTTTCAAAGCCTTTATGCATTGCTTTATTTCAGAAATTATTACTCAATAGTGTATATCACATTAAAAAGTGATTTTACCAGTCTTTAAAATAACTGAATTCTAGGCAATTGTGAGCCTTTTTTTTACAATAAAAACTCATTCCTATGAGAATGAATGAACAAGAGAGCAAACATATCTGGTCATACAAAATATTTCCCCCTCTATTTCATACAATATTTTTTATCATTGCTTATTAAATAAAAAAGATGAAAAATTCTGTTGCAGACGTGCTGACAACATTGGTTTCTGTAGGTAGTAGAACACTTCTGCACATAGGATAATGGTCAGAAATTGATCTAATTAGCTTCGACTTAGTTTTAGATAAGAGAAGTTTTAAATCAATTATAATTTTTAGATCTTATACTACCTTAACATTGAAGGAAATGACTCATGCACAGGTTTGAATTGACTATGATATTTGTGAACCTCTTGAGTCCTTTCCATGAATGAGCAAAATCCACTGTCACCATTTCAAATCTGAGTGACATTTTAACATATCCTGCTGATGGTATATATTTCTCTACTTGGAATTTACCATTTATTTCAACCCCTTTTCTAACAGTAAGATTGATACTCCTTCAACTGTTTTCCAGTTACTTTTCAGTCTTTACTTCTATCAGTATTCTACTCATACTGGTTTTAATGGATGGCTCCTAAGGGTACAGGACATAATACGGTTTAGAGCAAGAACTCATTAATAAACTTTTTTGGAGACACTAATTGCTTATTTTTATTATGAAAAATACACAGATATAGTGTAATCTGTTTAAAAGATATGAACCACTATCAAAAGTTTATAATTTTCATTTTCTGACAAAACCAATGGTTAGTCTTTAAACCTCTGTATAGTAGAAAACTCTTTGTCAGTTAATGAGTTTCTGTTCTAAGTCAACAATATATGCTGTAATATTAGTATTGATAATCTTTTGACTCTTTTTTTAATTCTACTGATTATGCCTATTTTAAATATTTTTAAGTTTTCTGTAATTTTTAAAATCAAAACTGGAGGATATTCTATTATCTCTGGCTTGTCTGAGACATCAATTAAGAAATAAAAAGCTATTTTTCATGGCACAATTTAAAACTATTTGATGCATTGTAGTAAGAATGGAATGCCATTTTCAGTAAAAATCTACTTGGACCAATTGTTAGTTTAAGTGGGATGAGATGGATTATTATATGAACATTTTATTAGTATTTGCTCTCAGTTTCTTGTATATTATTTTATGTTAGCCCACTTGGAGAAAAGTATGATCGAGTACCATACTTCAGTCATATTCACTACATTTTAGTCTGTATTTTTTATTTAGATCTTATTTTAGTATTTTATCCTTAGTATTTTCAATTTAATATCTTATGAATTTTTTAAATTTCTAGGTTCCAACGTTAGTGGTATTTGGTGAAAAAGATCGAAGTAAGAGCTCAGCAAGGTTATGTCATTTACCAAACAGCCATGGAGCAGAGATTCCTCATGGTGAACATGCAGCTTATTTGAGTAATCCAAAGCTTTTTCATAGGTTACTATTCAATTTTCTCGATGTTTTAAGTAAGACAGTTGGATGTACGTAAATAAAATTTTGTATACATGAAAAGTTATTTTTTTATTAGATTATTTGTAGAACACAAACTTTTTCTTCTGTATCCATTTTGCCACAATTTTTAATATTAACACTAAATTTACCAAGCAGATCAAATGACCCATTTTAAAATTGAAATATTTAATATATAATAGTTATTAAGTTTTATCGCTTTAGCTCAATTGACTATGACTTTTCCTGAAATGTTTATAAAATGAATTTTATAGTATATATCTCTCTTCACCTCTTCCTGCATCCGACATACATATGAAGTATACCTATTTTTACTGTGATGGGTCATTTGACTGATTTAATATTTTTATGTTTTTACAGCATTGTCAACTATAAAACCATTCCATATACACTGCTGTGCAAACTAATAACCGCACACCAAGAGTTTCATGCTTCATTGTATCCTAACAATAACAGAACATCCCAACTTAGAATTTTTTCTTTTGAACTGTAGTAGTATAAATTCGAGATAAAATGCAAATAGGGGTGAGTTCCATTCGAAACATTTTGTACACATACAACTGTGTTTATTATTTTGCGCAGCAGTAGTATATAGATGAATTGTTACTAATGTGCTTAAAAAGTGCCAAATAAGATGCCATGAAAATAAAGCTGCTAAAATCTGCTCTGCACAAAAAATATGTTTTCCTGAAAGTGTTTAGCAGGGCAACCTAGAATCTAAAAAAACACAGCAAATGAATCAAGATTTTATTATCGAATACTCAAAAAGTGAAACTACTGAATAAAAAGTCAAAATAATATCTTATTGACTTTTTGCTTATTTAAAGATAATTTTGTTTGATTTCAAACACTAGTTTCACTGTTACTTGCATCCAAATGGAAAATGGTTCATTTAACCCATTTCAGTAAAAAAAAGGTATTTACAAAATGTTGGTAAATTTAGTATTAGATCTTGGGTTGTGTTTTTTGTTACTTACAATTGCTACTCAATGTGCTGAATTTTTTAAAATGTATTGAACTTAATCTTCACTTTTCGCTCCTTGTCAGAAGAATAAAACTAATGACTCAAAACATTTATTAGGTATTGTTTCCAAACAAACCAAGTTATTTTTCCACCAGATGTGAAAAATAGTTAATATGAAGAAAAATCATTGTTGGCTCAGAGCACACTCATTAACTGATATTTTTCAGAAATGAATTTTTTGACATACTATGCTTGTTTTCATGATGAGAAACACAATCTATTTGAAGAAAATTGTAATACTATCAAAATGTTTACAATTTTACTTTTGACCTAAAATTAAATCTGAACAGATAAACTAAAATTTAGGTTCTTTTTGTCTGTTAATGAGTTTTTGATCTAAGCAGATGATATTTTTCTCCTTTCATTGAGTGATTTTTCTAATGTAAATTTGTCAGCCTGGTAGCAGAGTAGTTAGCACCTTGCCCTTAGTTCAACAGGCCCTGGGTTTAAATTTCAGTCTAAGGTGGATATTTTTGGTGCTACAGATTCCATCCCAGTCTAAATGACCATAGAGCGACAAACCAAAAATCTAACAAATTTGAAAATATAAATTTTTTGTTGATTACTTGGCCTCTTAATTTTAACACAAATTTCTGAAATATAGTTTTCTAATTTTTAACAAACATCCATATTAAATTTGTTTGTGTATCAAGGATTGCTCTTACAAATATTTCTCCATAACCTCACATTAATTACTGATTAACTATATAGAGATATACATGATTTGATCTTATGTCTAAGTGTTAAACAAACTTTTTATTGACTACAGATATATTGTTTTTCCAAATTCATTATGTAAGAATATTTTTTAAAACATGCTATATACTTCACATGCGATGGCAAACTAGAATTGTGTTTCATTGAGGATGATGAATTACCAATTGTTTAATTTGTTTCTATTTTTGTGAACAATGTTAAAAGAAATGTATGTCTAGACAAAAAATTATGTAAAATTATTCTTAAGTTAAGATATTGGACCTTTAATAATTGGCATGAACCTTATACAGTACAGTTAAGCGATATTTAATTTATATTTTTTCTAGCTTTTAATAAATGTTTAAAATAAATTTAAAGAATATATCATAGTATTTTATTCAAGAAAAGTGAATACTTTATGCAGGGCTTCACCTCTGATTTTGAATGAATTGGTGTTTCTCATAAATGCTAAAATGAATTTCTGATTGTGCCTTTGTGTAGAATCGAACCGAACTAACATCCAAGGCTTCTAAATCCTGTTTCCTCGACTATTAGTTTTGTCAATAAATAAAAAAACATTCTCTGTGTTCAAACAATTTAAAAGTAAGCTTATATCCGTCCTATCAATACATGTATTGGAACAATTCACATCTATGAATCTTGCGAATTTATAAAATCTTGTTCAGCATGTCTGAGTTTGTCCCAGTCAGTTATTCCCACTCCTTAGAACAAATTTTCTATTTTTTTCAATGTGAGGAATTTTCAGTCAAGCTAAATGTAGGTGGCAGTTGTGTTTCCAGTACATATTCCGAATGTGATGTCAGTTGGATTATTTCGGAATACGAATTCAGCATTTCGCCAATAAAAATTCCAAGGAATGAATTTCGAATTGATGTTTGATTGATCAACACCAATTAGATCCAACCAATTGACCAATACCAAATGTCAAAGCGCTATAAACTACATTTTAAGGTAATTCCTGACATGTATCTTGTGAGAGTATTTGGAGAGCAGAAGTAAAATCTGTTCAGACCATCTGGTTTGTTCACATCGAAAATCTCTCATGAAAGTAAGGAGATATGTTTCACCAGTATTAAATTTTTAAAGATATGAGTATGAGACAATGAAAATCATCCGCGTTACCGCTAATTTCTGCTTTTTGTCTTGCATTTTTCAGTTCTGATTTTTCTCGGGTGTTTGATTTTACTCACTGCGCTAGCAACCTATGAGTTAGCGCAGGTTTGATTCCTGTTACTTACCCTGGGTGTATTTCTGTCAGTAAACTTTCCTTGTGTGTGTACTTCTTGATGGTAAGTGGGATGCCAGCTCAGGTGTTGCCTCGGTTATCTGACCGTGGTTCAAAATTTCGTGGTATTCTCGCATCTTTCCCTTCGGGTTTGATCCGGACCGTCGTCAATAGCCCGTTGTGTTGCTCCAGTGCGACGTTAATTAAATACCTACATATCCATTTGATGGTAATGGTAATTAGCGTCGCACTGGAGCAACACAATGGACTATTGGTGACGGTCCGGGAAAGATCCGAGTGCTTCCACTTGACGTTACATGTCTTGTGTCCATTTACTTGTCCGTTGGGACCCGCGGTAGTCCGGTTGGAAGAGTAACGGATTAGCAACCGGAGGGTTGTGAGTTCGAATCCAACCAAAGACCGTTGTGTACTTGGGAGATTGGTGCACGTTAAATCTGTCGTGGCCTCAAATGTTCTCACGTTGGCGTGGTGTGGAAGTTTGGAAAGTGGGGTGCCGGCTCACACAGATGTGATCTCGTCATCTGACCGTGGTTCAAAATTACGTGATATTATCCTCGGATTTTTCCTTTGTGAGATTCATCCCCGAATGCCGCCAATGGCTCGTGTTGCTCCAGTGCGACGTTAATTAAATGCCTGCCTACTTGTCTGGTGGTCCATCTTAAAGTGTTTGACATAGCTTGGCCAAATCTGGCCTTTTTGTCTTAAAACCCGATCAACAAACCAACCGAATTTTCCCGAAAATTTTCTCATTTCGATTTGTCGCTATACGGTCATTTTTTGCGCTGCGTGAAGGCTATTTAGTCCGGAAGATTCTCTCTTTGTGCTATGGCCGCATCAATGTGTCTTGATATTGTACGATAAATCACAATTCTAATTTTAAACGATTTCCGGAAATCAACACTTCCAAATCGTGGGTTGGTTATAATCGTTGGATTTTATGGCACACGGACCGTATTTGGGCAAGCTGCGCCGAAAACAAGACAGACAACATCAAGTAATGGATACACAAGGAAAGTTTTACTGACACATTGAAAGAGATATACCCCCAGTAAGTTACTGAAATCGAACTGCGCCGCCTACAACTTACAGGTTGCTATCGAGCCATTGAGTCACGACCTCAAGTCGTTAATGATTTGAATAAATTAATTATCGAAATGGGAGTCTGGTTTTATTTGTTCACATAAAGTTGCGAATTACTTAACTAAATTTTGGTTATCGTATTAAAAGCGCTTTAATATTAGCAGTTTTATAAAATGGATGTGAATATGCCCTGAATTGTGTGGCAAAATGTGTACTCTGGAACTCTCTCTCATTACACTTGCTCCAAGTTAGTAAGACTGCTGCTTTAGTTGTCAGATAGTTCTATCGTATCAAATAACTGCTCCAAAAAGTATTCCAAACCATACAATAGATGTTAACACCTTGTATATCAGTTGCGTAGCGTTACACTGATTACTGAAATGCCTCTATGGGTTGGAAAAAAAACCCAAATGATATAAATGCCTCATAAATCAACTTCATACGGCGTTGTGTGTGACATCAGTCCTGGTCTAATTAGCCCTTGTGTAGCAAAAATGTCCGTGCAGCGACAACCAAACCATTTACTGTTACTTTGCCGAAGGGCCGCGTTAGCCCTGTTGGAAGTGTATGTTATAAAACGAAGGGCTGCGGGTTCGAAACTCGATCCATCCAAAAACCATCGCTTACGTGGGGACTGGTTAAATCTGTCGTGGCCTCAAATGTTTTCACGTTGTCGTGGTGTGGAAGTTCGGAGAGTGGGATGCCAGCTCAGGTGTTGTCTTCGTCATCTTGGTTCAAAATTACGAGGTGTCCTCAGATTTTTCCCTTCGGGATTGCTCGCCAATAGCCCGTTGTGTTGCTCCATTGCGACGTTAATTCAATTACCTACCTGCCTCCTTTTTCCGTTTAGACAATACATTTTTAGCCCTAATGCGCAATTTGCCCAATTTTGGCGTGATTCCTGTATGGATCATTCAAACGTTGTCTACGCTTGAGGCAGCCTTTTACTAAGGAAGGAAAGTGAGACATGCAGGACCAACTACTGCATCCTAGCTTGCATGGGGAAGGGAGAAAGAGTCGGTGTTGAAGGAACGCGTTGCTTATGATTAGCACATTTAACTAATTATAATAAGAAACCAATATTTGTGAGTCCTCATTTCCTGGTTAACTGACTTTACCCCTGGTGGTATTTCTCTTCTGTGTCGGTAAAACTTCCCTTGTAGTAGGTGTATCCATTACTTGACGTTGTGACTTGTGTTTGGCTCAGCTTGAACTAATATACCATGAAACCTAACCCTGGTCGACTTTTTACGGTGAAAAAAATCAAGGACTTTAAAATAGGAATCGACGTCTCAATCAGATTTATGTTAAAAACCTGTCGTTTTTGCTTCAGGTTTTATCGAAGCAATCTTAACCCTCCAAGTTGTTTCGACGAAATATCTTGTCCATCAAGATCTGATCAATTTTGCTAATGACAAGATATATCGTCACCAAGATATTACCGATTTTTTGATGACGAAATCAAGATCTGACTAGTTTTCTTCTAATGACGAGATATCTTGTCCATCAAGATCTGGTCAGTTTAGATAAAGACGAGATACCTCGTCGAGAGAAACCACCAGGAGGGTTAATGAATTAGACTTTTTTAAGAGGGGATGCCAGGAATACATGGACCATACGCCACTTTTATATATGCTTATCGTAAATTTGCTCATTAATATGCAAATGGACCATTAAAAATTGATGATAACAATTATTTTAACACCTTTTTAATGAATCATTTTTGCAATATGAATGTAGTCCTTATAAAAATAGCCCGTAGGTTTTCTTTTGGCATTTTAGCGGTTTTCATTCCTTGACTAAATAATCTAGTTCAATGTCAAAAGAACTGATAACTTTTTAAGTAATAAAGGGGGGCAATCAATAATTCACGCTAAAGAAGATTTGAATGCGAAATCTTAGTGATCCGAAGGGGGACGGCCGAAAAAGAACATCAAAAGGAGAAAAGGAAAGTTACGAAAAGAATGAATTATTCATGCGTAAGACTGGTTTTTAACCTCTAACACCATGGTTTCAACTTGCTCTTATCAGCAGGATGACGAGCTTTCCTCACGTCCGTTTCCTGAGGCGACGCATTTTAAATCATATTTCCATGACCACTTGCAATTCAAAAAGGCGCAAGACTTTTTATTTTGCTGATCACGATGGTCTTAGTAATTCCGTGTTTTCAATATCTAATTCAATCAGCAAAGCATTATTTCGATTCTCCAAATGATTATACTTCGATCCACGTATCTTTTACTGCTGCCTGAAATCAATATCTTCAAGGACTTCCAACATGGTACAGATTACCAATGCGTTATTCTTCGCAATCCTGCTTTTTGGGTTGAATGGATCGTTAGGTGAATACCGTAAGCTCATACCGAAGTGCTTGAATTCCTGCCTAACCAGCGGTGGCGTGCCACCCACAAACTGTTTCTGCGATAGCAAGTGCTCCTTGGTCTACAACGACTGCTGCCTCGACGGGCCTTACAGGACTTTCAGAGTGACCAACAAGCGCAAACACAACATCAACTGCGTGTTTGTGCATGGGGAGAATAGGCACTTCTGGATGGTGGACACTTGCAAGGACACTTGGTCCGGGCGCGACCACGTCCGCCATAAGTGCACGAAGACGAGCATGGTCAGTGGCGAGTACAATGACATAATCGGCTCCCTGCCCTTCACAGATCCCTTCAAGGGGGTGACCTACAAGAACTATTACTGCGCCCTTTGCAATGGTGAGGAGACAGGGTTCCTGATCGAGTGGCAGGTGAAAGCCCTGTGCATGGACCGCGGTGTTACGCAGGATGACATCTTGATGAACTTGACGTTCGTTGAGGACAGGCAACAGTGGGGCGTTTGGAAAATGGATATGGAGGATGAGTGGGTGTTCCACGAGTGTCACCTATTGTTCGAAAAGCCTGCCAACGTCGCCATCGGTATCCGGCATTGTATATCGGGGATGGTGTCCACTTGTCCGAGTGGGTGGAAGGATATAGCCACCAGGAGGAAGTGCAAATCTTATGTGGATCCGGTCCGGTGGGGGGATGGACCTGTGTACAGAAACATAGATTGTGCAGTGTGTCATAATAAAACTAGGACTGGTTTCCAGTGTCTTTATGACTTAACCAGAGGGTCGAGTGCTGTGATGTTGAACAGAGCGTTGTCTGTAGACCTCACCTGTGTGGGACAATGGCTGTAACCAAATTTATTTCCGATCTAGAAACCTAGATAAGTCGATCAAACCTGTTCATCTTTAATTCATTGATTTCAAGATGAGAAGTTATGGGAGTATATAAATGAGTAATGGACTCTAGCTCATGTCATCGAACTTTATCCCGATACCTTAAGATAGACACGTGTTCACATAATCAAACACAGAACATCTAAATATTACGAATACCTCAAAAAAGCCATGAAAAATCATTTTCATGCATGGCTATAGCTAAATAGTGTAAAATTACCTTTGGAGATGTGCTGCTTTTTGTGTCATATTTTACATCTGTTAAAAAAATTCGGAATCTATTCAGACATATGAATGATATGAATAATTTGTCTCGAGATTGGCAAATAGTATGATTTGTGGATTATCAGGTACAGTATTTTTACATTAATTTTGAATATTTCAAGAGAAGGTGAACTATATCTCTGGCTTGATACTTCTGACTTCAAGTTCCGAAATTTTTCTGGTAATGATTTGCATTCGTTAAAAGGGGAGTGTGATATATTATCTCTAAATAATTTTCATATCCTATAGATGATGTTAATCAGTAAACAAAAATGGAAGTTTTATTCTGCTAATTATATCTAAAATCATTTTTACTGTGCTGATTATAATGTAATAAATATTTAGTAAGAAACCTACATGTTCTTCGAAATTTTGTAAATTAGAAGTGCTGTTTAAATAGTTGTATTTTATGATTTTATTTTATGTTAAATTCCCGTCTTGTGTCAAGTTATAACTAATTTGTGAGCAGAAGAAATCAAGCGAGATCTATTTTTAACTGACATGAATAAACTATTGTACACATTTTACAAACGTATACAATAAAAAAGTGAAATAATAATTTTGCTAAACATTTTCTTTAATTTTAATTAGTAATTTTAAACAGTGCATTTTCACTGTCGAAATTAGTAAAAATATACTATACTATTTTAAAATTTTAATCATTTATTAACTATTTGTTATTTTTTGTACTTGTATTGAAATCAGATCTCAAATATAAAATATAACTTTGTTATTGCTTAACCATCACTAAATTTCAGAGGAATTCGAATATCTTTTACATTCATAATAGCTTATGAGTGCTGAACATGTCTGGTTTATGAAACCAACTCCCAAAAGGCCAAAAGATCGGCCAAGTATAAAAAGTTTTGCATTTTGTTCTAATCATTCCGAAATTTGTACAGCTGCAGAAAAAAAAATCGAATCACCCCTCTTTATTCACACGGCCATTCATAGTAGAGCAAATTCAAAGGTACCACTAGGGAATAACGTCTATAAATTCACTTGTATAAAATTTACGTAAGGAGTCGTCTTCATATTAAATTGCACACAACTTTCTTAATTTCAAACGAGAACACAGTTTTGACACCAAATTTCATGTCTATATCGAAATTTAGCCTTGAATACCAAGTTTCAAATAGAAGACGTTATTTCCCATGTTCCATATTTGAATCTGCTTTAATGTGAACGTAGCACTAATAAAAGATGGTGCAATTTTTAAAATTTCCTTACATGATGTGGGACAAAATCCAAAAGAAAATTTTGTCTAAAATTTACTGAATTTGATACTTCGGAAGCAGTTTATAAATACACTATCGGTATACTTCTAATTATTATCGGTACTGATAATAGAAGTAATAACAGGTAATAAAGTAATAACAGGTAACTATTAATAATAGTAACTAATAATAATAGCAACAGTAATAATAGGTAACTTGAATAAATTTAGGTGGTTGGGGATACACGAATTTATAAGACCAGGAATACGAAGAATTCATCAGATTGACGAAATCTTATACCATGTTAATTTGGCTTTTGAAATCTCGTAAAATGAGAACTGAGAAAGAGAAAACAGTCATGAAAAAGGGATTAATTATGGTACAGGTAAAATATTAGCGAAAAAGAGAATTTCATTTAAAATATAACACCAAAAAATATTTCAAATATTTTTCAGTGTATTGAAATTTCTAAACATATTTCCTTCTTTCGTGTGTATCACAAGATTTTTTACATATCAAATCAATTAGTTTTAATTCTTAAAACTTAATTTAACCACCAAATAATACACATGTTTAAAAATTAAGGATAATTCAGAATTCGTATCAAGCAAGGTCACCTTATCTCAATCCAATAGAACATGCCTCGGACGTCGCATTGCAGCCTATACACCACTAAGGACCACATAAGAGTAACGACGTGCCCAAGAGCGCGAATGGGACTCCTTGCCTCAGGAACTTCTTGTGGAAAACAGATCTGCACTTTTGAGGCCTGCATTAGATCACAGTCCAGCACATTATCTATTAGATTGCTTTTAACAAAGCAAAAAATGTTTTTTTTTGCACCATAACTTAAACCTACTATCAATGTGTTTACCCAACCGTGATTTTCAATTCTTTAGTTCTCAGTAGTACCACGAGGAATGTTGGTGTTCTTATTTTATTCCACATAGCTTGTTTCTCCACATAGCACATAAGAATATTCATGTCATTTGATCACGGAATTTCATGGAATTAATCTTGGATTTCAATATCCTTAATTTTTGGATATTTGTATAAGTACCCTATTTTAGTGTTATAATTTACAAAATGTTTAACTTTGTATTTTTTAGAAAGTAGAGAATTTCAGCTTTCACTTTGTGTAGAAGTTAATTCCAACTTGAAAATGAAATCTATTGAATTATTGATTCGCACACATTGAAAATGACACGACTTCAGCAAATGGAACAAAGTGACTACCATCTCTCTAACTTTGAAGTAATCCATAGATTTCGTTTTTAATCCAAAAATTAAAAACACATGATTTTTGTTGTAATCTAAAACTGAAAAATATGTACAAAATAATTTCGGATATTCCTTGCCGGTTTTCTGTTCTAATCAAAAGCCCATGACGCTAAATGAACATCAAGTCTTCCGATTTGTTGACTGCTTTAGGACTTATGTATCTGCTCATTTTGCATGTTTGATAAAAAAAACTTCTATTTACACTGATTAAATGAGTATGTGTGTTTTGATCGTATTTTTTTATTTAAAATATTTCGATGACGGCTCGAACCACGTGTGAGCCCTTCCTCTAAATATAACTTCAGTCACTTATGTGAATGAAACAAATGCCAACACTTAACTACGTCATTCGCCATCTGACTTCCGATACTTCTGTACTCTTACTAAAATAAAGTGCAGTTCAAGGTGTCTTTAGTGTTGAGCAGTCATAGGTTGTCTACTGTTACATAAAATACACTCATGGGAATCAATAACACAATACAATAAGTATGCATGCACGCAGACAGTCATGCCCATTCAGGCAACGAAACTCAGCAACTGAAGCCTTTCTTGGAGAGTCGGACGATGTCACTGGAGGAAAGAAGGCATTCCCAAGATTTTTCCTTGGCAGGATTGGTAAGTCTTTCTTTTAGGCGGTGTTTGAACAACTTTTTCGAAGTGCGAAAGGGGACAGGGTTTAACGGCTTTTGGGTGATCTTGATTCCTTTTTGGCGAGATAGTCCTCTCCCATTTCCAGATACGCCACAATGAGCCCGCATCCACTGAAGCACCAACACATCAGCTAGTTTACCAGGGAGTTGTCTGCAGTGCATAACCCGTAGGCAATCTCTGACTGAATTTGAAGAGAACACTTGCAGATTTAGAGTAGGATAACCGCTTTTTTGAATAAATCTTTTCTCAAGCTGTTTTAATACCACACAAATTGTCACTTATGTCTATGCGAATAGACAAGATTTTTCTCGTGTCCAATCACGTCCCATCTAGTGCACAGGTGAATTGTTTGCTTTAGATGTAGGTATTTTAATTAACGTCACATTGGAGCAACACAACGGGCTATTGGCGACGGTTCGGGATCCAACCCGAAGGGAAAGATTCGAGGACAATACTACGTAATTTTGAACCACGGTCAGATGACGAGGTCACATCTGAGCTCGCACCCCACTCTCCAAACTTCCACACCACGCCATCGTGAGGACATTTGAGGCCACGAAGGATTTAACCTGCACCAAACCCTTTTTACACGAAGGTCTTTGGTTGGATTCGAATTCGAAATCCTCCGGTTGCTAATCTTACTCTTCCAACCGGGCTATCGCGGTCTCTGCTTTAGAAAACGATCAAATTGCAATACCAAATTAGTATTTTGTTTACAAATAAATTTGACTATTTTCAAATATCTCCAGGATTTCCCCACTTATTAGCTTAAAATTTAGATTTGCATCGATTAATATAATTTCAGCATTTATTTTTATAAGACCATGAACACTGCGGGACTAGCTCGTGGAACTCCAAATGGTGAAAATCGTCTGGCTTTGTGAATGGTTGAGAAATTTCCTATTATATCGAATGAGAATTGTCCTATGCAATGATTTCACATCAACCGCTAGCTTGCCAGTCTTGAATCGCCAAAGCATACAGCCATTTTTTTTCATTTGCCACCTGCAGAACATGAAGTGAAGGATACGGATGGCAAATAAAGTTTTTAATAATGGTTCTATGCTTTGGCTATTCAAGATTGGCAAGCTAGCGGTCGGTGGGAAATCATGCCCAGGACAATTCTCATTCGATACAATAGGAAATTCTCAACCACTCACGAAACTAGACGATTTTCACCTCGCTGCATTCCTCTAGCTAATCGTTTCGGGGCCTTGTAATGTACTGGACCAAGTGGTTTGCTGCGAACGACACAGTCCAAATACAAATAACCCTGAGTGTCCCGAGATTCCCAAGTAATGTAGTATTGCTTGTACCCCACAACACACTCAATGACTAAATCAAATCTATTGGTCGAAAAAATCGTAGGAAAGATTCTATTATCAGAAAGGTCAAACTGGTTATGCAGGGAAGACTGCAAATTGCGTCATGGAAGAATGAGTGGTTGACCCTCAGAGGGTTAAGATAATTATTTATTAGACAAAGGAATTTACACATTTGAATTTTATGTTATGGTCTGGAATACAGGGATCTGGGTCCGGATCAACTCAAAAGGACTGGCACCCACACTCCAAAAATACCTCCGTTCAGATCGAGAGTTCGAAGTCTCCCTCTTGTCCGTCCAGTGGACACCAAGAGACAGTTAATTAAAGAGGAACTCCTTAAAATCGGGAGAGGTAAGAGATCTTTCAGATATAGTATACCTAGAGATTTATGACCGGCGGCCAGTAGAAAACGTGCCGGTATTAACTCCTGACCCCAAGTTATTGATATGACGGTAGTTCCAGAGTCCCCCCTTCTGAATACGTCCTTGCTGGAAGATGATTGGAATCGCAGACTAGTTAAGTGTCTAGACGAGAGAAAAAAGATGTATATTGGATTTCATTGTAAAGGTAAAGGGCGTAGGTGACTCTTTTCTGAATTAAAGTTCAATTGTTACTATGCATCCGGTGACAAACTTGACCCTGGTCATGTATATCGATATGATACCAACTATCAGATTTATTCTGCAACGCGCACGAGAATCGCCCAAGGACAACAGGGGGAAGTGAAATTTAAACATCTCTGTTGTGTTTTCGTTTCGGAAAGCGAGTGTTCTCAAGGTAGACACGGTGCTGTTTGCTTGGGGAGTGGTTTTTATCGCATGTGCTGTTTACGCTTTCGCTTCTGTCAATAACACTTGATCTAGGAATTCTAAGAGCACGAAAGGCGAAGTTCTTTGAAGTTACCCGAAGTTCGTGAATTCGAGTGTGAAGGGATTCTAATTTTTCAGAATTGATCTATTTTTGTCTTTCAAAGTCGACTAAAGTCTAGTGTTAGCATAATCAGACTTCTGGATGTCTCACCGCGCGAACGTTCTATTGCTAGGTGATGTAATTGTTCTCCCGTTAAAAATATCCGTTTTTTAAAAAATAACTTGTGCTTTTCAGCTTCGAAACATCCTTTCACGACAAAAAATTTGGCAGACAAAACTGAAGCAAAAAGTTTCAATAGATTGCAAAAATACAGTGTAGTAAGACAAAAATTCAGCTAAAAATTGCAAATAGAATATTTTTCCATGGATGAAAAAAGCGCAACAGAAAATTCCAGATCCCAACTTGAAATTTTAAAATTTCTCTTTGATTGAGAACCACTATTCTAAGTTGATAACCCTTTAAAATTTTCAAGACAATTTATATCTATAATCTGTTCCGACTAGACGACAATACATAATTTCTCAGAAAACTGACCGTGGTTGTAAGCGGCCAGGTTCGATTCCTCCCTGGGCGTATTTCTCTCTTCTGTATCAGTAAAACTTACCTTGCGTTTATGTCCATTTACTTGACTTTGTTTGGCAAAGTTTGGTCAAATATGTCCCTTGCGCCATAAAAACCCAACCAACGAAAACACTAACCGTAACTTACCTTATAAACAAAATGAAATTGAGAAACTACAAAAAAATACGTAAAAGAACCGAGCTGCTGAATATAAAACTATGTTAACCCTTTCATACTCTGACTGGAATGTCTGGCGCCCCACCTCCTTGAAATGGTTAATTCTTAGATTCATAAATATTTTAGATATATTAAGGCTGTTAAGGTGTATAAATATTATCGCATTTGATATTCTGATGTCTAGGAGAACTGTAGATGTGTGGTGAGAATTAAGGGGGACCCATTATCCCTGACAAAGTCTAGTTTTATGGTATGGATGAAAACATGACATAAAAAAAGGCGGTATGGATATCATAAAAAGGTGATTGGGTATTCACCTATAAAGTATTTTTCTTGTGTAGTGCGCGCCAGAGTTGGCAATAAGAAAATCGCACTGAGTAGCGGGCCGCGGTAGCCAGGTTGGAAGAGTAACGGATAAGCAACCGGAGGGTTGCGAATTCGAATCCAGCCAAAGACTCGTGTATAAAGGGGGCTGGTACACGTTAAATCTGTCGTGGCCTCAAGTTGTGCTCACGTTGGCGTGGTGTGGAAGTTTCGAGAATGGGGTGCCAACTCAGGTGTTATCTCGTCATCTGACCGTGGTTCAAAATTACGTGGTGTTGTCCTCGGATCTTTCTCTTGAGGATTGATCCCGGACCGTTGCCAATAGCCCTTTGTGTTGCTCCAGTGCGATGTTAATTAAAATACCTACCTACCGCACTGACGTGCATATTTCATTGTTGACGATTGGATTTTATGTTGCAAAGGCCAGATCTGGCCAAGGACTACTTTTTAGGTCAAGTAAAAAATACACTCAATCAAAGTTTTTACTGGTACAGAAGAGAAAAATACATCTAAGGTAGTTACAAGAATTGAACACACCACCTACAACTCGCATGCTGCTAGCGTAATGTGAAAACCCACTGAGCCAAGGTGGTCCAGCATATTTTATTGTCCTGGATATATCACATTGAGTTGTTAAAGAATAGCAGACACAACAGGAAATCAAGTTTTATTACAATGTATCCCGACTTATGAGAGAAAACATCTTACTCAATATATCCACTTAAGGACATTTGAAAATTTCTCGTAAGAGAGGACAGCGTATTCTACTTTTAAGAAAACATCTTACTCAATGTATACACTTAGGACACTTAAAAATTTCTAGTAAGAGTAGTACTAAGTTTCTAAAAATTTATTTACGTGACCATCAAGGTAAAATTCACTTTTCTTTAAGCTAAATAGGAAGGTAGTTGAATTAACGACGCACTGGAGCAACACAACGGGCTATTGACGACGGTTCGGGAACAATCTCGAAGGGAAAGATCAGAGGACACCTCGTAATTTTGAACCACGGTCAGATGGCAAGCCAAATAGGTGCAAATGAAATCTGAGCAATTGTTGAACACGAGAAAAGGGCAGAGGCATAAAGTTACATGAAAATTATCAGAAAATTGATTGGGAAATTTTGATGTTTGTATACTTCTTAAATCGGGATTGATTCTAGACCGTCGCCAATAGCCCGATGTGTTGTTCCAGTGCGATGTTAATATTCAACTACGTACTTATACTTCTCAAGTAAAATATATAGCCTATAGTAGATGTATTCATAGTTTAATCAAATTTTCAGTGTCTTTATATTTACCACTGTAAATATAACTTTTAGATAATTTAGAATACACGAGTAGTTTCAAAATTTAAAGTAGCATTTCCTTTTTTTAAGTACTTATAACTGTACATTTTAAACAATAGTTTTTTACATTGAACATCAAAATTAATTTAGATGAACAATGATAGTAGTACAGTTTTTAGAATTGAGGATTAGACAATTGAAACAAGGACTCTCTTAAAAGGTAGAATAGCCTAAGACTTCAGTTTAAGAGAAATATGTTTCCTCTATTCTAAGACCAAACTTCATGCTAATTTTAATTCAGTGAAAAATATAAAATGTTGCTGAAACACTCCTTACAACGAGAAAGAAATACATTAAAACCAGTGACATGGCCAGGGGTTCTAGAGGCACAAGCCACCTCGAAAGTGTCGATTTTTATTTTTACCTTTCCACTTTTATGATGCAAAAATTAAATAATGATAATTATATGAATTAATAGCTTATTGAATCACTTATTTACTCAGAAATATGAAAACAAGAAATTTTTTGTTTTCCCCTTTCTGCTTCCCTGGGTAACAGAGAAGACTAAAGACATTCTAGGCTTCGAAAGTTTAAAACCAATGAAGATCGGATTAGGTTACAAGCATTTCCCTTTGTGCTTCTAAACCCTCCAAGTGGTTTCGACGAGATACCTCGTTCATCAAGATCTGATCAATTTTGCTAATGACGAGGTAATTCGTCATCAAGATATTGTCAATTTTTGATGATTACGAGATTAAGATCTGATCCGTTTTCTTCTTATCATGCCAGTTTTCTTCTCATCCATCAAGATCTGGTCAGGTTTGCGGTTCTAGTGGTTGTCTCGACGAGGTATCTCTTCATTAGCAAAATTGACCAGATCTTGATCGCGTCATCATAAAAAAACGGCAGTATCTTCATCATTTGGAATTCAATCGGTATTCTTCATGACGAGATATCTATCATTAGCAAAATTGATCAGATCTTGATGGACGAGATATCTCGTCGAAACCACTTAGAGGGTTAATGCAATTCAGTCAAGACTTCGCCCGATCACATCATCTATTGCCTAGATGTTCTTCGGACTTTACTTGTTTACCATCCTGAGCTGTTTCTTGAGAGTCTAAAGTCTCACCGGGAAATAGACTTGGTGTAATTTATTCATGCCAAGTAAAATAACTCTTCAAAAGTGACAGAAATAAGAAGCGAATTTCTACAAACTTTGGACATTTAATGTTATTTTTTTTGTCAAATGTTTCGCGACCACATCCATTTTAAAATGACTTTCTCTTCTGGGATCAACTGAGACGTATCACTTTTTATTCTTATGTAATCCATTACTTTAAAACTTATCGAGTGATAAAATATAAGGCAGCTTTTTAGAATTCTAATAAGGCCCATATCTTTATACGGCATAAAAATGAATTTATAACTTTGGGCTTTTGAAATGAAAACGTGGATAAAAGTATGATAAATTCACACGCAATGTTTAAAAAATATTGCAGCCCAGACGAGAAATTTTTACCTTGTGTACAACATAGTATTACATACTATGTAAGCTAATGATATCATTATCTTTGAAAAATGAGCACCAAATTCTGGAGAAAGTTGCAACACGAGGAAAAAGAAAGACCCGAAAAGCGCTCAACTGTAACGAATAAATTTCCGTTTACTTTCCTTGCAAGTGTCCGTAAAATTATGTTCATTGACGTCATGATTGATTTAAGCCTTTTCCATAACCGAAAGGGGCAACTTCGGTTATCTTTCGTACAGATCTGGAAGATTGTTTTCCGAGTAGAAAGGGTACTCACTCAATCGTTTAAGAAATGGAGTTACTTTCGATGCTACTTTAATCAGAGTAAAGTGAGGGCAGACAGTTCCAGTGACATGAGAAAGTGGGCTTGGAAACAGCTGAGACGAAACGAGTGATAGACTTTCAGTTAAAGGTAAGTGCGTTTGATTGCTCTTTCCCATGCTATAGAATAGCGATCTCAAAATCCAACTCTTGGTAGGACAACATTCCAGTTTCGAAGGAACTTGCTAATAAATACTTACGATAACTAACAACAGCCCTCCAAGTGATTTCGACGAGATATCTCGTCCATCAAGATATGACCAATTTTCCTAATGACGAGATACCTCGTTATCAAGATATTGACGATTTTTTTATGATGACGTTGTCAAGATCTGGTCATCTTTCTTCTAATGACGAGATATCTCGTCCATCAAGATCTGGTCAGTTTTCTTTTAATGACAAGATACCTCCTCAACAACCACTAGGAGGGTTAAGAAAATTGCACCAATGGCTTGGGTAGGTAGATAGTTGAATTAACGTTGTACTTGGAGCAACGGAACGGGCTCTTGGTGACGGTCCGGGATCAATCACAATGGCTTGGGATTTGATTTCTAATTATCAATAAATAGTAGAAACAAATACTCCATCAATTACTCCTGTCACATTGTATCACTTTTACATTACAGTTCATGCTTGTGCACCCTTGGCAAAAATTATCGTTTGCACGTGCATTGATATTTTGGCTCGCAGAGAATCAAGATCAGTTTGTGTCTTAATTAATTTTGCTTCACTCTTTAGACATCAGTTGTGGTAACATTAAAAATATCTCTTTAGAACTTTTTTGTTTTCGTCAGTTAGAATTTTTTCGACTGTTTTTGTCGACCCCTATGTTTTTGCGTCATTTATTTGTATGGACGCATGGAAGCATTATTTTAGCCACGACCTATGTTACTATATATATATATAGAATATTTTTTTATTAAATAAATTTTAATTATATAGTGTTCATTTAATTTTACCTATTGCATCTCTCTCCTTTAACTTGTGAATATTATAATAAACACATTTTACCAATTGGAAAAGAAAATATTACATTTTGCTGATCAGAATTTTGTGCTCACTTTGCTGTCTTGTCATTATTTGGAATGTCGTACGTAATAAAAATACGTGAATCAAAAGGAAACAGATTTATTTTTGAGCTTATTTGTATTACTTGGATTATCATTCGCATCTTAGCACAAAGACGAAAGGAAGAATATTTGTTTCTTAAGAATGATTTATGTTAAAGAATGATTGTCTGATAGCAGTAATATTTCGAAGTATCTGTAAGAGTGCTGGTTTGAGAACAAAACAAGAAATTTTCAGAGGTCGGAAGACATGCAAAGATAATATTTTGAATTATAAAGAAGTAAATTTTCTTCTATATTGTTCAGGATTTTGTGCTTTTCTCGTATATGGGAAACTATTAAGAGGAAAGTTTCAGAAGAAAACGAGTTAGTCGTTATTGTTTGGTTTGTCGCTCTATGGTAAATTTTCGCTACACGAGGACTAATTAGACAAATATGAATACAGAGCCTGTTGAAACGAAAATCAGAGACCGCTAACCACTCGGCTACCAGACCTAATGGCCATTACCGTGGCTAACTGGATTGACGAAAATCTTATAGTACCGTCTGTCCGGATTTTCGATGTCTATGGGAGCTGTTTAACTAAATGTAGTAACTAAATTGGTTGATTGGGCGGTTACCGCCAACCCTCGTTGAAAACGAACTAGAAGATGCAAAAGACGTTGAATTACTTTCGAAAATTCCATTAAGTTGACACGTGAATGGGCTTTTAAAACAAGTACATTTCGACCATCTTTCACTAAAAGTCCTTTGTTGTTGCAACCTTTCGTTTTATGAGAGGTAGGTAGTTGAATTAACGTCGCACTGGAGCAACACGAGGGGCTATTTTCGACGGTCCGGGATCAATTCCGAAAGTTTTATGAGATGAAACTAGTCTGGGACGGCGGACAGCGCTTTGTGGCAGAAAAGTGAAACTCAAGCTATAACAAGGAATTCTCAAATATGGACAGCTCCTACTATAAGTTTTTCGTCAATTTAGTTAGCCATGGTTGAACAGAATACTGGAGTTTTAACCACCCACTACCAGACCTACTGGCCATTACTCAAGTAGACTTAAAAATTTATGATCACGGAGAAAAACTGATAAATTTGTATAAAATTGGTTGACCAGGCCTGGCTCAGTGGATTATATTTGTATGTATAAAATGTTCCTACAGACAATTCTCAACCACAGTGCTTCGTTTTTGCCTACAATACATTTACATCATTAAGTCTATTGTGTCAAGCTCAGGGATCTGCGCAACTTTTTTCAGGTTAGATTTAGGACTCATTTACACTTGTATCCGAATCTGCTCTTCGAATCCGGATTCGTTGAATCAATGAGCAACGAGAATGAAAATGATTGTCAGGTTTAATCAGTCCTTTCTCGACGTTCATTGGTTTGACGGATCTAAACACGAAAAGCGGATTCGGATAGACGTACAAGTGTAAATGAGCCTTTAGAGTTCATATGAAAATTATAAACTTTTAGTTTTACTTTAATCGTTTTCGATTTATAATATTTTTATTCCCTTAATACCTAATAGTTATATCTCCAAATAATCTGATATATTACGTTCTTATGAAAATCATTTGTTTAAATCCCCAAATATTCAGTCTCCAATTGCCCGTTGTGTTGTTCCAGTGCGACGTTAATTAACCACATATCTACCTACCCTAAACATTCAAGTCAGCTGAAAGTATTATTTTTATTAATAGTAGAACGAGCAAAAGGTCAATAAAAGGGATAGCCAAATGCCCCTATATCATTGACCTTCTAATGAATCAATAATTGCAACACTGACCTGTTGCTTGTTTAGTGTGTTAGTTAAATGAGATTACAAGAAATCAATTTATATTAAATTCGATTTGTTAATATTGAAACACGCCTATATAGAGTAGTTAATATCTTCACATTAAAAAGAAATATACAGGATATTGAAAATCTTCTGTATAAACTTTAACCATCTGAGCTTCACAAGATTTAGAGCAGTAATTTGTCAGGCTCGATTCCTCTCTGGACGTATTTCTCTCTTCTGTGCCGATAAAACTTACATTCCCTGTATTGATTCATTTCTTGACGTTGACTTGTGTATGGGGCAGCTTGGTCAACCATGAAAACATGGCCCTTTGCGACATAAACTCAATGCAACTAACCGAACAGTGTAGTATTGCTTTTACCCCACCAACACACATAATGACTAAATAACCACATCGGTTGCTTGAAAGAATCCTAGGAAAGATTTTATTGGTCAATAAAATGGAAACTGGTTAGAAGTCATGCAGGGAAGACTGTATTGCAGAATTGATATATGCGAGTGAGCCCCAGAGGGTTAAGGGAGGTTGAGAACATAATGTTACAAACTAGAGATATATGTCCACAAGCACCGCAAGGATGTGTTACGGGTACACTAAGGCGGATAAATGAAAGACAGCAAGCATTTCTTTCATTTCTAAAATGATAGCTAGCAAACATTTTTACTAGCTGTAACTAGGTTTGACAGCAGGTTTTTCACAGTATTCCGTGGAATGCTTCGATTTTACACAAAATCTGGTGAATACCGGAAACGTTTGGCATTTCGTCACACGTCCATTGAGGAACACGATGCAATCTCACAGCGGCTCATCTGTTTCCGTTAGCCACCCAATAGGCTGGAAAATCATCTCAGTATTCGTGAAATGATGTTACCCGTACAAAGTCAGCTCCTAGAATGACGATCATGTTCAAACTTGGTGATAGTTGTGCACATAGTGATGATTGTGTTGGCAGTCGGATAAACTGCCGAACTGCCCTTTAACCCAACCAGGTGACGCTTGTGGACATACTTCCCTATGTGAATACGGTTTAATTTTGCGTGTTCCCTATCTCTTTACAGGACGTATTGAAACACCTGTATGTGCAGGAGTTTGTTTTCATGAAATTTCAAGTCTTTTAAAATTTATATTACAATTTTATGCTTGAATTGAAAGTGTGATAAATACGTTAAATTTCTTATATTTTGTCAGTAAATATACCATTTGATTTCAGGTAAACTGATTTATTGAAAAGAAGTTCTTATCAATGGGTTGAGAAATTGCAGAAACTTACAGTTAGAGAGACACAGAATCACACAATGGCTCTGAAACCAGCTTGCTTTATTCTGGTCTTGATTGCGGGGAGCGAGATTGCAGCGGAGGAATCCTTTTGTGGCAACCAGTGTTTTGGAGAAGGACTCATCACTTCCCGTTCATGCTACTGTGACAAAGCTTGTGTTGTCTACAACGATTGCTGTTCAGACTCAAAGTACTTAGAAGTCAATAAGACCGATTTGGTTACTTCGAGGGACTTCATCTGCAAAAGAAAAGTTCTTGCAGTGAACAGTTGTTCGAAAGAATGGAAAGGTCCTGATTTCATAATAAAGTCTTGCACCAGCACTCCTAAACACCAAGTTGATCCAGTTGGGGATACGCCGGTCACCAGTGGCATGACTGGCGTGACATACAGCAACTACTACTGCGCCATTTGCAATGGGGACGCTGAAAAAATCATTGTCTGGAATATACAGATGTCCTGTCCACTTCTGAATCAGAATCTGTCCATGGACACAGCTGAGGCATTCAAGTACATCTTCTACAATCACCCCACTAACGAGTGGGGGTATGTCTTCAGGGACGACAACACTAAAAAGATGTCCTTCCACGGATGTGCTCTATCATCTGAAATACCAGAAGAACACGAAGCCAAAGTGAGACAATGTGTGACGGAAGAGGTGAACTCCTGTGCCAAAACGTGGAAACTGGATACCATCAAGAGTATGTGCAATAGCTACACGGACCCAGTCTTCAGCAATGGCATCCAATATAAGAACTTCTACTGCGCCATTTGTAATCACGTAGACCAATCTTCACTGAACTGTGGAGAGGCCATAAGGCCGAGGACTAATAAGCAACCTGAATCCGATGAAAACAATAAGCTTAGTTTTTCCATGCTGCTGGATATAAATTTCTCGGAGGGAAACAGCGTTGGGAAACGAGTTGCTACCATCAATTGTTTGAAGGGTGAGATTTTAGATCCGTTTGCAAGACGATGCAGAAATATAGTGTGTGGTATTCCAGGATATGTGCCTCAAAACGGACTTTGCGTTCCTGATACAGAGCGACCTCTTTAATTTTTCACGAGGAACTATTAATTTCATATAGAGTTAACGAGACAACTAAATTAATGTTTATTTCTAAAAAATAGCTTAAGAAAAATATCACATTTCAGTAAAATGTTTTGGTTTTTCTAAGCTTTATCTTAAGTAAATTTCATAATGGTAATATTAGATATTTTTTAAGCTTTTATTTATTTGGTAGGAAAAGGACCAATGTCCGTTATGCAAGTTTTTGGTAACGGCTTATTAAGGAAAAATTATTATTATTATTTTTTGTACAGCATACAAAACACTCACCAATATTTTCATACTTTCATGTTTCATAACAGACACTTTTTCTATTATAACTTTCATTACCTTGAAAGGAATTGTGGACGTAACACAAAATCGGCGAATATGAAAATTCACCCTTTTTCTGCCAACGTACAGATTTATATTTTATCAATTTGTTAGTGAACTTAAAACATAGTTTTTATCTTTCTGAAAATTCTTAACAAATTGAAAAGTGTATTCATGTCTCGTATGAATTAATTTTGAACCAAACATTGCATATTGTTTTCATTTTGCATAAGAAACTATAATTGCATAAATTATATTTTTACGAGTGATTTTTAGAAATGATCTTTGTAAGTGTTTATACAATATAAAAATAAAAATTGCATTTATGTACTTTTAAATCTTAAAGCAATCTGAATATTTTCCGAACTTTGAAAATGTCAGAGTATACAAAACAAAGCAAAAAAGTTTAAGTAATATACTGTCGAGGAATTTTAAAATATTTTTATATGTAACAAATTCTTTGCAATTTTATGACAAACAGAAATTAAATAAATTACCATATTAACAAAATATTTTTATTAATATCATTTTTTCTCATTGCTAACTCCTGTGCATCTACACTCTTAAAATTCAAAACTGGTAGGAATGATCGAAATCTGAACTCTTAAAATCCAAAAATAATAGAAAGAATAGCAAATGAGTTAAAGTAAAATACTGTCGATTAATTTTAAAATATTTTTATGTATGAAATGCTTTTTTATCACGAACAGGAATAACAATAAAATAGAATATTAACGAAATATTTTCATTAAAACCATTTTTTTCTCATTGCTAACTCCTGTTCATCCACTCTTAAAATCCAAAACTAGTAGGAATAATCCAAATCTGCACTCTAAAATCCAAAAATAGGAATGAATAACAAAAAGTTAATATATAATACGGTCGAGGAATTTAAAAATACTTGTATATGTATCAAATGCTTTGTAATTTTAAGACAAACAAGAATAACGAGAAACTAGCATATTAACAAAATATTTTCATTAAATTTTTTTTCTCACCACCAACTCTTTGGTGCATCTGCACTCTTAAAATCCAAAAATAGTAGGAATGATTGCATTCATAGAAATTTTCTGCATCGTTTGGATTTTGAATCGTAACCATAACCAACACAACACTTGACACCAGGGGGTGGAACACAGTTGCAGCCAAACATATTGCAGAGTGGTTCTGGATTCCCAGCTTGAGCTCGACGATTGTCATATGCTGGTGGCGGCGGATCAGCCGTCACTCGAGCATCGTTTGCAGCAAATTTATCGAGATTTGGTATTCTGAGTGCTTCGTCATCTGCGTGCTTTAATGAGCTGGACAGCGCACAACAAAATACGAGAAGGGTGAGGGTGCTAGTAATGAAATGCATGGTTGATATCGATAATCCTGTGGAGAAAAACATGTCTTACACTTGATATCTACTTAATTTTGTTTATATACTTTGTAATTTTATGACACACAGGAATAACAAAAAACTAGCATATTAACAAAATATTGTCACTAAAACCCATTTTTTTTCTCATTGCTAACTCTGTGGTGCATCTGGATTCTTAAAATCCAAAAATAGATGGAATGATCGCATTTGATATTTTCTGCATTTTTTCGATCTTGGATCGTAACCATAACCATCACAGCACTTGGCACCAGGGCGTGGAATACAGTCGCATCCAAAAATATTGCAGGGTAGTTGATCTCTCCCAGCTGATTTTTTTGCCATCCCCTGGTGGCGGCGGATCAGTCATCACTGGAGCATAAATTTATCGAGATTTGGCATGAGTGTTTCGTCATCTGCGTCCATTAATGAGCTGGACAGCGCACAACGAAACACGAGAAGGGTAAGGGTGCTAGTAATGAAATGCATGGTTGATATCGATGGTCCTGTGGAGAAAAACATAAGTCTTACACTTGATATCAACTCAATTTGAACATCGATCTTCTAATGAAATATACAGAGCATGTGAATGGAGTAGCTGTCGTAAGATCTCTGAAAGGTAGATCACTTGGGCTTACGAATCGACAGCCCGATTGGCTATCGGATTTGGAGAGTGGGTTGCCAGCTCAGGTGTGACCTCGTCATCTGACCATGGTTCAAAATTACGAGGTGTCCTCTGATCTTTTCATGCGGGATTGATCCTGGACCGTCGCCAATAGCCTTCCAGTGTGACGTTAATTCAATTACCATTACCTACGATTGGCTATCAAAGTGCAGTGTTTTTGATCACGGTGGAAAATCAATTTAACCTATCAATAATTTAGGATTAATGCCTTTCCTTACAACCACGTGACAGATCATATCTAACGACCGGAATAAATAGCATAAAGTTGCGCTCACATGCACCGTTTATTTCATTAGAAGGTCGCTGAATTTGAATGTACGAGTACGCAATACGCTATAGTTAGGTAAAATGTCTGACGAGAATAAATGCGACGCTCTGATTTGCTACCGAGTGAAACTACTCATTGCTAAGTCATTCGCGAGAGATGTAATCTGAAAGGGTTATACCGCATTTGGTATAATTCTACTTCTAATGAAATAGACGGAGCATGTGCGCGCAGCTTTATGGTACTTCTTCTGTAGCTCGGTTTGAAGATCTGTCATGTGGTCATGGGAAAAAAGCATGAATCTTACCTTACTGATTAATTAAAGTAATTATACACCCCGATCAGAAACACTTGTCTGCGCTTCGATAGCCAAATGGCTGTCGATTCGTAAGCAAACTTGATATACCCTTCAGAGATTTTACGACAATGACACATGCTCCATCTATTTCATTAGAAGGTCGATGGGGTTGTATCGCATTTGATATATTGTCGCTGAAATGTCATCGACCTTCTGATGAAATACTCCCGTCTCAAAGGAGTTTTCGTAGTTGATCCCGAAAAGCGGAAACAAAACTAGCTTTCCACAGGGCGTGAAGAATAAGTTTAGACATCACCAGTCAATCACAATGGTGTGAAGTGGAGTCACCCAAAGATGAATCAGTCACTAGATTAGTGGCAGTCTCCTAGGAGTTCTCGCAATTGGTTCCGACAAGCTCAAACAGGTTGTTTTTTTTCGCGTTTTATGGAGCAAGGGCCATATTTGACCAAGCTGTGGAAAAGAAGACAACGTCAAGTAAAAAATGTCGTGACCTCGAGATTATGTATCTCCCGAAGTGTCTCCGAGTGATACGCCGCTTGGGTAAATTTGTGTGGCAGACCCTAGCCCTCCGCCGAGGACCCGGAGAACGGTTCAGGCATCTGAATCCTGACAAGGTGTGTAAGTTTGCATTGTCAAGTAAGTCTAAACATTGACAGTCACAGGAATTAGATGCTTATGCAGAAATTCCGTTAGCCCTGCAAGCTAAATCCAAATCAGGCAATAAAGGCAGGATGGACAAATAGGGATAAAGCCCTATCCATCCAAAATTTAAAGACAAGTAAAAGACAAAGTAAAAATGCCAATTTTCGCTATAATTAAAAATTATCATAAATTATGCAATTCAATACTTGTAACAGTTTTGACAGCTGATTTGAATTTATATAATCGATTTGAATACAAAATTGTCTATCAAAAATGTGCTTATTTTTGGACACAATATGGCAGAAAAAAGAAACTGTTAAGAAGTTAGAAGAAAGTTAGCCACATTTTTCTTTCGGATCGTCGAGTAGTTTATCGAAACGTTATACAATGCCGACAATTAATCTAATACTGTGAAAAAATTCATCTACAGCAACGTTTCCCAAGTTGTGGTACATGGGCAGGCATTGGTTTCAGGTTGAATGTTTTGGGGTTTTTATGGCGCAAGGGCCATATTTGGCATTGCTGCACTAGACACAGGATATACAATATCAAGTAATACACATACACATAATGAGAGTTTCACTGACACAGAAGAGAGAAATACACCCAGGGAGAAATGCACCTGACAAGAATTAAATCTGCGCCTCCTAAAACTCGAAGGTTGCTATCGTAGTGGGACATACCCACTGAACTACTACAGCCCCATTGTTTTCAGGACAAATAACCCAGACTCATTGCAGTGTTATTGCAATTATTTAACCCAGACTCATTGCAATTATTTTGTAGGACAATTTTTTCACGTTCTAATGTCATTTTTATGAACGTTTAGGTTACAAACCCTGAATTGCTTATACAGCTTTTAAGGCGATCCTGAGTATGGTTGCGAAGGATATATTTGTGATTGTTTCCTAGAATTTTCTCAAAAATAGCTGATGTTAGAAACTAACTCGTATGCATGAGTTGAAAAATTTAAAGTGAATTCGTTTAATTTAGCTTTAAAATATTATCAAGGATGACTGTTGCATAGTAATTTCATACAGCACTTTGCAATTTCCAACTCAGTACAGGCCCAATGTACTGAAGGGGCCGGCTTGGTTTAGTGATGTGCTAGCAACCTGTGAGTTTTGGAGGCGCATGTTTGTTGTAAATTACACTGGTTGAAATTGTCTCATGTGCCAGTAAAACTTTTCTTGTGTGTATCTCCATTTACTTGATGTTGTCTGTCTAGTATTTGACTCAGCGTAGCCGAATATGATCTTTGCGCTAAAAAACCCAATCAACCTAATGTACAGTAATCAGTAAACAATGCTGTACCGCACAATCGAAAACATCGATTAACAACAAAATCAATTTCCCTTATCGATGACACTCGGGTGGTTCTTCTGCTTTCATACCCCATGGACGCTAAGTTAAAGTGACAGACCTAATAAATCTCATACCTCCAGCAATGAATGCGGATGCTATATCCAAAGCCAGTGTCGCTTGTCCGATAGCATGGATAATAATATACACCTATGTTACCTTTTTATTATCTTTTGAAATTTTGTAATAGTAAAACTGAAAATCTGTTGACATACTTTTATTATAAGAGAGGGTGCAAATTACATAAAAATCAGTCATTCTAACAAGTATTGTAAATGGTTCACTGCAGTCATTTTTATGAATGTTTTCATCATTGATATGAAGTCTGTGTGTCTGGAATTCTAATCTGCTCGAGTTCCTACTGAGTAACATTGTCGAAAGTGTAACATCTACCGTGTGAATATTTTAAAGAAATCTTTAAATAACGTATTTTGTACATTATGATTGTGAGTTGTGTATTACACTTTCATACAACATAAATAACCACAAAATCCCCACTCGAAATAACTCATGCACACAATGTCTGAAAATACTACGGTATATATATGAAATAATATTATAATTTTTATGCTTGTCTTGAATAAATAGTCTTCAAGCAATTAGAGCATCTTGATACAACGTTTATACACTGCTGGCCACCGTAAATGCAACACCCTGAAGGAAGCATGCAAATAATATGAAATTTACAACATGCATTAGCGGAGGTGAGATATGCAAATGATTAGAATTTCAGCGCAGACGCACATCACGTGCGCCTGTGGCGCCACTTCAAAGCGCTATTTAAGGCTTGGAGATTTCGACGATTTCAAGTACGGCAATTGTGTTTTTCTTGTGGTTTTTTCAAAAAAACGATCAATTATGCCTCGTAGAAAACAGCGATCATCTTTTGATCAAGTATCCGAGTTCGACAGAGGAAGGATAGTGGCCTACCGAGATTGTGGATTATCTTTCAGGGAAATCGGTAGTCGTGTTGGACGAAACCAAACAACTGTAATGCGGATATGTGATCGTTGGATGCAGGAGGGTACGACGGACCGACGTGTTCGATCGCATCCACCTCAGTGCACCACTTCACGTGATGACAGGCATATTGTGCGTATGGCAGTGACGGATCGCTCAGCCACATCACGAACCATAGCACAGCACATTCAGTCTGTACCGCATCATCCAGTGTCTGCGCGTACCATTCGACGCCGTTTACAGCAGAGTGGTCTGTCCGCAAGACGTCCATTGCTTCGTCTACCCTTGACGCAGAACCACAGACGTTTCCACCGCCAATGGTGCGATGAAAGAAGGATGTGGACGGCAGAATGGAATGAAATTGTCTTTACTGACGAGTCACGCTTCTGTCTGCAACACCACGATGGTCGGATTCGAGTCTGGAGACACCGTGGAGAGAGGATGCTGAACAGCTGCGTTATGCACCGCCACACTGGTCCTGCACCGGGTATTATGGTATGGGGCGGTATTGGATATCACTCTCGCACTCCTCACACGCATTGCCGGTACGCATTGCCGGTTCTTTAAACAGTCAGCGCTACATCTCCGAGGTGTTGGAGCCAGTTGTCCTTCCTTACCTTCAGGGCTTGCCCACAGCCATATTTCAACAGGATAATGCGCGACCACACGTGGCACGCATTGTCCAAGGGTTCTTCGTCAATCGCCAGATTGAATTGCTTCCCTGGCCAGCTCGCTCTCCGGATCTTTCGTCGATAGAAAACATGTGGTCCATGGTTGCTCAACGATTGACCCAGAATACATCCCCAGCTGCCACACCAGATCAACTTTGGCAACGTGTGGAAGCTGCTTGGTCTGCTGTACCCCAAGAACACATCCAAAGTCTCTTTGAATCAATGCCGAGGCGTGTGGCAGCAGTGATCTCCAACAATGGCGGCTACTGTGGCTACTGATTTTGGCAGGAACCACACTTCACAGAAGTCTATAAATTTAATCATTTGATACTTGGTCAACATGTTATCTACAAAATAAATTTTGTTGTGATATCTCTTGTCTTTCTTGGTGTTGCAATTTAGGTGGCCAGCAGTGTAATTGATTAAAAATAGAAATGTTTCAAATCGTCTTAAAATGCTTAAAATCATAATCATTCTTCAATCCTTTAAATTATTATCGACCATTGCTTTGCTATGCTTAAAACAGCACAGACGTATTTCAAAAGAAAGGAAACAGAAAATATAGAATATAAGAAACAAAAAATATACAAATACAAAACGCTGCACGTTTACACTCACCTCTCAGTGAAGTTTCAGTTTCTGTCTACCTGTAGCTAGCTTGAATAAGTCAGCAACATCATGAAGGAATCATGCAAATTAAACGACACTGGCAGAAAATGCAAAACCGGTTAGGATATGCAAATGATTAGAAATACAAAGCGATCATGCATGTGTGGGCCGAGAAACACCCTCTAAACTTCCAATGTGAGCCGTGTATAAAAAGCACTGTAAAAGTGCGTTAAATTGTGTGTATCGGCGTTTGACTGCTGTAAATGATTGATTAGAAGTCAATATGCCTCGCCAAAAACGCAGAGTGCCATATGAGCAACTAACGGAGTTCGAACGGGGGCACATGATAGGCCTCCGTGAGGGTGGACTTTCGTATCGTGAAATTGCCACTCGCACGGGGCGTAATGCCACAACAGTGATGCGAGTGTGGAAGAGATGGACCATGGAGAACCAGACAAGTCGAAATCCCGGCAGTGGGCCACGCAATATGACGTCATCACGGGACGACAGACACTTCATCCGCATGGCGGTGACGGACCGTACAGCGTCCTCTCGTGCGTTGGCACAACATTGGAGCACGTCTACAGGTGTGCCTTGTCTGCCCCCACGGTTCGTCGACGTCCGCTGCGCCATGGGCTACGTGCAAGGATTCCCTTGACACTGAACCACCGACGCCTCTGGCTACACTGGGCTCACCAACACAGCCAATGGCGTGCCGATTGGCAACAAGTAGTCTTCTCAGATGAGTCCCGCTACAATCGGGATTATAACGATGGACGCGTACTCGTCAGACGCTACAGAGGTGAACGCCTTCTCCCGGAGTGTCTTATTCAGCGTCATACTGGACGAATGCCTGGCGTTATGGTATGGGGCGCTATTGGATATCATGGGTGATCCCGCGTACTCCAAATTGTGGGGACCCTGAACAGCGGATGCTACCTCTGGGAAGTTGTGGAGCATGAGGTCCTACCTCTGCTGCAACGCACTCCCGGAGCTGTATTTCAGCAAGACAATTCCCGTCCACATGTTGCTGGGAATGTACAAGCCTTCTTCAATGCACGACAGGTTCCTCTTCTTCCATGGCCTGCACGTTTCCCGGATATGTCGCCCATTGAGCATGTCTGGGATTACATCGGACGGCGACTCGCTCGTACTGCACGTCGGGCAGAGAGTACGGCTGAACTTTGGCATCAGATGGAGGCCATCTGCAATGCCATTCCTCAGCATGACATTCAGAATCTGTATGATTCGATGCCACGACGTGTACAGGCTCTCATCGCTGACCATGGCGGCTGCACAAGATATTGATTTTCGGCATTATTTTTGTTTTATTGCTCTGTAAATTTGATCGTTTATTTAAACCACTATAAGTAATACGTGGAATAAATTTCATTTATCTCTGATGATTCTTTCATAGTGTTGCAATTTTCACAAACAATAGTGTAGAATATAAGAAACAAAAATATACGAATACAAAATGCTCCAGGTTTACACTCACCTCTTTCCGTGAAGTTTCAGTTTCTGTCTACCTGTAGCGATGCATGAATAAGTCAGCTGCCATAATAAAGTGGCCTCTAAAATCTTATTCAGTTTTGATGGTCAGAGATCGCTCGTTTCGGTGTAAAGTGATGGAGAAAAAGTTCTTAGAAACGAAGCAAAATCCTTTTTTCCCTTTGTTTCGCTGACATCATTCGCATAATTTGCTTTGGGAAATACGTGTTTTGTAAAGGGACCCACCACAAATTCCTCCTCTCAATAAGTTATTCAGACTACCAACTGATGAGATTGCACTAAACATTATTTATTCCCCAAGACAAAGAAAATAAGTTCTGTTTCACAATTCTGATAAACTTTAATAAAAATGCGAACTTGACATAAATACTTCATTACCACGTGTTGATATGTTAGACAAATGATTGAAGAGGAAAATGATATCAACGTCTAAAATATTTCTCTCCTATTAATGATCATGACTGGCAGGTGTTTGTTCAAAAATTTATTCACTATCGAAGCCGTAAATTGCAGTTGATAAGTCATATTTCTGAGATTGAAATTGTTTTTAATATTGTGTTCTGTGGATTTAGAGGTTACCTCTATGGAAAGAGACTTTTTTCAGAAGTATAATTCAGTTTTTAAATTCTGTGGTGATCTCAGCTCTTTCCAACTTCCGTTGTAAATACGGATCTCTTATTGGTCTGGCAATTCTGCTTGATAAGTATATAAATGTTTGAGTGCTCAAGTGTTTCACTCGGAAGTCACAATTCGTTTTTCATTCGTCCGGTTTGTCTGTCATGTAACTTGTAACCAATGTAATTGATGTTCGTAAAATAAAAACTGACTATGTCCTCCTCAATGCATTTAACGTTTTAAATATAGGAATCAGCATATACTTTAGATGAGGGTGGCTTTACAAATTTATTTTTCCTTCCACTTTGTGCACAGGGTGCTTCGAAAATATCGGGCCAAATTGTAAAGGGTTTGTACCATTTTGGGTCCTCTACCACTCTTTACAATTTACCCAGATATTTCCGAAATGCCTTATACGTTAAGATTAATATCACTAATTTTTCTATTTGTAATACATCCCTTTCTCAATGGTGGTTAAAATTGAAGCATTATTTTTCTTTCATTCATAATGTGATGTGGAAGACAAGTTTTATTGTGGATTCACTATTATTACTACCACATACTTTGTTTATTTTTCACGTGGATATTTCGTTTAGCTTTGAGCGTCACGCGATTTCCGTGCAGTATAAATAGATTTTACCGTAAAACACTTTACTAAATAGCTACATCCATTGGTTTAGAGAATTCTAAGAATTCTATTGTTCAAGAAATCTAAAAAAAAGCGGTTAGAAGCCATGCAGGGAAAACTGAAGGTAGCATGGTGGAATAATGCGTGCATGACGCTTAGAAGATTTGAATTGAAGAAGGGTCTTGCCATGGTATTGTTCCATATTTTGCTTCAGATAATATTTATGACAATATATCAGTTCTACATATAGCTAGGGCTGATTTAAAAATCCGAATGCTTGACTAGTAAGGTTTTTAGGATGATTGCGCCATATTTTTTGTATTATTAGCAACAAAAGTGGACAATTCTTAAGCTATATCAGGTAAATTCAAAATCAATATCTATTGTTAAGAATTGTCCACCAATTTTCAATAAGTGACACCGAAAACTACTTTACGAGATGGTTAAACTAGTGTATCAAAAAATGTATCTCAATATTAATACTCCAATTTTTGAAAACAAATATAATAATATGAACACAACTGAAAATTTTGTGTTATTAAATTAATACTTGTACAGGATGGTATCAGGGCAGTTTATGTCCAGTCTTTGTTTCGCAATAACGGAACAACAGAATTTATCACATCTTATTTTTTACACTGAAATATGTAATGTGTATTTATAATGCATCATGAATTGTTCTACACGTTGGAAGTTGGTGTTACATAGCAGAGAAATTCAGTTTGAGTTGTCATACGAATAGTCACCTGCGATAAACTTTCTGCAACGTTAAGATTGTTCGTCATACAGATATCTAGTTGAACATGTAGGCTCCTTAGTTGAAGCGATGCTCTTACGCCCAAATATGTTACAAAACGGTTCAGTTACACCTTCTAAGGTAAAGATATCACCTCAACCTTGTTCCCTTTGAGGCATGTTCCCTTCAACTGGAGGTTTCTCTGGGATTTCGTTCAATTGCTATAAGATAGATTCAACCGTTATCAGAGCACTTGAAGTGGAACGTATGAAAATGCAAAGGAACAGGGTGTTATACCCTGAAAGTGTCATTATGTTCGACTGCTTCTTCTACTCTACTATAAATTTCGCAATTAAGTATAAATATTTGTTGTATTGTATTTTTAAGATTTCCTCCTTTCTAAGCTGCAAGTCAAATTGAAATTAGTTGTTAACAGAATCTACACTATCGACTTAGAAGTGATTGCTCTTACATAAAGGAGTTAGGAGATGCATTTCATAATAGAGTCGGAACTGTCCATTTGAAGAAGGCAGTGTTAGGACGGTGTTCACAGAATCAGTCCACAAAGACTATAGTAATAATCACAAAGAAGATACTTTATAAAGATAAGTGATACTGTTATTTAAACTTATAAATTTACGACCAGGTTAATCCTGTTTAAAGCACAGTAAATATGACAATTATTTGGAATACCAATTTTAGATGAAAGTTAATGATTACACCATTGACAGTAGTGAAAAGATGCATATCCCAAAAGTACAGCTTTACCTGATAAGCAAAATAATTTAGAAACCCGTAGACTAGAACCATTCCTAACACCTCATACACGCTGTTAGCACGTATTACATGAATGCTACATTCGTTTATTTTTTCTTTAAAACCCTTTTGTCAGTTTCTGTTCATTCATATGATGAGAATTACTTGAGAATTCTCATTATTGTGAGAATACAAGTATCCAGTTCATGTTAGAATATTATGCATGAGGGGAGACCTGTGGGGGATATAATTTTGTAGGGTTTCTTAATTTGTCATAGTAATCAGGGAAATGCTCTTATATCGTAGTTTACTGCCGTTTTGGCGGCGTTTTTCGTTTAATCTATTGATATTGACCAATCAGCTACCATACATCAATTCCGAATTTATTTTTTAGGTTTTTACTGGCGAAGTGCTGAATTCGTATTCGAAAAATAAACCAGGTGATGCCACATTCTGAGTACTCGAAAAAAAAAGGCGTTCCGCAGCAGAAACGCTACCGCCACCTGCAGTTAGCTTGACAGAAAAAGTCTCTAATACAAGATGCTACTTTCTTCAGCGATTCAAGTATAAGAGTTTTGAAACTTTTTAAGGAAATTTTTATATAAATTTTATTTATTTAATAAATGAATATTTATGTTATTAAAGAAACTGGAATATATTTTAATTGTTGTATACAGTGGACCAAATATATAAAATTAGTTGATATTCAAAGTCTTCTTTGAAGATTTACGGTGTTGTGTTACACATTTCCAAATGTTAATACGTATTCACTGATGCTATTTCTTGAATATTTTCAAGAAATAATACGTAATATAGCATCTTTATAGAAAAATATACGTAATATAGCATCCTTATAGCATATTAATTAGAAAAATATAGAGGGTTACTTTACCACTCGGATATTTACAATTCATACATGACGAGTATACTTAATTAATTTGGAATTAAGCTTGTCCGAATGGCATTGCCTTTCAAGCAGAGCCAAAAGTCGGAAAAACCCTGCGTGTCTTGAATGGTTTCTTAATTTATGAGTGTATTGTTTCAAAAATTCTGGATCTGCTGTTTCCATTTCAAAGTAAGCTGTACAAAATGCGCAGTTTTCCACTTCTTTCAATGACATGTCGTTGGAAATATACCCAATTGTTTGGTTATTGGCTAATAAATCACTGAACTTGGCGTTTGTGTTTTAGGTAACGTTAAATCTGCCTTCTTATTCGAGACTGATTGCATCAGAAATTATTTTCGTGTTCGTATTCAATTATTTTAAAAATACGAGAGATACATTTTTTGAAAGATTTCTTTCTGCGCTAAGAGAGATGCCTTCAAGTTAGAATAAAATGTTAACTGGAATAAAATATAACTGTGTAACTCAATCTATCTATCTATCTATCTATCTATCTATCTATCTATCTATCTATCTATCTATCTATCTATCTATCTATCTATCTATCTATCTATCTATCTATCTATCTATCTATCTATCTATCTATCTATATATATATATATATAGATATATATATATAAAAAGCAGACTTGGCGTCTGTCTGTTCTCTATACAAATCTACACCGTTTGTCCAATCGACACTAAATTTGGTACACTTAACCTTTGGAATCCTGTAGGTAACGTAGGCTACATATTAACACCCGTACTATCTGTCTTGGGTGTGCAGAGGGAGCAACATATTCGAAATCTCCTTAGGAATAACACTGCGTATTTAGTATACGATCAATGTCAGACCAATTCACACTAGATTTGGTGCATTAATTCTTTAGAATTTTGTGGGACACATAGGCTATATATTAAGCCCGTTCGATTTGTCGTGGGTCAGCAGGGTGGCTAAAACAATTCGAAATAGCCACAGGACTAACATTGAGTACTTTTATGATCACTATCAAACCAATTCACACCAAATTTGGTACATTCATTCTTTAGAATCCTGATGGAAACAGGTTATAAATTAACCCAGTTCTATTTTTCCTGGTTCTGTATAGGGACTAAAAAGAATTTTAAATCCCCATAGGAATAACATAGAGTAAAATTACAACGAATTACAAAGAATTCAACCCGAGAACGCCGGGTAATTCAGCTAGTACATATAACAAAGTTCCCAATAGACGGTCGCTTGTTTGTTAGGGCTTATCTCGAGAGCCCCTGGATGGATTTTGATACAAATTTCACCATTTTATGGAACATATTGAGGAAAGTTTATTTGTATGAACAATCAATCCACTGGTGGTTATCTCAGATATCCCGTCATTGACAAAACTGATCAGATCTTGATGAACAAGATATCTAGTAGTTAGAAGAAAAGTGACCATATCTTGATGAACGAGATGCCTGGTCATTAGAAGAAAACAGACCAGATCTTGATAGCGTCATCATAAAAAGAACGGCAATATCTTGATGGCGAGATATCTTGTTATTAGCAAATTGGTCTGACATTGAAGGAAGAGATATCTCGTCAAAATCACTTGAAGGGTTAATCTATGACAAAAGGGATAGAACAATGATGAATTCACAGAAGAAAGTCATAGAAAAGCCGCCGTTCGAGCGCTCTCTTGGCTAACGCTGTATAAGACTCGAGGAGCATGTGCGGGTGTGAGAGTATACACGATTCTCGCCCACAGTAAATACGTCTGTTGCTAAACACCATTTTATTTGAGAAGACCCTTTGATTTAAATTTAAGTATTGTTAAACCGATGCTCAGAGACAGAAAGTGAATCTAAATACAAGGATAGACACTTATTTTCAACATATTATTCAATTCAATTTCATAATAGTGTGAAAGTACCCAACAGAAAATAAAAATTCAATATTTAAATAAAATTAAGAAAATGATAAGATGCCTTATTCAACTTTTATGCACCCTTGCTAATTACAATAAATTAATAAGTCTTTAAAGGTAGATAGGTAATTGAATTTACGTCGCACTGGAGCAACACACAGGGCTACTGGCGACGGTCATGAATTAATCCCGAAGGGAAAGAACGGGGACAACACTACGTAATTTTAAACCATTGTCAAATGACGATATAAATATCTTTGAAACACAAGAACTGAAATTATCTTGTTCACCTAGATTTAATCCTGTGACATGATTGGAAAATTATATATGATCTTTATAAAAAATAGCTATTTTTTTCATTATGAAGTTTTAAATAATCGTTTTATTACTGTAAGTATACTTAATTCAAAAATTTCAAAAATTTGTTAGGATTGTTCCTCGGGAGAAAAGAACAATTCATGACATCTTAAAATACATGATATTTAATCAAGTATCCTTCCAAATATTATGGCTTGGTGTGGAAGTTTGGACAGTGTGGTGCCAGCTGAGGTGTTGACCTTGGTTCAAAACTATAAGGTGTCCTCAAATCTTTCCCTTCGGAATTGATCCCGGACCGTTACCATTAGCCCATGGTGTGTACTCCAGTGTGACGTAAATTCAAATGTACACCTATCTATCATGAAACATTTCAATTTATTATTTCATTCTCATTGAAGTACTTTTCGGATTGATCCCGGACAGTCCAGTGAGGGGGTAGTTGAATTAACCCGTTGCGTTGCTACCGGGTTAATTCAACTACCCCCTCACAGAAGTACAAAATATCCGCAAATATTATGCAGTATATAAATAAACAAAATTTTGCAAATAAAATGTGTTAATTTAATAACTAGCTTTTAATGATTTAAATAAGAAATCTGCGTTCTCAGAATATATTAACAACTATTTTTACTCTGAGGGGCTTTTGTGTCAAGCTGAATATAGGTGGCGATAGTGTTTTCGTATCCAGAATACCCCCTACATATTTTGAAAGTTTCTTGACCTGTTTTCTAGCTCGTTTTCAGCACGTCGCTAATATAAATCTGAAAGAATAAATTCCCAATTCATATATAATGGTTGGTGAACATTAGCTAGATTAAACGCCAAACCAGGCCAAAACGGCGATAAACTACATTTTAAGGTAATCCCGTTATGTGTCATACTAGAGCATTTGGACAGCAGATGTAAAATCTTTGTTTTTCGTCTGATTTCTTTGTTTACTCTGAAATTTTTTGAAAACATTTTTACTAGCTGTAATTTTATGTTTTTCAGCAGTTTTTTCACAGCATTCCATGGGATGCTTTGGTGTTAAACAAAATTTGGTGAAAAACGTACAAACGTTTGGCGATTCTTCATATGTTCATCGTGGCACTTAATACGGTGCATTCTCAAAGCGGCTCATCTGTTTCAGTTTTACATCCTATAGACTAAAATCATATCAGCATTCGTGAGACGATGTTACCCTTTCGAACTCAGCATCTAGAATGACGATTGTGCTCGTAGTTGATGATGATTGTTTTGGCAGTTGGCCAAAATGACCAACTACCGAAATGCACATCTTTAACCACTTAACGCATTTACCCATGTTTGACACGGGCGAAAGTTACCGTGAAATTTGCACATGCCCGTGTCTCACACGGGCGCTCTTCCGTTCTAGTAAAAATAGATAGGCTAGATTAAACTTATACCAAAGATGGCAAAAACTTATTTATCATAGATGATTTACCACTTATTTATAGATGGATATTAAACTTATTTACCGTAGATGGCACCACTATGCACCATTTTTCTTGTGTAAACCACGTGGTGCATTTTGATAATTAGCTATAAGTTTGTTAGGAATTCGTTGTTATAAAGCAGTTGTTAGGTGTCTAAAAGGTAATATATCCATTTTTATTTCGTTAAATATCATAAAAGTAAACAATTAACCATAAATTAATTTTTACTAAGTGTTTTTATAACTTGTTTAGAAAAAGTTATCTGATAATGGAGCGACTATGACGATTTTGAATATGCCAATTTATCAGAAAGTTTCAGCGATGAAAGTGATGATCTCTTGAGTGATGGAAGTAAATCTGAAGTTAATATTTTATTATTATTAATATTTTGAAATTCAAAATAAACATGTAATCAAATCGTTTACACTTTGTTTGTATAATAATTTTTTTATAACTTTTACCCCACCCCCGCAACTGAAATCGCAAAAAATAACTTACACTATACCTATATATATATACTAATTTTCTGTCAAAAAAAAACTCGATCATTTTTTACCAGTTTTTCCGAAAAAAACTCGTGCTTTAAGTGGTTAAACCAACCGGGCGGGGCTTGCGGACATACATCCCTATGTGAATACGGTTTAATTTTGTGTGTTTCCTATCGCCCTTAAAGTGTGTAAGGACGTGTCGAAACACCTGTATGTGTTGGAATTTGTTTTCATGAAATTTGTATTGTGACACGGTTTTTTAAAATTTATATTACAATTTTATGCTTAAATTGAAAGTGTGATAAATACGTTTTATTTCTTATTTAATATGTCAGTAAATTGAACATTTGGTTTCAGGTAAACTGATTTATTGAAAACAAGTCCTCATCAATGGGTTGAGAAATCGCAGCAACTTACAGTTAAAGAGACACAGAATCACACAATGGCTCTGAAACCAGCTTGCTTCATTCTGATCTTGATTATGGGGAGTGAGATTGCAGCACAGGAATCCTTTTGTGGCAACCAGGGCTTTGGAGGACTCATCACTTCCCGTTCATGCTACTGTTGCCAAGCTTGTGATGTCTACAACGATTGCTGTGCAGATTCAAAGTACTTAGAAGTCAATAAGACCGATTTGGTTACTTCGAGAGACTTCATCTGCAAAATAAAAGTTCTTGCAGTGAACAGTTACAGATCCTCCTCCTCCCTACTCACCTCGTAGGTTTAGAGCAATTAATGGGAGGAGGGGGAAGAGGAGACCTCCAGCACCAGCACGAAGAGAGGAGCAAAGAGGACCACCCTGACGAACAGGGAGAGCACACCCCCCACCCCGTCCTGTGAGCGCGTACGGGCCCGAACACCATCGGGCACCGCCATTTATTTTCTTCAAAATTTTGATTTTTACAGTATATGAATAGGCCAACAGGACCTTAAACATAATTTTCAAGAGTATTACAGTAAAATACATTATAAACAGTAACATTATTGTTTTACAAAACAAGGATTTTATAAAATTATGTCACCCAAGTGACAAGTTATATGATTATTTACATAATGAGGTTAATATGTTAGATATATTATTCATGTATAAATACAGTAAGGTATTTAAAAAATAATAGTTAATGGATGTGAAGTGACAGTAAAGATGTAAATAAGAAAGTAGAATCATTGGTTTAATTGTAGAAGAACATTATTGTTCTACAAAAGAGATAAATTTAAGATGTTTTGTCATCTAGGTGACAAATGATATGATTATTTACATGATAAAGTTCGATATATTTGGTATATATTTCATGAATAAATAACAAGGAGAATGGTAATATATAGATAAAATGGTATATACAAGAGAGAGACAGTCCAGTTTTAAGTTAAAAAGAGGAAAAAGGAGCATTAAGTTAAAAATTTTAAACGGGTTAGTGCTTAAGTAAAAATCATAAGGGAAAACCTAATAAAGTTTGAAAGTATTATTCCCCTCCATAGTCAGTTTTAGCTTCTAGAAGTTGAAGTTGCCTCTTAAAATTTGGACACTTTTTGTTCCGACAATTTGATGCGGTGCAATTGATGCATCGTTTTGGAGCGTTACATATTTCGGTATTGTGGTTTTCACCACATAATAAACATTTTTTTGTGTTGATACATTTAGATTTTATATGGCCAAATTGACCGCATCCTGTACATTGTTTAATATTTTTAAATTCTTCAATTTTGATCCTCTGCCAACCTAGATACAAGTAGCCAGAGTTAATAATTGAGTTAAATAATGTTGGATTAATAGTGGCGACCCAATGGTTGCCTCTATTGGCTGTAATTTTAAAATTAATTTGGAAATCTTCTTTTTCAATTAAATTGTTTTTACTTTTCAAGTTTGTGAAAATTTCTTCACTTGGAATGGAAGAATCTACGTTTAAAAGAATTATTTTTGGTTTACGTTTATATGGTCTATTTAAGTTAAAATCTTTTACAATATTCTTTTTAGAATTGAGTTCGGCTTCTATCTTTTGGTCTATGGAATCCACTTCAATTGCCACACCTCCACTACTTATTTCTCTTATGTTTTTAATTTTAAGGTTCGAATTTTTTAATATAGATTGAATTTTTGGTTTATTGGAGGTAGGGTTCATATCATTTTTTGGTTTGGGTAAAATAACGTGATTTTGGGAAGGAACATTAGTTCCATAAGTTTTAAATTGTCGAGTTGGGGGTTTGGCTGTGATCGTGGCATAAGTGGAAGGTGCGGAGTTAGAAATTGTAGTAGTTTCCTTCAAATTTTTAATTAGATCATGAGTTTGGTCTGAGATTGTTTTAAAAGTTTCAGTTAATAATTTAATAGTTGAATCCTTTTCGTCCAATTTTCCCTGTTGGAAAGCATTATTGATTTCTAAATCTTTTATCGAAGTTTGTACAGATTGAATGTTGAGGTCTTTCCTCTCTAGGTTTTCATTCCATTCAGTAATCCCTCTAGATAGTTTTCCTTTTAAAGAAGAAATTTCTTAGTTTAAATGAGAGATTTCTTTATTTAAGTTCTCTGTATTTATTTTTTGCATATTTTTAGAAATATCAATTTCTTCATCTGTATCAGTGGTTGTTGAAGAACAATCAGTATCATTATCTTTTTCTGAGTTGTTTATCTTTTTTCGCAATTCCTCGATATTTTCATCTTTTTCTAAGAGAAGGTTTTTTAATTCGTAAGTTTCATTAGCAAGTTCTTTGCTAATATTAATAAGGGTTTGCAATTGAGTCGTTAAGCTTTCTTGGAAGGGAGCAGATTTAACATATGATCTTGATTTAGATAAGCATAATAAAAATATGGATCTTAAAGTATCTCTGACAGATTTAATTCTTGGGATATTTAAATCTTCAGGGGAAAAGCTTGAAATTAAAATATCAAAGCATCCCTGGGTACCTTTTTTGTGTTATTCGGAGAAGAAATGGTGATAAACTTAATCCGAGTACCTTACATTTAAAAATATAACAATAAAATAGATACAAAAGACACAATAAATAATAAAAATAGTAATAAAATAAGATTTCGATCAATTATTTGATCAAAATCATCGAGAAACAAATAATATAACAGAATCCAAGGTGACTAGTAGATAGGAGTTAAAATTAGAAAGATGAATGCGATCAATGGGACTAGTAGATGAAAAATAAAGAATAGCGGGAGTAGTAGATGGAAATGTATTTATAGAAAGAATGAAGTAATAAAGTCAAAGGAAAAGCAAAAAAAAAGGGACTAGTAGATGAAATTAATAAAAATTAATATTAAATAAAGAACAATTGAGGTAAAGCAGACATAATAAATAAGAATAGAGCATAAAAGTCATCAAAATGTCAGTATAAAGTCATGAATTTTCAAAAATTTATAAAATGACTCACATATGTAGTAGAAGGTTGTAAAAGGTGTAGATGGAAAGATCTTAAAAAGTTCTTTTAGAAAAAGGTAATTTAAAGTCTGTGGGTGAATTTGGAGGATTCCTGTGAATTTTTGAAGATGGCTTGACTAGTGTTCAGATTAAGTTGACGGCAATGCAGGCAAAGCGGACTCCATGGAATTTGAGATCAAAAAGATGGCTTGCTGATAAATAAAAATGAAGATTTCCAATTCTAAAGATGAAAATAAATTTGAAGAATTACCAATTTTCAGACTTGTAGTTGTTGGATTTTCACATTCTTGGTATCAATTGGTAGATTTTTTGTAGGGGCATATTTTGGTGAATTTTCAAAGGTGGATCGTCATTTTTCGAGGAGAAATCCGATTAAAATTGAGAGCAAAGAAAACGTGCGGCTTCTCTCTCCGTGTCAGCGCTGGAAGTGTGCAGTGAACAGTTGTTCGAAAGAATGGAAAGGTCCTAATTTCATAATAAAGTCTTGCACCAGCACTCCTAAACACCAAGTTGATCCAATTGGGTATACGCCGGTCACCAGTGCCATGACTGGTGTGACATACAGCAACTACTACAGCACCGTTTGCAATGGGGACGCTGAAAAAATCATTGTCTACAACCACCCCACCAACGAGGGGGTATGTCCTCATGAACGACAACACTAAAAAGATGTCCTTCCACGGATGTGCTCTGTCATCTGAGATACCAGAAGAACACGAAGCCAAAGTGAGACAATGTGTGACGGAAGAGGTGAACTCCTGTGCCAAAACGTGGAAACTGGATACCATCAAGAGTATGTGCAATAGCTACACGGACCCAGTCTTCAGCAATGGCATCCAATATAAGAACTTCTACTGCGCCATTTGTAATCACGTAGACCAATCTTCACTGAACTGTGGAGAGGCCATAAGGCCGAGGACTAATAAGCAACCTGAATCCGATGAAAACAATAAGCTTAGTTTTCCATGCTGACATTCCTTATACAGAGCGACCTCTTTACTTTTTCATGAGAAATTATTAATTTCATTTAGTAACTAGACAATGCTGCTGGATATAAATTTCTCGGAGATAGACAGCGTTGGGAAACGAGTTGCTACTATCAATTGTTTGAAGTGCAAGATTTTGGATCCGTTTGCAAGGCGGTGCAGAAATATAGTCTGTGGTATTCCAGGATATGTGCCTCAAAACGGACTTTGCGTTCCTTATACAGAGCGATCTCTTTACTTTTTCATGAGAAACTATTAATTTCATTTAGTAACTAGACAACTAAATTAAATGCTTATTTCTAGAAATAGCGTTGGAAAAATATCAAACTTCAGTAAAATGTTTTATGATTTTTAGGCTTTATCTTAAGTAAATTTCATAACGTTAACATTGGATATTTTTAAAGCATTTATTTATTTGGTAGGAAAATAGCCAATGTCCTTTTTGCAAGTTTTTGTTAAGAGCGTATTTGGTAATTATTATTATTTTTATTTTTAGTACAGCATGAGAAATACTCACCAATATTTTTATACTTTCATAATGTTTCATAACAGGCACTTTTTCTATTATAACTTTCTTTACCTTGAAATCAACTGTAGACGTATTACAAAATCGGCGAATTTGAAAATTTACCCTTTCTCTACCAACGTAGATTTATATTTTATGAATCTGTTAGTGAACTTAAAATACAGCTTTTTAATATTTTCTGAAAATTATTAATAAATTGAAAATTGTATTCATATCTTATATGAATTTTGAACCAAACATTGCAGATTTTTTTTATTTTGCATAAGAAACTAAATTATGCTTTTACGAGTGATTTTTAGAAATAAATTTTGTATGTGTTTATACAATATAAAATAAAAATTGTATTTATGCACTTTTAAATCTTTAAGCAATCTGAACATTTTCCGAACTTTGAAAATTCTCAGAGTATACAAAACCTCTGCAAAAAAGTTAAAGTAAAATACTGTTGAGGAATTTTAAAATATTTTTATATGTATCAGATGATTTGTAATTTTATGTCAAACAGGAATTAAATAAACTACCATATTAACAAAATATTTTTATTGATATCTTCTCATTGCTAATTCCTGTGCATCTACACTCTTAAATCCAAAACTAGTAGGAATGATCCAATTCCGCACTCTTAAAATCCAAATTCATTAGAAATGAAAAATAAAAAATATAAAATATAGTCGATGAATTTTAAAGAATTTTTATTGTTATCATATACTTTGTAATTTTATGACACGCAGGCGTAAGAAAAAACTACCATATTAACAAAATATTGTCATTAAAACATTTTTTTTCTCATTGCTAACTCTGTGGTGCATCTGGATTCTTAAAATCCAAAAATAGAAGGAATGATTCCATTTCATATTTTCTGCATTTTTTCGATCTTGGATCGTAGCCATAACCATCACAGCATTTGGCACCAGGGCGTGGAATACAGTCGCATCCAAAAATATCGCAGGGGAGTTGATCTCTTCCAGCTGATTTTCTGCCATCCCCTGGTGGCGGCGGATCAGTCATCACTGGAGCATCGTTTGCAGTAAATTCATCGAGATTTGGCATGAGTGCTTCGTCATCTGCGTCCATTAATGAGCTGGACAACGTACAACAAAACACGAGAAGGGTGAGGGTGCTAGTAAGGAAACGCATGGTTGATGTCGATGGTCCTGTGGAGAAAAATACGTCTTACACTTGATGTCAATTTAATTTGAACATCGCACTTCTAATAAAATATACAGAGCATGTGGGTGGAATAGTTGTCATAAGATCTCTGAAAGGTAGATCACATGGGCATATGAATAGACTTAGCCCGATTGGCTATCGGGTTCGAAGAGTGGGTTGCCAGCTGAGGTGTGACCTCGTCATCTGAGCGTGGGTCAAACTTACGAGGTGCTGTCCTCGGTTCTTTTCATGCGGGATTAATCCCGGACCTTCACTAATAGCCCGTTGTGTTGCTCCAGTGTGACGTTAATTCAGTAACCATTACTTATCGATTGGCTATCAAAGCGCAGTGTTTTTGATCACGATGGATAATCACTTTCACCAATCAGTAATTTTGGATTCGTGCTAACCACGTGACAGATCTTCATACCGAACGACCGAAAAAAATAACATAAAGCTGCGCGCACATGCTCCGTCTATTTCATTAGAAGGATGCTGAATTTGAATGTACACAATACCCTAAATATCGGTTAGAGACCGGTCTCACGAGCATAGATGCGACGCTCTGATTTGCTACCCCCGAGTGTTGCTAAGTCATACTAGCAAAAGCATTCGCGAGAGAGATGTAATGTGAAGGGGTTATTATACCGCATTTGGTATAATTCTTCTAATTAAATAGACGGTGCATGTGAGCGCAGCTTTATGTTATTTCTTCCGGTCGTTCGGTATGAATATCTGTCATGTGGTTGTGAGAAAAGAGCACGAATCTTACCTTATTGATTAGTTAAAGTGATTATCCACCGTGATCAGACACTTGTCTGCGCTTCAGTAGCCAAACGGCTGTCGATTCGTAAGACCACGTGATTTACCCTTCAGAGATCTTAAGACAGTGACACATGCTCCATGTATTTCATAATAAGATCGATGGTTATACCCCATTTGGTATAGTTATCGCTTAAATGCCATCGACCTTCTAATGAAATACTGCTGTCTCCAAGGAGTTTTCGCAGTTGCTCCCGAAAAGCTCAAACAGGTTAGTTGGTTGTTTTCTCGTTTTATGGAGCATGGAGATGGTTTTATGGAGATGTGCCCCTGAGGGCCCAGCTCAAACAGGACTCGCTTTCCACAGAGTGTAGGAATAAACACTTAGGCATCGTCACCCAATCGTGGTGACTTGGCATGCTTACACAGATAAGATCTGACACGGTGTCGGTGGTTCACCACGATCCCCTTGTGGGATGAGCTGAAGACGGACTTTAGGACGTTTGCTGCCGTCGCCCCGTACTCTTTTAGGTACCTTTCAGGTCGTACTGAATCGAACATAGATGCAGGGCATTGGTCGTTTTCGATGGGGTCGAGTAGAGCGTTCTTTACCTTCATCCTGAACACCTAGGTTACCTTCTTGGCTCAGTAATTGTAATCTGCTCGTGTTGAGCAGATTACAATTACTGAGCAACATTACTGAGCAGAGCAATGTTACTGAATAACATTGTCGAAAGTGTAACATCTACCGTGTGAATATTTTAAAGAAATCTTTAAATAACTTATTTTGTGCATCACGATTGAGTAGTGTATTACACTTTTATGCAACATAAATAACCACAAAATCCCCACTCGAAATAACTCATGCAAACAATGTCTGAAAATACTACGGTATATAGCTGAAATAATATTATAATTTTTATGCTTGTCTTGGAATAAGAAGTCTTCAAGCAATTAGAGAATCTTGATACAACGTTTATAATTGATTAAAAATAGAAATGTTTCAAATCGTCTTAAAATGCTTAAAATCATAATCATTCTTTCATCCTTTAAATTATTATCGACCATTGCTTTGCTATGCTTAAAACAGCACAGACGTATTTCAAAAGAAAGGAAACAGAAAATATAGCATATAAGAAACAAAAAATATACAAATACAAAATGCTGCACGTTTACACTCACCTCTTTCAGTGAAGTTTCAGTTTCTGTCTACCTGTAGCTATGCTTAAATAAGTCAGCTGCCATAATAAAGCGAACTTTAAAATCTTATATAGTTTTTATGATCAGAGATAGCTCGTTTCGGTGTAAAGTGATGGAGAAAAGTTCTTAGAAACGAAGCAAATCCTTTCTTCCCTTTGTTTCTCTGACATCATTCACAGAATTTACTTTACGAAACACGCGTTTTGTAAGTGCACCCACCACAAATTCCTCCACTCAATCAGTGATTGAGACTCCCAACTGAATGAGATTGCATTAAACATTATTTATTCCTCAAAGACAGAAAATCCAGTTCTGTTTCACAATTTGTGAAAAACTTTAATAAAATTGCAAACCTGACAGAAAGGCTTTGTTTTCACTTGTTCATATATTAAACTATGAGAATACAAATGAAGAGAATAATGATATACGCCTAATACATTTCTTTCATATTAATGATCATGACTGGCGCAGGTGTTTGTTTAAATTCATATTCCCTACCCGAAGCCTTAAATTGCTGTTGATAAGTAATATATTTCTGGGATCGAAATTGTTTTTAATGTGTTCTGTGGATCTAAAGGTTACCTCTATGCAAAGATCAACTTTTTCAAAAGCCCCATTCAGTTTTTTTCAATGCTGTGGGGACTTCTTGAAAAGCGCCTAAAATAAACATTTTTGTCAAAGAATGTGTCTGGAAAAGCCGGGTTTAGGTGGTAGAGGGGCCATTCAACGATGCATTTCCGTCAATAACATCGTTTCTGTGGCATAAGACGTCATTCCCCGCTCAGATTTTCAACGGCAAGTTCCGATTCATGCAGCGATGTTGAAAATCCCATCGGGGAATGACGCCTTACGCCACCAGAAGTGGTGTTATCAATTAACCTAAGCAGCGCCCTCTACCACGAAAACGTGGCGTTTCCGGATATTTTCGAAATGTCTTATACATTAAGGTTAATATCACTAATTTTTCTATTTGTCACACAACCCTTTTTGAATGAATAACTATGGTTAAAATTGAAACAATACTTTTTCTTTCATTCATAATGATGTGGAGACAAGTTTTATCGTGGATACACTATTATTACTACCACATACTTTGTTTATTTTTCATGTGGATATTTCCTTTAGCTTTGAGCGTCACACGATTTCCGTGCAGTATAAATTAATTTTACCCTACAACAGTTTACTAAATAGCCGCATCCATTGGTTTAGAGAATCCCAAGAAGAATTCTATTGTTCAACAAATCTCAAAAAACGGTTAGAAGCCATGCAGGGAAAACTGCAGGTTGCATTGTGGAATAATGCGTGAAATGACCCATAAAGGGTTTGAATGGAAGAAGTGTCTTGCCATGGTAGTGTTCCATATTTTGTTTCCAATAATATTTATGACAATATATCAGTGCTACATATATAGCTAGGGCTGATTTAAAAATCTGAATGCTTTACTGGTAAAGGTTTTAGGATGATTTGGCCAGATTTTTTTGTATTATTAGGAACAAAAGTGGACAATTCTTAAGCTATATCAGGTGAATTCGAAATTAATATTTATTGTTGAGAATTGTCCACCAATTTTCGATAAGTGACATATAAAACTACTTGACAGGATGGTCAAACTAGTGTATCAAAAATATATCTCAATATTAAAACTCCAATCTTTGAAACAAATATAGTATGAACACAACTGAAAATTTTGTGTTATTAAATTAATACTTGTACAGGATGGTATCAGGGTAGTTTATGGGTTTAGACTTTGCTTCAAAATGACGGAACAACAGAATTCATCACTTCTTATTTTTTATTACGCTGAAATATACAGTGTGTGTTTATGATGCATCATAAATTGTTTTACAAGCTGGAAGTTGGGGTTACACAGCACAGTAATTCAGTTTGAGTTGTCATACGAATAGTCACCTGCGATAAGCTTTCTGCAACGTTTTGATCGTTCGTCATACAGATATCCAGTTGAACATGTAGGCTTCTCCGTTGAAGCGTTGTTCATACACCCAAACATGTTACAAAATGGTTCAGTTACACCTTCTAAGGTAAAAATATAATCTCCACCTTGTTCTGTTTCAGGAATGTTATACACTTCAACTGGAGATTTCTCTGAGGTTTCGTCCACCTTTATCGGAGCACTTGAAGAGGAACATATCAAAGCGAAAATGCAAAGGCACAGTGTGTTATACCCTGAAGGTGTCATGATGTTCGACTGCCTCTTCACCTGTAATGTAAATTTCGCAATTAAATAGAAATATTTGTAGTATTGTATTTTTAAGATTCCTCTTTTCTAATTGCAAGACAAATTGAAATTAGTTGTCAACAGAATCTGTACTGTCGAAAGAAGTGATTGCTCTTACATAAAGGAGTTAGGAGATGCATTTCATAATAAAAGAGACGGAACTGTCCATTTGAAGGAGGCAGTGTTAGGACAGTGTTCTCAGAATGAATCCACAAAGACTGTAGTAATAATCACAAAGAAGGTACTTTTATATAGATAAGTGACACTGTCAATTAAACCAGCTAAAACCAGATTTTTCCTCTTGTTGCAGTAACTAGTCGATATTTCGATAAAATGTTTAATTTCAATAAATGATAATCAACAGAGGATGACGAAGGACTGTTTTACAAAATATAAATAAATATTCCTTAAAGCACAGTAAATACGACAATTATTTGGAATAAAAATTTTAGATGTAAGTTAATGATTACATCATTGACAGTAGTGAAAAATGCATATCCCAAAAGTACAGCTTTACCTGATAAGCAAAATAATTTAGGAACCCGTAGACTAGAACCATTCCTAACACCTCATACACGTTGTAAGCAAGCTGTATTTTTTCTTTAAAACCCTTTTGTCAGTTTCTATTCATTCATATAATGAGAATTACTTGAGAATTCTCATTATTATGAAAATACAAGTTTCCAGTTCATAAGTTAGGATATTTTGCATGAGGGGAAACCTGTGGGGGATAATTTTGTAGGGTTTCTTAATTTGTCATATTAATCGGGGAAATGCCCTTATATCGTAGTTTATTGCCGTTTTGGCGGCGTTTTTCGTTTAATCTATTGATATTGACCAATCAGCTACCATACATCAATTCCGAATTCATTCTTTAGATTTTTATTGGCGAAGTGCTGAAATCATATTCGAAAAATAAACCAGGTGACGCCATGTTCGGAATACGCGAAAAAAAGACATTCGGCAGCAGAAACGCTACCGCCACCTGCAGTTAGCTTGACAGAAAAAGTCTCTAATACAAGATGTTATTTTCTTAAACGATTCAAGTATAAGAGTTTAGAAACTTTTTAAGGAAATTTTTATATAAATTTGATTTATTTAATATATTAATATTTTTGTTGTGAAAGAAACTGGAATATATTTTAATTGTTGATATTGATGTATTTCGGTAATACGTATAGTTCAACGCTTACCAAGAACCACATATATAAAATTAGTTGCATATTCAAATAGTCTTCATTAAAGATATACGGTGTTACATTTTCAACTGTTAATGATTATTCCTTATCACTGTTGCTTTTTCTTGAATTTTTTCAGGAAATAATACGTAATGTAGCATTTTTATAGATGAATAAAAATTAGAAAAATATGAGGGTTCCTTACCCCTCGGATGTTTGCAATTCATATATGACTAGTATACCTATTAATTTTGAATTAAGCTCGTCCGAATGACATTACCTTTCGAGCAGTGACAAATGTCTGAAAAAATCGGCGTGTCTTGAATGGTTTCTTAATTTATGATATTGTATTGTTCCAGAAATTCTGCATCTGCTATTTCCGTGCAGAGGAAATTCAAAGTAAGCCGTACAAAGTGCGTAGTTTTCCACTTCTTTCAATGGCATGTACTTGGAAATATACGCAATTGTTTGGTTATTGGCTAATATATAACTGAACTTAGCGTTTGTGTTTTAGGTAAGGTTAAGTCTGCCTTCTAATTCGAGACTGACTGTATCAGAAATTATTTTTGTGTTCGTATTTATTTATTTTAAAATTACGAGAAAAGCATTTTTTGAAAAATTTCTGTCTGCGCTAAGAGAGATACCCTCAAGTTGGAATAAAATGTTTTAAACCAGAATAAAATATAACTGTGTAACTCAATCTATACATATATAAAATAAAGTTCCCAGTAGACGGCCGTTTGTTTGTGAGGGCTTATCTCGAGAGCCACTGGATGGATTTGGATACCAATTTCACCATTTTATAGAACATATATCGAGGAAGGTTATTTGTAAGAACCGTTTACCCTCTGGTGGTTATCTCAAACAGATGTCTTGTCATTGACAAAACTGACCAGATCTTGAACAAGATATCTAGTAGTCAGTAGAAAAGTGACCATATCTTGATGATGAGATGTCTGGTCATTAGAAGAAAACAGACCAGATCTTGACATCGTCATCATAAAAAACGGCAATATCTTGATGGCGAGATATCTTGTTATTAACAAATTGGTGTGACATTGAAGGAAGAGATATCTCGTCAAAATCACTTGAAGGGTTAATTTATGACAAAAGGGGTAGAACAGTGTGATTTTACAGAAGCAAGTCATAGAAAAAGCCGCTGTTCGAGCGTTATCTTGGCTAACGCTGTGTAAGACGCAAGGAGCACGTGCGGGTGTGAGAGTATACACGATTCTCGCCCACGGTAAATACCCTGTTGAGTGAACACCATTTTATTTGAGAAGCCCTTTGATTTAAATTTAAATATTGTTAAACCGTTACTCAGACAGAAAGCGAATCCAAATACAAGGATAGATACTTGTTTTCAACATATTATTTAATTGAATTCCACAATAGTGAGAAAGTACCCAACAGAAAATAAAAATTCAATATTTAAATAAAATTAAGATAATGATGACACCTTATTCAACTTTTATGCACCCTTGCTAATTACAATAAATTAATATAATTATATAAAGATAGGTAGGTAATTGAATTTACGTCCCACTGGAGCAACACAAGGGTCTACTAGCGATAGTCATGAATTAATTCCAAAGCGAAAGAACGGAGACAACACTACGTAATTTTGAACCACTGTCGGATGACGATATAAATATCTTTGAAACACAAGAACTGAAATTGTCTTGTTCACCTAGATTTGCTTCACTTAGATCCTGTGACATGATTGGAAAATTATATATGATCTTTATAAAAAATAGCTATTTTTTTTCATTATGAAATTTTAAATAATCGTTTTATTGCTGTAAGTATTCTTAATTCAAAAATTTCAGAAATTTGTTAGGATTGTTCCTCGGGAGAAAAGAACAATTACATCTTAAAATACATGATACTTAATCAAGTATCCTTCCAAATATTGCTACGTAGTGTGAAAGTTTGTAGAGTGATGTGGCAGTTCAGACGTTAGCCTTGTTAATTGACCATGGTTCAAAATTAAGAGGTGTCAAACCCTTCCCTTCGGGATTGATCCCGGATCGTCACTAATAGCCCATCGTGTATACTCCAGTGTGACGTAAATTCAAATGTACACCTATCTATCATGAAACATTTCAATTTGTTATTTCATTCTCACTGAAGTACTTTTAGGATTGATCCCAGACCGTCTCCAATAGCCCGTTGTGTTTCCTACCGGGTTAATTCAACTACCTCCTCACAGAAGTACAAAATATTCGCAAATATTATGCAGTATATAAATAAAACAAAATTTTGCTTATTTTATAACTTGCTTTTAATGATTTAAATAAGAAATCTGCGCTCTCAGAATATATTAACGACTGTTTTTATTCTGAGGGGCTTTTGTGTCAAGCTGATTATACGTAGCGATAGTTCTTTCGTATTCAGTATACACCTTCCCACATATTTTGCATGTCACTTGGCCTGTTTTTCTAGCATGTTTACAGCATGTCGCTAATATAAATCCCCAAAAATAAATTCCGAATTCATGTATGATGGTCGGTCAACGTCCACTAGATTAAATAGCAAACGAGGACAAAACGGCGATAGGCAACTTTTTAAGGTAATCCCATTATGCGTCATACTAGAGCATTTGGACATTAGATCTAAAATCTTTGTTTTCCGTCTGGTTTCTTTGTTTACTCTGAAATTTCCTCTCATTAGGTGAATGAAGACTTTCTGATTCACTTCTGTTGTGAATATTTTGACACTGTCACTTTAGTGTCATAAATACAGTAAAATGCAATATACTTTTTGAAATGTTACTTTCATTTTTATATGTAATTCAAATCTATACCATGATCCCATATAGCGCAGCTTGTCCTGTTTAGGTTTGTAATTGGTTAGTTGGTAGTTGAATCTGCGTCATACTGGAACAACACAACGGACTATTGGTGGGTGGCATTCCGGGATCAACCTCGAAGGGAAAGATCAGAAAACAGCAACACTTCGTACTTTTGAGCCATGGTCAGATGACGAGGTCAACTCCTGAACTGCCACCCCACTCTCCAAACTTCTACACATCTGTGCTACTTAGACCTGATGTTATAAAATCACAAATCCAATCGATGCTCTTAACTGTGTTTGTATCTAATTTACAAATACTTATCAACTGACCTTATCATACATAGCTTACCGATTAAAATGTTTATGGAATGCAAAGTATAGAAACACAAAATAATGGGATGTTCACACGAATTGAAATGTTTTAAAAATTGCATCTGAGTATATATACTTATATTTGTATGCAAAATAAGCTTTAATAATTACATTGCTTTTCAAGGCTTAAATACTTACTACATAACTCAGTTTACGGATAAAATTTTTTGATGGAATGTAAAATATAGGTATTGGTATACTTAATTAACGTCACACTGAAGCAACACAACGGGATATTGGTGACGGTCCGGGATAAATCCCAAAGCAAAATATAGGAACTGGAAAAATTTAAAAAATTCAATCTGAGTATTCACACGAAAAATAACAAATTGTAATACTATCACTGCTGTAGCAAGGCTTAAATACTTTTGCATTCACTAACTCACCTGATTGTCACCTAGCAACAGCTAGCACCTAGCAATGTCCCTCAGTTTTCTGAACTAAGAATTGAGGAATCCCCAAAACGAGAATCTCTTGTCATAGCTTCCGCTCTGCCCGGCACCAATATAGGCATCTCAGAAAAGTCACATTCATGGCTTATTATTATTTTTCTCTCACCTACTGCTGGGACGATAATTGTTACGTTCGATAAAAGAAACATTAATGTTCTATTTCTTGACACATTAAGGATTTACAGACGACGCTCGTTTCTAAGAACACTTCAGGACCGGGAAAAAGTTCGATAATAATGGAATTTAAATATATTTCAAAAATGAAATTCGTGCTTCCTTATATAATACATTAATTAAACCCCGTTGAGTTTAATTGTACATAAAATTTTTTCAAGGGGATATAGTAAAGGGTGTTTTTATGTAAAAGTAGTTGGTAGTTAATTAAATAAATGTCATACTGGAGCAACACAACGGGCTGTTGGTGACGATCCGGGATCAATCCCGAAGGAAAAGATCCGAGGACAATATTTCTTGGAGGATGAATGAAAAGCAACAGCTTCACACCCCAAATTGGAATGTCGTATGATCCTATTAAAATAATTTGAAATAAATTTCAATTGTGATGAAGGGTACTGAATATTTGAGTTTTTTACATTTATTTTTATATTCCAATTTAACACGTTTGTAGCAAGTAGGATTCACATAATTCGGACTTTGTTATTATGATTGATTTTCCATATTTAATATGGCAGGTAGCCAATTATTTATTTTAAGTTATAATTGACTTTATCAGCATGTAAAAAATATACTTTAATATTTGATCGTTATTAAAGAATTGATATTTCTTTCGCAAAACATAAAGTGTTCAATGTGCAAAATAGGAATAAATTCATTACATTAAAACTTAAATGCTATCAATATTTACTTCACTTTTGCTGCTAACGTATTAACTACTTCGATTCATTTACCAAAAATGTTTGCTAATTAGAGATTTGATATGTCAAGTCAGGTAAAGAATGAAATTTTTTGTCGTAAAGCAAGTCATTTCCTATTGTTTTCACTGACAATCATATCATTCGCATCGGAAAATTCTCAAGCAAAACCGGGCCTTCAGCATATTTCTTTCGTTCAGTTATTTGGACCACGAAATAATGAGATGACTTTTTTTCCAGCACTAGATATCATTTTAGCAATTTATAAGACAGTGAAAATACAAAACCCATTGACCATAATTTATGACAAAATAATGGAAATGGTGCGTTTTACTCATCCTGTTTTGGAAACAAGCTTTAAATATATGATTTTTAATTTGTAACAGTAAAATTTATTATCCGGCGTGAGAGACACTAAAACTTCTGTGAAGCCGGATCCTATATAGTATTTTGAAAAATACTGAAAAATGATAGGTTGTGTCGAGGAAAAAAAACGTGGTTTTGACGTATATATTCGGGCCTGATGTTGGATTGTGGAACAAATGAAGTAGACATAGGAAGTTTGAACGATTATTTATTATGAATATTCAACAATTAATTTACAGCTTGAATGATTAAAGCGTAGTTTGATATTAACATTGAAGAATAATTTTATTGATTACCGGCTTATGATTGTAGTGTAATTTGGTAGCTTTCGAATGACAATACTTAAGCAGACCTCACTCTACGCAATACAAAGTTACACTGCCCCAGCATCTTAGAATTTCGACACACTGCAGACCCCTTCCCCGCGTTCAGTGCGCCTGCGTACTCGATTCCAAGGTCATGTCAGGTACAGACGTCCTTTGTCTACACGATGCTATATTGATCTCCTGGATGCTTCTAGTTCTGAAATCATAAGACAAAACAGTTGCAACGCTTTTTTGTAACGCTCAACTTTTCATGTATACTCCAGTACTGCTCCGATTTTAAAGATGTATTCACATCAAAAAATTTAACCCTCTGAGCTTCACGAAGTTTCCGAGTAGTATACGTATATATACACTCATGTCCAAAATTATCTTTACATGTATAAAATCACGGATTTCTCAGAAACTGTGAACTATAATTTTATGAATTTGTGTGAAATGATACATAACATCATAACACATAAATACAAAGGAAAAATTTATAAGCAATGCATATGATATCAAACTGTAGCATGAAACAATAAAAATGGCAATAATATGTGACAAGGAGAGTTCAGAAAAAAATAATAACTCAGAAAAAAATTAAGGCCTATGAATTTAATATGGAATGTGATCTCCCCTGACGTGCACACACATATCACAACGTGTTTTAAAGCTGGCAATAATGTTGTTAACCACAGTTTGGGGAATTAAGTTAACTCCTCCGGCAATGCGGTATTCAGGGCATTTATATCTCTAGGAAGAGGATGTCTCCGTACATCTGCTTTTCCAAGGTAGTCCCATAAGTTCTCTATCGGGTTCAGATCTAGATTTTGCTGGCCACGGTATTCGCTCAATGGCTTCACTTTCAAGGAATTCATCAACGAGGTTTGCTCGATGTGGACGAGCATTATCGTCCATAAATAAAAAGTCAGATCCATATGCACCTCTGAAAAGTCTTACATAAGGTTCTAAGACCTCATCCCAATATCTCTGGCCGGTCACAGATCCGCTGTTGAAAACGTGTAGGGGCATACGTCCATCGATCATTATTCCTCCCCATACCATCACAACTGCACTACCGAAACGGTCACGTTCCATAATGTTGGAAGGAAGATTTCGCGTTCCTGACTCCCTCCAGATGTAAACACGGTTAGAATCAGATGTTAAACTAAACCGACTCATCAGTAAAGAGAACATGGGTCCGTTAGTGTTCACTCCAGTTCTGATGTTCTTTGCAGCAATTAAAGCTATCCCGCTTTTGTTGTGATGGCAGTGGAACACATACCCTTGGCTTTCTGCCATAAAGGCCTTTTTCATTAAGCCTTCTGTATACAGTGTGCCGTGATACAACAGTTCCAGTGGCCGCTGCAACCTCTGAACTTAACTGAAGAGTAATAGACTTCCTGATACGAAGGGCAGTTATTGCCAGATATCGATCTTGAGAAGCAGTTGTTATTCGTTTACGACCTTGTCCAGGGCTCTTTATAACAGTTCCAGTTCTAAAATAGTTGCATGGCGGAGAGACTGTCTGTCTTGAAATATTCCCACGTATCGCTGCTTCCACGATTGTCTGCCCTGCTTCTAAACGGCCGATAATTCACCACTTCACAGATTCTTCCAAATGATACTTCGGAGCCATAACAAACCGTTTTGAGTCCTTACACACTGAAATCAAACGCTGTATTGCAGAAATTCACTCAGATATTCACTTTGCGGAAAGCGCTTGATTCACCGTCGGATGATGTAACGCTTTGATTTGCATAACAGAAACCGCGCTTGATCACTTTTGATTTGATAATGTTAATTAGGCTTGTCTTTCACACATTCCCTGCAAAAATGGATTACATCGATTGGATATTTCATGGAATATCATTATTTTTGTGTATGTAAAGATAAATTTGGACATGAGTGTAGTTTGATTTTGTCTACAATACACATAACTGAATAACCACATCTATTGGATGAAAGAATCTGATGGAGGATTCTATTGGTCAAGGTGGTCAAAACTGATTAGAAGTCATGCAGGGAAGGCTGCAGTACGGATATTTGCTTATGAACCACTCGGAGGGTTAATGTTGTCTCTAAAGGGTCTTTAAAGTTCTGGAATATAGCTTTGTTGATAAATGCATTAAGAGTGTTTATTTCAATTTAAAAATGAGTGAGAGGGCTCCTTAGAATGTTTTTGTGTTCAAACGTTTAAAGTGTTGTAGTAGAAGTTTGCTGATAGTTAAAAAGCTTTAAGGGTAGAGAGATATATCAATGTATGTTTTCTATTATGCGCATATCCTCACATGCTTAAAATTATATGCTTGGTTATAAACAGGAATATGAATAATTTGGTCATAAAATAAAATACAAATTATATCAGCTTAATTGGCAAAATTCCATGTCTTCTGATCATGTAAATTTGTTTCAAATGGTTTCAAGATAAACCAGTGTTCTAACTGATCGCAATTGATTGTATATACACTCTGAAAATGCAGTCTGCAATGTGTCAGTCATTTCTATAAAGATTGAATTATATATTATCTCTGCATGTGAAAATTAGTTTATATAGAAAGATCACCATCTGAAAAGTTTTTCACTAAAATATTTCATTTTAACTATTTACAACCACACATTTAGTACAATTACTCTTAATATGGTTCCTTTTAAGTATGTAGACAGCCGGGTCGTTCCTGAGGAAGGAGCTGTCTAAGTGGACACATTAGCAAGCCGCCTCTCTTCCCCCAAAACATTTGATATCTAAAAGAACGCCCTTCAAGCACGTATTTCGAAAATAATTACGGATTAAATTAATTTTGAAGACTTTAGACGAGCTTGTAATTTTTTCGAACACATCGCAAATCAGGTATTCCTTTAACATCAGATGATTATCTTCAAGGGGAAGCGGTAGCCCAGTTGGAAGAGTAACGGATTAGCAACCGGAGGATTTCGAGTTCAAATAGAACCAAAGACAGTCGTGTACAAAAGGGGATGTTGCATGTTAAATCCGCCATGGCCTCAAATGTCTTCACGTTGGAGAGGTGTGGAAGTTTGGAGAATGGGGTGCCAGCTCAGGTGTGACCTTGTCATCTGACAGTGGTTCAAAATTACGTGGTGTTGTCCTCGGATCTCTCCCTTAGAGTTCGATCCCGGATCATCACCAATAACCCGTTGTGTTGCTCCAATGCGACGTTAATTAAAATACCTACCATACCTGCTTATCTTCAAGGGATAAGCGAAATTACGGTACAAAAAATAAGTGAAAAAAATACGTTTTGTGTAATGACACTTCACTTTATTTCCCTATTCTTACAGAAGAATTATCAATAAAAGTAATCGAAAAATTACAGTTATGAAGAAGCGACAGAGCTAATCCCATAATAAATACTTTTATCCTTAAAACATACTCGTATTTCGACATAAATTATTGTTCTACAATCCAACAAGGAGGAATGCACAGCAATCATTCAGTACTTAGATTACTAGTACCATGGCTCCACAAGCTTTCTACATCTATGTATTTGTGCGTCATACAGGTCATACCGGTACCCATGTGAGCACCAAGGTTTCTGAGTCGTGGTCCCAATGCTGCATCCGAACATGTCGCACAATGGTTCACCTTTTCCTTGTGGTTGGGGAGGTGGTACGGGTGATCGACTTTCTGTCCACTTTACTTTTAAATTGTCACAGATTTTCGTCTACCTCATAACATTCCACCAAAGCATTTTGTGCAAATGGATGGTTAGTTATATTTCTTTGTCTGGAAACCGTAGACAAAACACTTAAATGAAGAATAGAAAAAGTTGCTGAGATGATACAAAAACCCAGGAAATATATAGATGGATTCATGACCTTCGATTGTCCTTTGTACCTGAAATTTAATAATTATGTTTGGTATTGAGTACTTTATTTTATATCTTAGGAATATGATAGTAAACCACACTTTTTTACGAGGTAGTACTGACATACATCATCGGCTTACAAGTGAAACACCAAGTCAAAAAACATTCACTGGCGTGCTTAACCCTCTAAGTGGTTTCGACGAGATATCTCGTCAGTAAGATATTGTCGGTTTTTGATGATGACGATATGAAGATATGGCCAGTGTTCTTCCAATGATGAGATACCTTATTGAGTTAACCACCAGGAGGGTTAACTCTCCTGGAGGTTGTATCGACGAAGTATCTCTCGACTTTTTTGCAAAGCTGATCAGATCTTGATGGACGAGATATCTCGTCATTAGAAGAAAACGGACCAGATCTTGATCTCGTCATCATCAAAATATCTCCAATAATTTGCTAATGACGAGACATCTCGTCATTAAGCAAAATTGGTCAGATCTTGATGGACGAGTTATCTCGTCGAAACCACTTGGAGGAGTAAGAAACACCATTATTTTTTAAAGATTACAACCTCAAAATTAAACGAAACAGCCTGTTGTGATTTGCATGTGTGAACCGAGGATATTCAACAGAAAGCTTGCGCATATTCGAATTTTGGAATCGTGACGCCCAAGACTCTGATGGCCGCAGGAACTCATCCAGAATCATTTTCAGTATGTAAATGATGCGATACTAAGTTTTCATCAGTGTTCTAATGGTCAATACATCCGACTAAGGACCACCTCTCCCATTTATTTACATTTTAACAGTTACCCTTCTGTCTTATGGCACCCATTGCAATGTCACCACTTCAGTTCACAGACTTTTTTAACTGTTCTCTTGTCTTCTTGTTATTGTTTTGTTTTCACTCATTGATCAGGTAACTTAGACGTAGCTTATGTATCATTTCCCACATCCAGATAACTTCACTGCAAAGTAGAAGGTAAAAATCTTACTGTTCCTTAAGTTTTGCAAGCCAGTGTAGTTCCGAGAAAGAAAAGAGGAACTGCTCTACTCCCTAACCTTTACTCACTAACTGTTTCTCAAGAAGAAATCTAACCTTCATGCAAAGAAAAAATAACTTAGTGGACACACACAACTGCACCAGTCTTAAGATAACTACATTCTGGTCTGGAAAAGCTGAAAGACTCATTAAAGTGACAGTGTGCTTCATTTGTAAGCAGGCGATTTATTGGAAGCAACATCCTGACATTTAGGATAGATTTTGTGTCAACAATTCTAATAAGTAAGCAACAAAATCAAATTGGAAGATAATGAAAAACTTAAATTAAGCGGCAAAATACAACTGTATAGTTAGCGATTTATATTGTACAAAAATATGTGAATAATCTCCAAATCATTAAGTGTGCTTAAAAATGAATTGAATTGGATTTGAAGTAGTTTTGTGAAACAAAATTAATCATCATATTACAAAATTTATGCATAATTCACAAATAATTAAACATTCAAAAAATGATTTAAGTCACCTCTGGAATAGTCTTGGAGAAATCGATCTACTCAATATGGTAGAAATTTCATACCATATTGAGTAGATACCATAAAATACAAACCATTCGACATTTAAAGAACGAATTGCATCAGTTTCGAAGCAGTATTGCCAAAATTGAATTTCTAAACACGAACAAATATACAATTTCCTAAACCACATTATCACATAATGTGAAGCACCAATAAATATTTCAAGGAAGAATTCAGTTACGTTTAAAGAAGACTTAAGAGAAATCGAATTTCTCAATCAACTTGTTCTCTTCGAAAACAATATTCCATCCTGTATACTTGCATGTGATTTTCCTGATGGTATCGTCATTAAAATGAAAAGGTCTGATAACTCTGCATACAGTTTGTTAAACGAAATCAGACGATGCACATGAGTGGTATCATAATCTATTGTGACGATTTATCGATGCGTTACTCATATCTATTGATATCATTTCATTCATAAAATGAAAAATCCTAGACAGCAATTATTTTAAAAATGAAACTCAACTTCCTACATTTGCCATCACAAGTTTTAATCTGATAAACCATGAACACATGGTCCTCTTAAAAGGATAAAAAACATTAGTACTTGACTATCTTAAAAGGATAAAAAATCAAGCCATGTCCCTCTTAAAAAGTTTAAAAAAATCCATCAACCCATGACCTTAAAAGTACAAAAACCTTAACTCAAAAAAACCTTAACTCTTAAAAAGATAAAACACATTAACCCATGAATCTCTTAGAAGGATTAAAAACATTAACTCGTGACTCTAAAAGATAAAAAAACATTAACCCATGACTCTTAAAAGGGTAAAAAACGTAAACCCTTGACTCTTAAATGTTTTAAAAACGTAAGCCCATGACTCTTAAAAATACAAAAACAGTAACCCATGACTCTTAAAAGGACAAAAAATATTAACGCATGATTCCATTAAAAGGGTTAAAAACGTAAATCTATGCATCTCTTGAAACGATAAAACATAGACCCATGACTCTTAAAAGGATAAAAAACATGAACTCCAGACTCTCTTAAAAAGATAAATAATATTAACCCATGACTGTTAAAAGGGTAAAGAAACGTAAACCCATAACTCTCTTAAAAAGACAAAAAAAACCCCATTAACCCATGACTTTCTTAAAAGGATAAAAACATAAACCTGCGACACACTCTCTGCAAAGGATTAAAAACAACTCTCTTTAAGGGATTAAAACATTTACAATGGCATTTTAAAAAACATAATGTACACATGCTATGTTTTATAAATTGTTTTAAATTAAGGATTAAATTCAACAAACAAGAAGCAACACAATAAAGTAAATACGAAAAATTAGTCAAATGCAGCACTTCAATTTAAATTACAATGAAATGCGAGGGTATATATGGCACCTTATATGTTTATGAGAACTTATGAACTATGCTGTATTATATTGAAAAAAAGTTGGTAAGTTGCAAATTACTGCGTTCAAAATAAGTCTTTTGCAAAGCAGTAAGTTCTAAGTATTTAAGAGATCAAAGTTAGTGACATGGATATTGCGTCATTTTATTCGCTACATTTATGTTGAAAAAGGTTCAACAGCCAAAGTCTAACAATTCCCGATATCATCTTCAATAACCAGTATCAACTTGTTTCAACGTTCCATATTTTATTGATTACTAATTATTGAGGTTTTAAAAATTTATAAAATGACAATTTTTCTCATAATGACCAATGAAAACAGAAAGAGGTATAATATGTTTGAATAAAAAAATAGAAATTTATACGCCGAATAACAAAAAAAAAAATTTGTTTGTCATTGCACGTTAAATTTTTATTCAAGATATAAATTTCTTTTAGAAAATGGAAAATAAAGGTTTAATTTCTGTTCGTCATGTACGCCTCTTGTTACTTCTTTCATAACAAACTTCATTAAAACTGAGTGGACCTCCATATTGTTGTTAAAAGTCTAAAGGGGGGGGGCCTTGGGAAATGTTAAACGTTTTTGTACTCAATGTGCAATTTGTTTTCAAGGTTAAAAATGTTATAAATCTTTTCCTAGTGTTGATAACAAAGGTGTACGTATAACAATTGTATACACCTCGCACAGGGAAAAAAATTTCACCCATGTGCAAGTTAAACGTTGAGTATATGAAATACATTTATTGCAGGAGGGATCCTTCATCTAACCTGATGCTAGGGGCCAGAGTGCAGATGGGGGTCCTATGAAATCGAACATAGGAATCAATTATGCAAATTATAACTGAACTTTTCAATATATATATAAAATGTTTTTTTCTGTCAAGATAAATGTAGGTGGCGCTAGTGTTTCTGCTTCGGAAAGTGTTTCCTTGATCTCACTTGGCTTGGTTTTCGAATACGATTTCAATACTTCGCCAATAGAAATTCCAAACAATGAATTCCGAATTAATATATGATAGTGGATTGGTCAGCTCTTATTAGATTAAACGCCAAATGATGTCAAAATTACATTTAAAGGTAAACCCGATATGCATCATGCAAGAGAATTTGGGTTCTCGGATATTAAAAAAATATTTTATCAAAGCCCGGGCTTACATTAAAAAAAAACCGTATTTTACCTGATTGATTTTTATAATTTTCATGCCACCTTGTACCTCTGAAGTCTTACAAGGCTAATATTTAATCATAATCGTAAATAATGTCATCACCTTATATCTAAATAGAAAGAGATTGTACTTGTATCCCTTTAACTATTAGGTCAGTTTGAATTTAGTTTCCTGTACATTTAAGAAATTTGTTTTATGGAAGTCTACTGTAACTGCAATAAAATGTGTACTTTATTAATAAAACCATTTTAAACCTTAAAAGGTAACACATACACACAAGCACAGATTTGCGACAATGTAAAAATATTATATTATGCTCTATTATTTATTCTGAACGACCATACTTAATTCGAAATATGAATAACAATTCATTCACCTGCCTTGCGTAACTGTTACCTGTCTCGTCAATGCAAAATGACGCATCCGAACATCGGGCTTAACATGTCATTCCTTTTTTCCCATTTCAGATGGCAGTAGTCTTTTGTTCAGCATACTTTCTGTTTTAACTTTATTGTGTTGATTTTATTGTTTCTGAATTGGTTTTGTTGATTTTCCCACTCTTTTCAAAACGTTTAAAGCTAATGACGCAACAAGCATCAACATTTCCATATGTTATTCCCAGAGCCAATTATCCAAGATAATCGCAAAGACTGACAGCAGTGTAGTTATGCTCCTTTGTTGGTTTGTAAACTTCCAGCCGATTTATGAATTGCTTCAAAATTTCACAGAAAAAGGGAAATTAGTACATTTTTCTGTGTAATTCAGAATAGGAATGAGTAACAGAACTGTAACAGATCCATTATAGAATAAATTCTGTAATGAATTTTCAAGGAAATAGAGAAATGCAGTTTCCCATTTTTTGCGTTCTGATTTTCAGCAATGTTTTAGTAGTGATACAAAGAATTTCAGTGATGTCTCTGGTAATGATTTGAATTTCAGAGGCATGATTGCATTTTTAAAACTCACATTTAAATATAAGTAATAGTTCATTGAACCTTAATAGGCATTATGGTAAGCAAATGATTGAAAAATATCGTATTCATTTAGGATTCTGTAATGAATTTTCAAAACTATATGGAAATGCATCCTTTTTTATATCAACTATTATGATTTGAATACAGGGATAGCCTTGTCAATAATAAGATGATTGATTTTCAGTAATGTTTCAGTGATGATACACAGAATTTCAATGTCTTCTGCAATGTTTCCGTCGAAATTCGGTAATATTATTACATTTTTTAAACAACTTTGAACATGATTAATAGTTGATTGAGCCTTAAAAGGCATTGTGGTTGGCAAATGAGTGAAAAATATTGTATTCAAATACGAAAACTTGCAATCAGTCTTAGTAACATATTTACATTAAAAGGGATACTAAATACAGAAATATCAATTTTGATGCTTCAGTTATGTTGCATTACTAACCATTTTATATGACACGAGGAAACCATTGTCAATATACATTGTATATTGTCAATGGTTTTCTTTTTGTTGTATCACAAACCTGAAAGTTAATTTTATAGCACTTGACCCTTATACATCTTACATTTAGTCTAATTACAATTAATACAAAAGTAGAAAAGTATACTAACTTTACAGTTCTACTGCATCACATTATAATTTCATACAAGATTTCATCTCATGTAGACATTAAATTTAATGAAATTGCAGATGAAAGTATCAAAGAGGCCGCGGTCGAGCTTATTCAACACCTAGCCCACTGACCTTTCAAAAGTTATTCGCCATAAAGAACTAAATAATAAAATTTGGGAAGCTCCTGCTACTCATATCTGGTGTCATAGAATCTGCCCTGGAGCCTCGCTCAAATATACAGGTTACAGGAAATGTGATATTGCCCTTTCTAGGCTTATGAGAGAATCCTATCTCTATTCTTCATTCAGGGCCATAAAATAATTTTCCAACTCGATTAAAATGTAACACTGAACAAGCCTCCCAAAGTCGTCTTCTGGTCCTCGTTTGTCTGGCAAGGGAGGATCTCTATGGAGGTAATGATCTAGTGTTGGACGTTTTGAGTATGTTAGAACTCATGGACTTGGTCTAGCTGTTTAGCTAGACCTTAACCCTCCTGGCGGTTGTTTCGACGAAATATTTTGTCATCTTGTTATTAGATAAAGATTGACCTTTGGACGAGATATCTCGTCCATCTAGATGGGGTCAAAGAAAAAAACTGACCAGATATGGATCTGGTCATCACCAAAAAGTTGTCAATACCTGGATGAAGAGATATCTCTTCATTTGCAAAATTGGTCAGATCTCGAAGGACGAGATATCTCCTCCAAATCATGGAGTGTTAAGGAATAAGTAACAGCAACTACACATTACAATTTAGTCTAATTAAAACTGATACAGAAATAAGGAAGCTATACTAACCGTTTGGTTATGATGTCAGCGTTATTTTCCCCACCTCATTGGACAACACCTCCTGTGATATCTGCGACGACTGTGACGTTTGTATCTAGTGAGTTCTGTATCTGTTGAAATTCCTTCGCTGAAGATACTTCGTCGCATAAGCAGTCTCTTCTCTCTGTGTTCTGCTGACTTCTCAGAGTCTTTTCCTAAATCCTGAAGTACCCGAATATCTTCTGGGGAATCTGCCCTATTTTCAGAAAGATCATCAACCATTGGTCGACAGCAAGCCACAACGAAAAAGATGAACAAAACGACAAAGGACTTCGTGATGAGGTGCATTTTTAGTTCTGAAATAAAGGTATTTTATTATACGGTTTGATTTTTCAAACGTTTGATGGCTTTATTATAAAACTTTTATTAAAAATGATAGCATTAATGAAAAGGTTCGTATATTTTGTGAAAGGGACATTTACATCGTTGGACGCTTAAATATTGTTGTCTCGTCTAGACAAGCTAGACCAAATCCGTGAGTTCATGCACCTTCCAAAAATCCAAGACGAGCACTCGATTAAAATACAGATCCTCCCTGAACAGACAAGCAAGGAGGTAACCTGGAGAGGCTTGTTCCATACTCTACCATCTTTCTAGATATTGGACAACTTCCCAAGTGTAGTCCTACTCTTTCTAGTGTTAAACAGTAAACAAATATCCGAGTCGAGTATCTAGAAATTCGCTTGGAGCTGTCAGTGAATTTTGATTAATTAGATTGGTTAGTATGTGGTGAGCTTAGTCACCACTACAAAAATTAACTTACAATATAATAATATATATAGGAGTGGGTACTTCTTTTTGACTTCTTTTGGTAGACAAAGTTGCACTTTATTTTGCACGTTCTGATAGAAGTTAAATTCATTGTTGACTGCAGTCCACTCAAACTAAACCTTTCATTTTGCAAAATCGCGTTGTTCGCTTGAAAGTAGTCTTCCAGAATTCAGTAGTTTTCGAAAGACATTACATTGATATTTGTTAATCAGCCATTCCAGTCTCTTAAAGGACTTACACTTTATCAAAGAACCATCCACGTTGTTACGGGATTCAGCAAAATGAACAAAATAACCTAATCGACGGGCCTAAAAATAATACATATATGGTTAAGATGCATATTTAGCTTACTATAACCATATGGGTTCAAGGTTAACGAAAATCGCTTTGTCATGGCAATTGCCTTGACTGTATCGGATTCGTTTTCAATCTTCGTTTAAGTTATCTTTAAACCTTCAATTCGAAATCAATTTTTAAATTTCGATGTATTTAGAAAGTAAAATATTCTGATTCTGGTAAAAAAGCATAAAAAATAATTCGCATTAGTTAGTTCACAATTAAGATTTTCCTGAAACCTCTATTTCAGTTTTAACCCTTTCAGTTTAACTTCAATGTTTCGTGAACAATGACAGATTTCTTGGTCTTTCGCCGATAAACTATTGGCTAAGGAAACGCTCTATTGTGGTTGATGTCATCATTGTACCGTACATTATTATCAATAACTAATCAAATACTACCTTGTTAATGATCAGACATGAACAGTTCTTTCCCTACGATTTCAAGAAACTTTAATCTGTATTAGATTCTGTATCAGATGCATAGTATTATCTGCATTAGATTTTTCTGTAATGATTCATATAGTCTAAGAATTAATAAATTAAATCTAAATTTCTTATAACTTCATGTTTTCAAGTATTCCTAGGTTATAAAGGAAAAAGATTTATAAATTACAATAAATATAGATTTATTATTAAGGAAAACATACATTCTAACCATGTTTATTGAAAATCCCACAAGGAAAATAAAATGAACTTACCTCAATCAACAAGCCGACTAGCCTTATCGTTTTATATCATCGAGCGGTATTGAGAATTGCTGTTCAAAAAATGGTTCCCGAATTACATGTTTTTCATTTGAAGAAAACTCTATCCGCCGGAAAGTAGTTTTAAATCGCTATAAAAAAGATTAAATGCATAAAACGTTAGATAGAATAACGAGTTGTTTCTTAGAGCGGGACTGGTACTTAAAAAGTTTTTTACAATGCCCCATAAAAAATTGCGGCTCTTTATTTTTCAGCAATTTTGATCCATCCGTCTTAAAACAAAAATATTGCGAGACGAACAATCGAATCAAAGGGGTTTTAAAATATTTTATTATGTAAGCTTCAGGTTATAAGTTTTGCCAAGACAATAAGTCACATAAAGCTTTAGTAAAAATAGCGTTAGTGAGGCGCATTATTAATCCTTTGATGATTAGTGAATCAACGTTAGCCTAGTATTTTGGGCATATATCCAGCCAAAATAGCTAAATATTCTCACTCCCTTACTATTGTATAAGTATCAAACCCCTGTAAATTTGTTACTCATCAGTGCGAAATCAATGGATCAATCGATTCGATATTTGGTAGTCGGTAGGTAATACGCTTTATATTTGCTGCATAAATTTTCAAAAGAATCTGAATTTTAGCTATATTCCCAAGGAAAACGAAAACAAATTCAAAAAGTATGAAAAAATTCTTGCGAGAGGCATTTTTTGTCAAGCTAAATGTAAATAGTGGTAGTGATTCCTGAACGCATTCGGAACGTGTCGTCAGTTGTCTTGTTTTTCGAATATGATTTTAACAAGACTCCAACAGAAATTTCAAAGAAGGAATTCCGAATTGGTGTATGATAGTTGGTAGGTCAACGCCAATTAGATTAAACGCAAAACGGCAATAGATTACATTTTACGGTAATCCAAAAGTGTATCATGCGATTGCATCTGGGCAATGGAAGTAAATTCTTCGAGTTCAGTCTAGTTTGTTGTCTACACTGAAAATTTCTGTCTAGAAAAATACTGTGGGCCATACATTGAGAAAGTTTGCAGCGAATCTAGTGGCTAATAGTAAAGGATTGAATTCATATCTTAAAAAGCAAGTAAGATAGACGAAAGATTCAATTAGAAATGTATGCAGAATTTTTTACTCAGCGTGTAAAAACAGAAATTTTGCATATCACATGTACAGTCAGTAAAAAAAATTAAGCATACGAAAACTACTGAACTGAAGAAAATGCGCATTGATTAAATATTTTGCTACACTTTTATTAGAATGAACCCTAGCAAAGTTTGCATTACACAATTTAAATATGAGCGAGGTTTGGATTTTGTTGATCTAAAATAATAAAAAGACCCAAAAATGTGAAAAAATTACCTAAAAATCGTTTTTATTTTTCTAATAATCCTTTTAATTAACAGCTCGAAGATAAAAAGTAAAATGCGATATTTCATTTTCCTTCTGTTGAAATTAGACAAAACTCCTTCTACTCCTCACTCTTTCTATGTAGATGATTCACCCACCACACACATGCAATAAAAAAGCTACAACGGTTTTGTTTTGTGTTGAACTGTAGATCACGAATATTGTTTTTTGGCTTCAGAAGATAGTAGATGACTTGCTTGTTTTGTGTTTTGTGGTAAAAGCTACATCTCAGATAAAGGAAGGCGATTTTGAATGCTTGCATCAAAACCTTTTTTACACGCAGGACAAAGAAAAAATATCACTATAGTCAAAAATTGACCAAAATGAAATGCCCTTAAAAGCTCAGCAAATGTGTTTGTGCGAGCGCATACAGGGTAATTATTGTTTTCACCCAAGTCCAGATTGTACATAAAATGTAGTTGCTACAAGTGGACTGCATGATTAAAACTTACTTATTTGCAACAAATCTATATACACTAACCGAGGTAGCGGCTCTAAAATAATGCTTGTAAGCGGAGCGCTTCCATACGTTCTCTTAAGTCACTTAATCAATCATTTCTTCTTCTTCTAGACCCTCCTCCTCCCAACTCACCGATAAGTTTTGAGTTTTTATATGGGAGGAGGGGAGGACTTTAATCATGGGCACAAAAGGGGCACGCCGGGAAAACCAGCCCCCCCCCACACAGAGAGGGTACACCCAGACTCCGGCGCATCCGCACCGAAGTCCAGGGCACCACCATTTATTTTTTCTTTAAAAATACACACACACACACAAAAAAAAGGACCAACAGGGTCCAAAAACAACAACTAAGTATCGACGACCGGCACACTGCCGGTTTACAAGGACGATATCGGCGCCACATAGGCCATCCTGTAGCACCTGAAACTTAACCACAGATTTATAACTTTTAATTTTTTTTTAATTCATTAACTGCAGCCCACATTACTGCCAGTGGGCAGTTTAAAGTAGGCGCTACAAATAGGTGGTAAATAGTAGTATATAAGAGGATGGCTCATATGAGGCGCCAATATAAGAACAAAAAGAGATTTATGATAAGATATTTTACAATGAGATTTACACACAATTATGATGATATTTAAAATTACTATATTCTCAAAACCCCAAATTTCTAAAATTTTTAAGAAAAGTAAAACCACAGGATCTAAAACAATGAAGTTTAAAATTGAGCCGGACCTAGTCCTTGACTCACTAATTACCGAGGGAAACAGGGCAGAGTGTCAGGGGGAAGAACCATATGCAATTCAAGATTTTGGGATTTTTAAACTTAGGGGAGGGCGTCCGCGGCCACCCCTCCGGCCGCCAGCACACACATCCTGATTTTATATTTTGAGATCTTATCGTTCAGGATGTTGGCACACCACTTTTGTTTATTTTCGGAAGTTGGTCTTGTTATGTGGTGCGCCTTAGTGTACTGACAGTCGAAGAGATAGTGGTCCGCGTCCCCTACCTCCCCGCATGTACATGAATCTGTCGGTTTGATATGAAATCTGTGTAGGTAAGCCATAAAAGGGCCATGGCCTGTCAGAAACCAAGTAAGGTGCCTGTCTACGACAAGGATTCGAGGATTAACCTCCGGCATAAACTCCTTCAGCCGGAGGCCCTTTGCTGAGTTATTATGATGTTCCTGCCACCTGGTAAGTATAAAATTTTTGATGGTTCTATTAACAAACGAAAGTGGGGCAGGAACATTCAGCTCCTCGCCGGAGAATGTGGCCAGCTTGGCGCAAGCATCGGCCAACTCATTACCCGGCTCCCCCACGTGAGCCCGAACCCAACTCAGGCCAAATATATTGGTTAATTTGGCTATTTCCATTTTAATATTATTGATAAATTTCGATTTAGTTTTATAAGATTGAAGGGCCTAAATTGAGCTGAGACTGTCCGTAAAAATATTAATCCTTTTTTGATTTTTTGCTGCATACATTATAGCCTGGTAAATTGCGGACAACTCCGCCTGGAAGACGGAGTTGTTATTTTTTAATTTAAATTTCAAAATTTTAAATAAGCTGCCATTCTCGAAGATGCACACCGAGGCCCCGATACTGCCATCAATACCGGAGCCATCGGTGTACACCTCGTAGTCAACAGAATTAAGTTTAGTTTTGAAGTCAATTACTAAGTATTCAGGTGGAATCGAACCTGTAATAATGTTTTGATCTACATTGTCTATAGACAATCCCAGCTCTGGGTCGGGCTGCCGCCTTTTTATTATTTTAAATTTTAAATACAAAGATTTCAGAGTCATGTGGAGATCCCACTTAGGACGTGAAGAGAGTCAGTTGGGGAGGTACCGTAGGCCCGCAAAATACCCAGAAGGAAAACCCTCTGGATAGATTGCAACCTCCGGATTTGTTGCACAGTAAGAGAACCTCCCCAAATGCCAGCTCCAAAAGTGATGATCTTTTCAATAACTGTCTGATACCAGACCTTCTGGAGCTGGCCACTGACCCCCCAACCACCTCCTTTAACTCTTCTTAGGGACCCCCCTATCGTTGTGCATCTCGATGTTAGTGAGGCGATATGATCGCTCCACGCGAGTCTGTCGTCAATAACGATTCCCAGATATTTAAGGTTGGTTGCGATTTTTAATGTTTTTGACTGAATTCGAAAAATGGGGTTGCGAAGCAATTTACTCTTTTTAGATATTATTATGGACCTACACTTGTCGATCGACAATTTTAATTTTAGACTGGTCAATGAATCATATATTAAGTTCAAAGCATTATTGGTGTTTATCTCCAGGTCTCTTCGCGTATTACCCGACGTTACAACCGCCAGGTCGTCTGCGAAGGCCTGGAGAAAAATTTTGTCTGAGTTTAAATAAAGAATTTGGTTGAAATATAAATTCCACAGGGTTGGTGCAAGCACCGAACCTTGTGGACAGCCCTTTAATATTTTTCTTTCTATAATGCTATTATTCAAATTATAAGTTATATTCCTGTTATTTAAATATGATATTACAAAATTAATCATGTAATTTGGAATTCCAATTATTTTTAGGGTGTCTACCAACAAGTGCCAGTCCATATTGTCAAAGGCGGCTTGGATGTCCAATGTCGTGAGGGCTGAATGACAGACTCCACGGGTAGATTTTAATTTTGATACCACGGAGAACACCGCCTCTTCGCAGGAGCACTGCTCTCTAAAACCATATTGTTTGGGGTGTAATATTTGGTGCGAGTGTAGCCAGGAGTTTAACCTCCCGACAAACACTCGCTCTATTATTTTTCCAATTGTAGGGAGGAGGCATATTGGTCGGAAGGAGCCACAGGACGAGGGGTCCCTCCCTGGTTTTAACAGGAAGTGGACCCCCCCAGTCCTGAGGCACCTTGGAAAGTAAGATAGTTTTATTGTTTGGTTAATTGGGTGGAGTAAAATATACGGATAATTTTTAAATAAAGCATTCCAAATTTTGTAATCAATAAGGTCCGGCCCTGGGGCCTTACCGTCCTTCAAAGTTGAGAACACCCGCTCGAGCTCCTGATGAGATACAGGTGTAATTTCTTTGATATTATTTAGTGTTAATAATAAAGGGGGTGTTTGGTTAATTAAGCTAAAATTATGGTCCATGAGTTTATTTATTTTATCTGTTTGAGATAATAACTCGTTGTCTGGGAAAAATAAATCTAAATTTCTATTATTTTTTAGTTTTTGAAAGGAGAATTTAAATAGGGAGCCATATTTATAATTACGGCTCGAGCAGTGTTCTCGCCAGGCCGCCTCTTTAGAATTATATAGATGTTTTTTATAAGCGGCCCTAGCTGACCTGTAAGACACACCAGAGGCACGAACCTCATCGGAGGGTGAATTATGTTTTTGTAAACTTTTATATTTCCTATATAGAGCAGTGATCCTGTTTCTCATTGAGGCGAGTTCTGTAGTTCACCAGTGAAATTTGGAGGAATTCTTTTTGCGGGTTTTTTTAATAGTTTTGTTAGCAGTGTTAGTTATTTTGGAAATTAAAGTTTCAAAATAAGAATCGAGGTCACTGGTGGTGTTAATTTTTAAAGCAATTCCTGTAAGGGGTGTATTATTTTCTGAAAGGTCCTGAGGAACTTCCCCAGTCCAAACTTTGTCCTGAAGAAGAACCCCAGGTTGTTAGTAATTTTAGTATTGATTTCCACAGTGACGTACCTATGGTCACTGCAGGTTTCTGTATCTAAGACGTTCCAATTAATTGCCAGGTCATGAATATCTGGACTGATAAGAGTCAAATCAAGCCATCCCTTCCCAGTAGGGGCAACGAAGGTAGGCCCTTTTTCAGGTATATTCAAAATATTTAAAGATAGAGTATTGCACAGGTCAAGAATCCGTCTGCCCCTGATATCTTCAAAGCCGTATCCCCACAAGGGAGAACGGGCATTGAAGTCCCCCATGATGAGGAGTTTGCCTTGGTTGGTATTTAGGACTTCTAACTCCTCCAACAAGATGTCAATGTCGTCATGGGGGGGGGGGGAAGTACAAGCTTCCAATTATCAGGGGACCTGCATCAGTCCCGACCTCCGCAAAAACACTATTTTTTGTAGAAAATTTCAAATTAAATAATAAGTTTGGATTATTACAAATAATAATACTATTTTTATTCAAAGATGAAAATTGCCTATGACCCGGCGGAGCAGATAACGGATTTTGTTGAACCATATATGGATCTTGAATTGATATAATATCAGCTTTAATTTGGTCTGCAGTGACCATGGCAAGGCTGTGCGCAGGAAAAGAATGATTAGTGTTAATTTGAATTAATTTTATGGAGTCGGCCATCAGTTGCCGTAGTTCGTGTTGGCCTCTAAGAGCGCCAGCTGCCTTTTATAATTTGGGCACCCCTTGGATCTACACCCATGGCCCGTAGAGTAAGTAGTTTTAAATTTTTGGTTGGACTCCAAGCAGTTTACACAATTATTAGGTTCCTTGCAGGAGTCCAACCCGTGGCTCCCTCCACAGTTCAGACATCTAGGTTTATCAGTGCACCGGGACTTATTATGTCCGAATCTACCGCATCCGGTGCACTGACGAATATTTCTGAATTCCCCCACCCTGACCCTCTGGCAGCCCAGTAAGAGGTAACCCTCTCCCATGAGCCGCCCGTAAATACAGGGCGCCACGGACGCAACCCAGTGGTTTCCCCTGGCTGCTTTGATTTTAAAATTAAATTTGATACTACTCTCCCCCTCCAAGCATTCATTCTTATCTAAAAGTTGTGGGACCAAGTCATCTTCTCGAACGACCTGATCAACAGCACTCGGCCCCAAGGTCATATCAGGTGCGGACATACTTTGTCTACACGACGCTATATTTATCTTTTGTGTGTTCTCGTTCTGAAATTATAAGACAAAACAGTTGTAACACTTTTTTGCAACGCTAGACATTTTCATGCATGCTACCCCATTACTGTTCCCGTTTTAAAGATGTATTCACGTCAAAATCGAAAATGGGAAAATTTACTCCATTTATGATTTTGTAAAGTTATCTTGATCTCACTGGGATAATAACTAACCACAACAGAAAGCAATTGAAAAACATCAGATGTCTCCCTAACAAAAGAGATTAGTTAGAAAATGCGTTGTTTTATTTGCTTCAGTTTCTTCATCACTTGGGTTATGAAAACGTGTTCAAAAAAACATCTTTCACAACGTTATCTTGAATATTATGTAAAGCTATTATAAATCTGCTCTGTTTGATGGTTGATTGTGTATAGTATGTGAGACATTTTGCTATAAGAGCGTTTGTGTTGGGTCTTAAAATGGGACTCGAAACAAATTCTAAATTCTCTAAAATGACTCAATTCTAACTGCATATAGAACCCCAGCTGGAATAGCGTCGTAACGCAAACAACGAATCTAGTTTTATGTGTAGAAAGACTGTAAATACATGCTTCTGCAAGCTGTAAACCTGTCGTAAGTGTAGATTTCAGGCAGTTGTGACAGGTTTGCAGCATGCAAAAAAAGCATGCCTTTAGTCTTTCTACACATGTTTTATATAGCTTCTGATTTTATTAGACATGAATCATTCATTTCAAGGAATTTTTTCTTTCGATACAAGATGGCAGCACGAGTAAATTGTTTTTGTTGTCTTTTAGAAACAAATTGAAAGCAATATTTTCGCATAACACTGCCATCAAGCCAAGCCCCTATTCAAAAAGTAATTTTGGAGTGGTCACAATTTCCTCTCGTTTATCTATCCCAATCGAAAGGCCTTAATGCGAAATAAACATTGTGTTTTCTGATTTTTTGGGCCCATTTTCGGTCATACACGTGCATTTCACCTGTGCGATAAACGATTTGCGCTGATTGAAATTAACTTCGTGCGTTGTTTTGATTGTTTTTTAACATTTAAAATATTCCGGGAGTTAGCTAAATTGTGAAACACAATAAGCCCAGTTCCTTTGTCAGCAACTACCCTCTCTAGGTGTCTGGATAGGGTCAGGAGAGGAGAGAGGCTCGATCACTTTGGTATACTTTGTGGAGGAACACCAGAATGAAACGCCATCTTCAGAATTCTCTTTAAGAAAATTTGTGATTCATCTCATATTATTACTGTTTTTAATGCTCCTTTTATGTATATTGCTTTGAAGGTTTATAGAAGACAGCGCCAAATCGGTGGTTATACGCCAGACTCATGCATCAAGATGCAATGTAAAATATTTTGGAAAGGGATAGACCCTGTGTGTCATTGGACACTCATGTATAGGCAAATAGACAAGACATTAGTCTCACCTTGATCAATCTCTTCCCATTCAGTCACCTATAGATGTATTCTTAGCTTCCTTGGTGTCATGCCCTGGGTTGATATTATTCACAAATACATAAATGGTAGAAATCATGCTCATTCACTTGATTTTAACCCTCCAAGTAGTTTCGATGAGATATCTCATCCATTAAAATCTGACTGAATTTGATAATGGCTAGTTACCTAATCGAGAAAAAACTGTCTTATTACTCCAAGGGGAATGAAGATCCAAGTAGGAAAAACAAATTGTCCCTTCCCAGAACTAGTGACAATTTCGAACAGGTGATAGTAACAGAGGCTGAAGATTAAAGGACAGTTTTCGATATGAAGATTAACCACCAGGAAAGGGTTAGTAACATATTATTTAATACATACTTCAAACAGTAATCCATAAATCCATAATACACTCATGTCCAAATTTATCTTTACATACCCAAAAATAATGGTATTCCATGAAATATCCAATCGATGTAATCCATTTTTGCAGGGAATGTGTGAAAGACAAGCCTAATTAGAATTATCCAATCAAAAGTGATCAAACGGTTTCTGATATGCAAATCAAGGCGTTACGTCATCCGACGGTGAATCAAGTGCTTTGCGCAAAGCGAATATTTGAGTGAATCTCTGCAAAACAGCGTTTGATTTCAGTGTGTAAGGACTCAAAACGGTTTATTATGGCTCCGAAGTATCATTTGGAAGAATCTGTGAAGTGGTGAATTATCGGCCGTTTACAAGCAGGGCAGACAATCGTGGAAGCAGCGATATGTAGGACAGACAGTCTCTCCGCCATGAAAAAATTTTAGAACTGGAACTGTTATAAAGAGCCCTGGACAAGGTCGTAAACGAATAACAACTGCTTCTCAAGATCGATATCTGGCAATAACTGCCCTTCGTATCAGGAAGTCTACTGCCCTTCGTATCAGGAAGTCTACTGCTCTTCAGTTAAGTTCAGAGGTTGCAGCCGCCACTGGAAATGTTGTATCACGGCAAACTGTATACAGAAGGCTTAATGAAAAAGGCCTTTATGCCAGAAAGCCAAGGGTATGTGTTTCACTGCCATCACAACAAAAGAGGGATCGCTTTAATTGGTGCAAAGAACATCAGAACAGGAGTGAACACTAACTGACCCATGTTCTCTTTACTGATGAGTCGAGGTTTAGTTTACATCTGATTCTAAACGTGTTTGCATCTGGAGGGAGTCAGGAACGCGAAATCTTCCTTCCAACATTATGGAACGTGACCGTTTCGGTAGTGCAGGTGTGATGGTATGGGGAGGAACAATGATCGATGAACGTATGCCCCTACACGTTTTCAACAGCGGATCTGTGACCGGCCAGAGATATCGAGATGAGGTCTTAGAACCTTATGTAAGACTTTTCGGAGGTGCATATGGATCTGACTTTTTATTTATGGACGATAATGCTCGTCCACATCGAGCAAACCTCGTTGACGAATTCCTTGAAAGTGAAGCCATTGAGCGAATACCGTGGCCAGCAAAATCTAGATCTGAACCCGATAGAGAACTTATGGGACTACCTTGGAAAAGCAGTTGCACGGAGACATCCTCCTCCTAGTGATATAAATGCCCTGAAGACCGCATTGCTGGAGGAGTGGAACTTAATTCCCCAAATTGTGGTTAACAATTTAGGGAATTTAATGACTATAACTGTTCTCACAAAAATTACAAGAATACGAATTTGACTCAGGTGATGATTCACTCACTGTATTTGTAAAGCTACGATGTATTTGCCCTTATGACGCAAAAATAACGAGATTGATTTTAGCACATGATTAATCTATTCAATATTTTTGCTTTTCTATTTCATCCCTTCGATAACCATTGCATACCTCATTGCAATAAAGGGCTGACCCAAAATTTTATATTGGTGAAAGTTGAAATGTTACTTTGCTCCTATTGGTACGAAAGGTTGGGCTAATCCAATATCATCATCATGTTGCACTTTGTTTGTCCCAGAATATATGTTACTGGACGCGTGGCAGTTTATTTTCTCCATTTTTAAAAAACTGCCTTTCTATTATCGCAAGATCACAGGATCTTGGACACTCGAGTAGTATACCTTCAACTTGTTTTTATCGATAATGCTTAAAAATAATAAAATATAATGATTCCTTCGACATTTTGATACAAGTTTTAAACAGATGCTTTAAAATTAAAAGTGCAAATTAAGAAGTAGAGGGGAAAAAATCTATAATACTAATATCGTCCCGTAATATCTACAAAGATTTTAATGTTTCTTATGCAGATTATAGAAATCATGTTAGTTAAGCAAAGTGATGACTTTAAAGAAAAAACTATCTTAATTTTCCTTGTTGATTTTTACTGCCAGTTGTAGGCGGCTCAAATTCAATTCCTGTAATTTACCCTAAGTGTATTTCTCACTTTTGTGTCAGAAACTTTCCTTGTGTGTATGTCCATTACATGGCTTAACCAACCCCTCGATGATATTGAGTACTGATTATTATGCTATATTCAAAGTGAATTTAGAAAAGTAATTAATACCCTTGTAATCTGCATTTTAAAAATTTTGTGTGACTTGAAGTCGATGAACTAAACATGAATCTACATAAGATAAGCAGTCACGACATATTTCAAAACAGAATATAGACTATTTATACCTAAAAGAATAAAAACCGTCCAACTGTCAACGTGTGAAAAAAACCGCTCTCTAATATGCACGATTTAAGTCACATTCTTGAGCTGCAAGCATATTCAATAAAAACTGGTTCGTATTCATAAACCCCATAAATGGACTTTAATGGAAGGAATTTATTTTACAAAACAAATTTTAATTAGAGATACAACCAAAAGTCTTCTCGGTTAAATAAAAAGAACAGAACAAAAGATAAGCTTCTATCATTGAAGCTTTCGACATTTCTCAGACTTTTTATCATATCGATAACCAGTACAGCATTTGGATCCTGATGGAGGAACACAGTCACATCCGAACATATTGCAAAGAGATTGGACCACTCCTTCGGGTCTCATCTGTTGACGTCTTACTCTATGGCGAGGAGAATCCGCGTTTATAAGAGGTCCCCAACGAGAGGAAAGCAGTGGATGAAGTCCTATGTCTTGCCTAGAATCTATGACTGAAGTTGCCATCAGGGATGAGATTGCGCAGAGAATGACGAGCAGATACAAATTTTTCATGTCGGGTTCTTTTATTATTCTGGAAAGAAATATTTTATTATTCTGGAAAGAAATATTTTATTATTCTGGTAAGAAATATTTCATTATTCTGGAAAGAAATATTTTATTATTCTGGAAAGAAATATATTTTATTATTCTGGAAAGAAATATTTTATTATTCGGTGTTGAATATTTGCTTGAAGATAGCAAGAAAAGCTTGCACTTTGGCAATGTACAGGATGGTTCGAAACGTCCTGAACAAACCTTATTGGAAGGTAGGAATATGAAATTATATCAAATGTAGTAGGAAATAGGTGCTAGAATTGAGGACACTAAGTGTGTAACCTTCATGTAGTAGGTGAATCCTGTCTTCTTTACATGTCTACTAGATGTTTTAAATCATTCTGTATATATTTTAATGGGAGTTCAAGTAATCACGTATTAAGATCTGCAGACGATAATCGATAGGTATCACATAGGTAAGCGAATAAGACACTCTTATATTTCAATGGGATAGTACCTTTCATTCCCTATCATATTTATGCTGTTTACATCGCGAATGAGACGAACAGCTCAATTAATGAACAATGGAGCTCAACTAGCGGAGAAGCTGTGGTAAACACTGTTATTTTAATAGTTTGGCCTTAAGATAGAAACACACGATATATTTACGATGTCTTTAGTAGTGTTGTTTTGAGACGACGTGATGCGTTTGCAGCAATGGCATAAAATATGCTATAAAGACATAATTGGTGGTATATTTCTGTTACCACGGTGTCTAGTTACCACTTCTTGTGCTAGTTGGGAGGTAGGGGATAAACCATATTTACAAAGGGATGTAAATGTCGTCAATCGCCACCTAGATTTGCTGGAGGTTGTTCAGCAGCTCGGGAGTAGGACTATAATACACTCAAAATCTTTAATTATGGCGATTCATTTTCCTAAACACACGAAAATTAACAACAATATGCAATGACACACTACTAAAGAAACTAGAAAGACTCAATATTAAAAAAATCAGTTAAGTAATTTATATTTCATTTATCTATCATTGATTTCGCATTATGAGGTCCTTGATTATATGTAAGGTAGTGAAAAATTAGCGAGATATTTATGAATTCAAATTAGTTACATTTCTTCAAAAATCATCGGCATTAAAAGTATTTTGTATGAGGTCCCTTATAAAAACAATCTTTGTACACAAGAAAAAGTAAAACTTTTTTATTGAGCAAAATTTTAGCTCATATGTACACGTAGGGTTTTTAAAAAGTAATATTGTTGTGACTGTATTTGCAATTAAACAAAGGTTATGTTAAAATTTATAAATCACACAAACTAACTTCTAATAATTAATTAATAAAAAGAAAAAAATGTATGTTATTCATATTTATGAATGTCTGATTAAGGTTTAGGAATATTTTCATTGTATAAAACTATGCCTACAAACTCCAACATTTTAATTATAAGTGTTAAACCAATTTCAGATATAGAATGAAATTTAATATTCATGTAGTAAAATGTTTAATTTATCTTTCACTTATTGTAATGATTCATTTATTGACTACATTTTTAAAGCCTTTTCCTCGATATGTGTTGTTGTACTCCTTAATTGGCAATATTGCATGTATCAATTAATTTTAATACAATTTGTAAAACAGTGTCAATTAAAATATTTTCAGATAGACTTTTTTCTGCAAGTGTTCAAGTCTAAATCACAAATTTTTTAATAGAAAAATGAATTTGGTAGAAAAAATATTGGTGATCATTACTTCTAAAATTGTGAATAAATTCTCTTACAAAAATGTGATATGATTTTTAATTTATAAATTAACACTTGCCTAAGATGTACTTATAGCATTTATTTGCATAAATTAGTTAATTTTAGACGAAAAAGGCTTTATACATTCTGTTACAAAGAAAATAATGTGTTTTGTTTTGATTCATATAATTTGAAATCAAAATAAATTCTATTATTTATTTGAATATGAGCGTGGATACCATGCTTAAGAGCGATCCTAAAACTTCAATTAGATTACTTTAAATTAATTCAAAAAATTCTCCTAAGTTTAATTTTATTGAAAAGAGAAAAGTGAATTTTAGCCCTTAATAAATAATGTAATCCAAGCGATTTTTATAGTTTTTAAATATAATTTGAATTGATTTGGTGGTTTAAGACAATTTTTATTTTGCCATTTCAATAAAATTCGAAAAAGACTATCTGTGCAACCGGTCAAAAAAGCATCCGAACACATATTGTTATTCCTGTCCCTAGAATAGCATAAACAAACCTAAGCTGTCATTAAACTTGGAATAGTGTCTACTATAAATAAATGTGCATTTAAATTGCATAAGGGTCCTGTCTCCTCATAATAAATATTATATCAACCCAAATTCTTTAAAATGGTAACTCCTAGTTTGGATAATATTTTCTGGATCAAAATAGCTAGAATATTCATATAAAATACTTTTATTTTGGCCAAATCAATGATGAGTTACGCGTGGTTTAAATTAAGAGCTATTAATGTTAAATAGGTGCAAAAATTGCGATCTGTAATAGAAGTGGAGTGAGCATCTCGGGGTTAGAATTAACTTCCTTTACAATTTTTATATATTGAGAGGAAACATTAAAAGATAATAAGACAGCACAGTCACACCTCGGAGAGGGACTGTGACCAGAGATCAATTAAACTTCTACTTTTCTTTATTAGAAGATAGATAGTTAACTAACGTCACACTGGAGATTGGGGTGACTTACGACGATCCGGGATCAATCTCAAAGGGAAATTTTTTACAAGGAAAAAAAGTTGGGCATAATAAGTAATGCTGAAGAATGCCCGAGGGCCGCTTCACAACAACAGAATCCGGGTCAATCCGAATTCCGTAGGAACTGACTAACGAAGATTCGCGAAAGCCGCTTCCGTAAGAAATAACTTGTTTGTCTGAATCCGGAGCGCTCCGCTTCAGTGCACCCGAATCTACGCATCAGTTTGTACTGGATTCAGATTGATTCGGATTGACCTGGTGTGAAGCCTTCGAGAATGAAGTATCTTTTATGAACCAATGAAGTATTATCTGTGGTTTTCAAGGAAATCTATATCATCTTATCTGAGAAGAACAGTTTGAGGGAGAATTTCATATTGTTATTCTTTTAAGTATGCTTGATTTGTACTCTATTAACTCAATTCTACATCACGAAGGCAAGAGATCTACTATAAAGCCTACAGGTTGATTAAATGCTGTTTGTTTATGTTTTTAAATCTCGTTTTGATGTTTTGTTCTTTGTCTCCATGTTTTTGTTCTGAGTGAGTTACTCTAGTGAATGCATGTATTTCAAGTGAACACTGCTAAAAATAAATTTAAAAAATAAAAAAGCACCACGATTCGGAGGGTTTTATAGCGCAAAGATCATATCTGAGTCAAGTTACACTAACACAAGACAGATAACGTCAAGTGATGAACATATACTCTCACAAGAAAAGTTTTTACTGACACAGAAGAAAAATACACCCAAGGAAATTTACAGAAATCAAACCGTTCGTACAGTCCACGGATTGCTAGGGCAGTTGGCAAACCTATTAAGCCAAAGCAGACTCCATTAATTACAGAATTATGCTTTTACTGTGTCTGTTTATTCAAATTATCGTTATTTAATGCAAAGTACTCAAAATGTGTAAATTCAAGGACATGCTTCAATTAATTCATAGGATTATTCACTTTACTTTTGAATTTGGAGCTCTGTTAGCTTCACCTTTTATTCAAGTGGGAAGGTTACAGAGAGAAATTTACATACTAATCTCTTTAGTTCAATGTTAGCGTTAACTTATGACTCGGAAGTCTATTGCTCGGTATTTCTAAAGGACAGGAAACTTTTCTTATATAACCCTGTTATGAATAAATCATGGTAAATATTCTGACTGCTGTTCATGTTTATTTCAATGGACTTTATACGTGGTTCATCTGTTTGCCTAAAGTGTTCTTGTTTCTAGAATTTTTCAAAATATGCCCATTAAACTTCCATGCTAATATGGAAAAAATGAACTGAAAATTCAGTTTAGTCAACTAAAAGAAAAAAAACCTTTAAACTTTTCTAAGTTAAAATAAAAATGTAAATTAATGTAAAATTATGTTTATTAAGAATTTATTATAGAAAATTCATACGCAAAAATTTAAAATGCCTCCATCTACAATATAATTCAAATACCTATCTCAGAAACTGCCAGATAAGAGATTGTACTGAATTGATTAATGTCGATTAACGATTAATTGAATAATTATATGGATAAGTATATTTAAAAACATACTTCTCCATAGAGAGAGAGAGAGAGAGACCAGATGTATGTAATAACCCTGTGGATTACTAATATCCTTAAATTTGCTTAAAAGTAATGGGAAATAGCATTAATTACAATAATAAACCTCAGTTTATGCTTCAGTAGTCCATGAAAGGACCTCAGAGTTATGGAAACTTGTAAAATGATTTTTAGAATGGAGGATGTAGATTGAGATTAAAAATGATATTTGTAACTGAGCTTTAGGGAGAAAAAGACAAGAACTAAAATGTAAACAATGCGAGTGCCTGAATGATAAACAATGAAGTCAATAATTTAAAGAACTGTAAGAACATATTGAAATCGAATGCTTTCATGATAATGAATTGATAAACTTAAGGACTCCGTTTGTTCTTAAAAATAAAAATTGCTTTGATAGACTAAAAAATTCTCAATCTTGAGTTCATTACAAACATTAAATTTTTTTTGTCCTTTCTAACGCCAAAGTATAGTTGCATTCTTATCGCTCAAAAATGTACATTTAAAGTGCAAGAAACCTTTAAGTTCTGCTTAAGAGGAAAAATTATTTCATACTTAAGAAAAGATAGGTTGGATCTTTCCAATAAAATTTCTTCGTTGCTATTCGATAATTATATATTACTTAAACTTTTCAACAAGGGTTTCTGAAATTATTTTACAAGAGAACGCTTCTTAATTTCATAGGAAAAAAATTATTATTTCCATCATAGAAATATATTTATGCAATATGTATTGCTATTATATAAAGAAGCAGCAGTATTGTATTTAATAAATATGTATATGGAAATATACCTATTCGTTTATTTTATATACGCTTAGATATTTTTAAAAATTTGCCCATTTTAGTTATTTCTTTTGCATAAAATGAAACACTAATACTGGGGAATTGAAATAAATTCCATCAGAATAATGATTGAAAATTTCATATTTCCATAAATAAACCTTAGAATTTTTGAGAGTATGTGTTTAGAAAGATTTCATATAACAGTATTCCTTGCGCTCTGTTATTACAAAAACAAAGATTAAATTATGCATTGATAACTGAGCAAACTTCAAGGCTAAACACTATTATACTTTACAGTATTCCATTGAAAATAAAGTAGAAAATCTAAAAGTCGAAAATCCTAACATGGGAATTGAAAATCAAGAAGTCACACTTACCTTAAGCGACTGCTTTCGTGATGCTTATTAAAGCGAATGCTTTCGTGATGCTTGAAAGTATGAATGACGCATGGACTAATGGTTATATTTAAAAAGTATTTGCATCGCTTTCTTTATATCTTCCCTTTCCCTACAGGGGTTATCCAATGAATGCAATAATATACGTTTCAAACCGGAAAATTTCCTCCCAAGGCTGGCTGTTTCCAAACGAATGAAAGGGATTGAGCTTTTATCACCTACAAAATCTATCGGAAAGGAAAGTTACTTAGTTTTTACCTGTTGCTCATTTAATGATTCAGTTAGAATTTATAAGATTTCACTTTTCTAACAATTTAAGATGAACGCTGACTTTATGTATGTGACTTGAATGGATCTACTACTGTGTCGTCAGACTCAGACCGTCAAGCATCAATGCTTTCGACTCACCTTGGAAAGTAAAATGACCTTTCATTGACATGATTCACTGTCTATTTTTTCAGCAAAGCTACAGGGGATGTCTAGCGTTTTTACCAAATCAGCATGTGATCGGATGTTGCGCGAATTGTGATTTCCGCACAATGGTTCGTGTCCACGAATACATTGACTTTGTATCGGACATATAGCCTTATTTGAATCGGGTGTTTAATTCCCAAGAGGGAATTGAATAGCATGAATCTCCAGTACTATGGTACATGGGCTCGAGGACAGGGGTCCTTGTAGAAACCGAAAAAAAGAAAAACGAGAAAGTGAAATTTAAAGGAGAGAAGGAAAATAAGGTGATCATTTACTGAAGGGAAATCATTCAAAACTAAAAAAAATTCTGGTGAAAATTTGAAACAGGAAATTTTAGAAATAGAAAGAGCTGTTGAGGACAGATTAGTTTTGTCATATATTCATCAGAATCCGGTGTCGATGAATAACCTTTTCCAATAATAATTATGATGACAATGTAGACACTTTCAATCAGTTCAAGTCAAAGTATGAAGAAATTTGAATTATTTCGCAGAGAATCTAGTTCTGATGAAATGAACTACAGATGCATATTTTACTCAAATTAAGCTCATTCGGAATGCAGTGATTACACCTGGAAAATTTCATATATATTTTAAAGTCTTTTCAAATTGAATTCGATTAGTCGTAAGCGACGATGAACTTCTAAATTTAATATCAAACACTTGAAGGTCCAACACACATCCAAGTAAGAAATTTCAGTAATAAATATTTTATCCCATAGCGGTATTACCCCAAGAAAGTGGCCTGGGGTATTTCAGCATTCTATCAAGTTTAACATGTCAATATTCATGAACTCAATTTGAGGAAAATAAAAAAACATCACTTGATTTAACCGATGTATGCCTAGCTCTACACTAGGTTAACACATTTCATTAATAACTGCATTTTAAATGTTTTTAAGCAGATCACAAGGACATCTTCGATAAGGTGGTACCATTTCCCCTACTCTCCTTTACTTGAGACATATACATTCGAAATTCATAAGTTCGTCATCTTAACATGTATTGGTGGGTAGCTTGGTATATGTATTGGTATTTCATCTTAATCTATCATCAAAACCCATTGGGATCGCCGTGGTTCAGTGGGTTTGATAACTGCGCTTGTAACCTGCTAGTTGTAGGTAGCTCAAGTTCGGTTCCTCACTAGGTGTATTGCCTTCTGTGTCAGTAAAAGCTTTCGTTCTGTGCGTTTATTTAGTTGTGTGTGGGCCAAGTGTGGGCCTTGCGCTATAAAATCGAACCCAAACAAACGAGATCTGTTATCTAACCTGGTATTGAGACAAGAAGTGCCGATATGGATTCTGATTTCCCGTGAGTGATCAGAATAGGTAATTAGAATTACAGGACCGTCCGTTTAACTTTCTAGTAACAATCGTTACGTGGTAGTCAGTTGATAGAGTCATCAGCAATCAGAGGGTTACGAGTTCAAAACTCCGAAAGACCGTCGTGTACATAGAGAGCTGGTGCAAGTTAAATCTGTCGTGGCCTCTAATGCCCTCACGTTGGCGTGGTGCTAGCTCAGGTTGACCTCGTCATCTGACCGTGGTGCTCAAAATGACGAGGTGATGTCTTCGGATCTTTCCCTTCGGGATAGATCCCGAACCGTGCCCAAATCTACCTTTCACTGAGAGATGACAGAATATGATGAATATTCAAATATCTGCACACATGCTTTATGTACATAGACATGTTTAAGTGTTTTTTAGAGCCTTTCCAGAATTTTATGAGCAACATATACGATGCTTATATCAATGCAGTATAGTTTGAAATGAATTATTTAATACTGGTTGATACAGCATGCAGTGAAGGTAGCCGCCACTACAATAATTAACAAACTATACAGAAATATACATACTACTGAAGCAGTATATATACTACTGTATTGTAAGTTAATTAGTGTAGTGGTTGTTATATATTTAGATGGTAATAATGGTAGAGAAAGGTTACACTGCTATATATATAGCACTATAACCTACTATATCTTCCACTAACCCTCTTAGCGTCACTGGATTTTCCTAGTAGTGTAGTATTGCTTTTACCCACAACACACTTAATGACTAAATAAACACACCTATTGGATTATTTAGTCATGGTTAAAAGAATCAATGGATTCTTTGAACCTTTAGAAAGATTATCTTTGTCTTTTCCTTAGAATAGAATCACTTAGAATGATTCTATTGTTCCTTTCCTCAGAATAAAATCCTTCGCGAACATTCTGTTGTTTCTTTCCTTAGAATAGAATCCTTTAATAAGATTATGTTGGTCATTTTCTAAAATATAATCATTTGGGAAGATCCTATTGTTCTTTTCTTGGAATAGAATCCTTTGGAAGAATTCTATTCGTCAACGTAGGTCAAAACTGAATAGAAGTCAAGCATGGAAGACCGCAGGTTGCAAGGTGGAATTATAAGTGTGAACTCAGAGGGTTAAGTTTCTGATAGACAAAATTATACTGTCTTTGATGGACCTTGCTAAAAGCATACCTTTTCTTCTTCCTGTTACTTATTCAACCTGAAAATTGTTTTCCAAATTGTTATTGGTTTGAATAAAATGTTTAAACCTTAATTTAAAGACTTAATTTCACTAAAGCACTAAGAGCAGATCCTTCAAAGAAACAAAAAACTTTTCTTCAGATACAACTATTTAATGGTTTATTATTATGTGTGGTTTTGGTGCATTCAATCAGTTATCAGTATTTTAAATATTTGTTTCATTTTCGTTAGTTAATTCACGTTTGTACTAAAATCAGTAAAATTTGTAACACTCACAATATGAGATGTAAAAATTTCTACATCACACTTTGTGAATTTCCAATTGTTTTCACAATTTTTTGAGGTTTCTAAGCTCAATTTCTTTATTCAGCCTAATACAAATTTACAGACAACTTACTAATGTCCTAATCCTTATCGATACATCATCTAAATTTTAATGATACTCAATCATATAAACAAATAATAAATCATACAGAACATACATCTTATATATAACTTCACTTTTAAAAATTATGTTTCGCATTACCAAATGTTGTTTCCAATATTGAATGTATTATTCCTGGAAGCTAAAACAATTTCTAACAAACCTACCATTCATCTTTAATTATCCTAAAATTATTATTTTCCCTTCAACTCGACTTCTTTCACAAAATATAAAAAATATTCGTCATCCATTTACTGCTTATGGAACATAAGCTATAAAAATATTTTAAAGATAGAAGTTTTCATGAAATAGAGGCAGAATATGTCGTTATGCACTTATATAATGAAATGAAGATTTAAAATAATGGCTATGTTATGATTGCTATTGTTTTTAGCTTATCGTAAATAATCTGCTGTCTTGTCCCTCATTTGTAATAAGTTAGTATTTAGTTTAGAGCATTTTCGATGTTTATTATTCAATTGTATTTCGTATATTTTGAAATATATACATGCACCAATGACATCTACAACATCAATTATACTGGTAGTATGTTCTAATGTATTTCGTATATTTTGAAATACATTAGAACATACTACCAGTATAATTGATGTTGTAGATGTCATTGGTAACATAATACACTGCTGGCCACCGTAAATGCAACACCCTGAAGGAAGCATGCAAATAATATGAAATTTACAACATGCATTAGCGGAGGTGAGATATGCAAATGATTAGAATTTCAGCACAGACGCACATCACGCGCGCCTGTGGCGCCACTTCAAAGCGCTATTTAAGGCTTGGAGATTTCGACGATTTCAAGTACGGCAATTGTGTTTTTCTTGTGTTTTTTTTTCAAAAAAACGATCAATTATGCCTCGTAGAAAACAGCGATCATCTTTTGATCGCTGTTTCAAGTATCCGAGTTCGACAGAGGAAGGATAGTGGCCTACCGAGATTGTGGATTATCTTTCAGGGAAATCGGTAGTCGTGTTAGACGAAACCAAACAACTGTAATGCGGATATGTGATCGTTGGATGCAGGAGGGTACGACGGACCGACGTGTTCGATCGCATCCACCTCAGTGCACCACTTCACGTGATGACAGGCATATTGTGCGTATGGCAGTGACGGATCGCTCAGCCACATCACGAACCATAGCACAGCACATTCAGTCTGTACCGCATCATCCAGTGTCTGCGCGTACCATTCGACGCCGTTTACAGCAGAGTGGTCTGTCCGCAAGACGTCCATTGCTTCGTCTACCCTTGACGCAGAACCACAGACGTTTCCGCCGCCAACGGTGCGATGAAAGAAGGATGTGGACGGCAGAATGGAATGAAATTGTCTTTACTGACGAGTCACGCTTCTGTCTGCAACACCACGATGGTCGGATTCGAGTCTGGAGACACCGTGGAGAGAGGATGCTGAACAGCTGCGTTATGCACCGCCACACTGGTCCTGCACCGGGTATTATGGTATGGGGCGGTATTGGATATCACTCTCGCACTCCTCTAGTACGCATTGCCGGTACTTTAAACAGCCAGCGCTACATCTCCCAGGTGTTGGAGCCAGTTGTCGTTCCTTACCTTCAGGGCTTGCCCACAGCCATATTTCAACAGGATAATGCGCGACCACACGTGGCACGCATTGTCCAAGGGTTCTTCGTCAATCGCCAGATTGAATTGCTTCCCTAGCCAGCTCGCTCTCCGGATCTTTCGCCGATAGAAAACATGTGGTCCATGGTTGCTCAACGATTGACCCAGAATACATCCCCAGCTGCCATACCAGATCAATTTTGGCAACGTGTGGAAGCTGCTTGGTCTGCTGTACCCCAAGAACACATCCAAAGTCTCTTTGAATCAATGCCGAGGCGTGTGGCAGCGGTGATCTCCAACAATGGCGGCTACTCTGGCTACTGATTTTGGCAGGAACCACACTTCACAGAAGTCTATAAATTTAATCATTTGATACTTGGTCAACATGTTATCTACAAAATAAATTTTGTTGTGATATCTCTTGTCTTTCTTGGTGTTGCAATTTGGGTGGCCAGCAGTGTAGTAAGCCGAATCAGACAAGAAATTAAACTTCAAGCTCAACTCTAGTGAAAACAGTCTATTTTAAGAAATCAAACATACAAACTTTTTCAGATCAATTTTGACTTTCAACCGAATAAAAACACTACACTTTAACTTAACATTGACAGAACAGTGCATTTAAATGCGCGCAAATGTCAAACATGGCTTATTTTAAGAAATTACAGATAAATGATTTAAACAACAAATACTTTCCAAAACATTTATTAAACTAAGAAAAATTTATATAAAATTTTCTGGCACAAGAGAGCCAAAGAATAAGATGTTTTTTTAAAAAACACATAACTGTAAGAACCAAACAATCAAGTTTATGTTTAAGCTACCTTTAATTTAAACAATACTGGCACAGGACAACCAAAGAGACTAAACATTCTATCCTCTTTGAAGTTTTCGGCATTTCTTAGACTTCTTATCATACCGGTAACCGTTACAACATTTGGCTCCACGTGGTGGAACACAATTACATCCGAACATGTTGCACATGGGTTGACTCTCTCCTTGAGTGCTCATATCTTTACGCTTTACTCTGAGAAGAGGAGTATCCTCATTTTTAACAAGAGATCTCCAATGAGAGGATAGCCCCGATTCCGGTCTGTCTTCTCTTGACTCAATCAATGGAGCAGCCAGCAGAGATGAGATTATGGAGAGGATGACGAACAGCCACAGAAGAGATTTCATGCTGATTTTCATTACTGTTCTATCCTAGATGTTTATGGTTTAGAATAGAATATTTTTTAAACAAAACAAAAAACATCTTAAATTTTGGAAAATATCCACAATTTAGAGCATTTCTCCTGCACTGCATGCGCCAATATTTTGGAAAACATTCATCCTTTTTGATCAAGACGCTACATCTGCACTCAATGCCCTATCCCCTTGTTCTGATGATCCCCAGTGTCAGTTTAAATAATCGGGTCCTCATAAGATTAATATGTATCTAAAGTACTGAATGTGTACATGTAGAAATGCATAAATTACTTATCTTTTTACATATCCTTGTGTAATTTTATTCAGTGTCTTAGTGCCCATAGAATCCCCTTATAAAACGTAAATCAGAAGTGAGACGTCAGTATCTATTTTGAATCCTTGATTTGTAGCGTTAAAAACCATACTTGGGACATCTGATGCCCCATCCTTTCAATCTCAAATAATTTCTTACTACTATTGGTTAAGGGTGTTTATCATGCTCAATGGGTACCTTCCGCAGAGAAGCTTCTCCCCTCCCCCTGCCTATTACTCAAAGTGGCATCCAGATAATATGCGCAGTGGGTTTTTGCGCATAATCTATTATCTCCTCATTTTCCCGCCTTTGTAAGACTGTCATCAAGCTCTAAGACAATTTTCGGATCACCCATAGAATTGCCAAGGTTGAGCACAATTTGGTAACATAGGGCTAAAAAGTGATTTGTATTGTCTTGTCCTTGGTGGAAAAGAAACACACGACTCTTATATAAGGTTGTCTAAAGCTAAAAATAAGATTTGTTGTTTTGCTTTCTATGGAATCTCGGTTTCCCAGATATCAATGTTATCTGATTTAATTATCACAAACACTATGGAAGTTGGGCGATTCTTTTAAATTTAGCAGCTGTCTCATACACGTCGTGGTAACAGAAATATAACAACTATTATGCCTTTATCACACCTTTTATGCCACGTGATGCAAACACACCACGTTGTCGCAAAACACCGCCAATAAAGATATCGCAAATACATCGTTTGTGTTTCTATCATAAGATCAAACGAAGAAGAAAACAGATTTACCACAGCTTCTACACTGCTGCTAATTGAGTTCCATTGTTCACTAATTGATCTGTTCGTTTCATTCGTGATGCAAACAGCGTAAATGATAGGGAGAAAAAGGTAGTGTGCCATTAACATATGAATGTCTTATTCGCGTGCCTACATGAGACCTATTGATTATCGTCAACACATCTTAAAAAAATTAGGGGACAGATGGTAATGTAAACAAATAGCTTCTACAATTGGCGTCTTTAGTATGGATTCTAGCTATAAGTTTAATTTTCGGTACGAAAGCGATAGCAATGATAACTCGTTGGCAATGGGAAACCATAGACTGCTATCACCTTTCATGCTTTTACGTATAGCATCTTTCTCCAACGAGCTTTCAAACGTTCTTCACAGCTATTGAAAGATCGACTGATCCAACGACGACTTTAGACCTCGCGCCTTAGTATTGTGCTCCAGATATTGTACTGTGCTCCTGTAGAGATATTTAGAGCGAAATTAATCCATCTTCGATATGAAGAGATACACAGTAAAGCACCTTCAGATCTGACGTTTCATCTTACCAAACACAGAAATTAATATCTTGAAGTGGAAAAATAATGCGACATAAAGTGCTGAGCGTTAGGTAGGTAGGTATTTAATTAACGTCAAACTGGAGCAACACGACAGGCTATTGGTGACGGTCCGGGATCAAAACCAGAAGGGAATGATCCGAGGGCAATACCATGTAATTTTGAATCACGGGGATAGTTAGGAGAAGGCGGTCATACGACAATGCATGAATGGTGATCGCAGTGGATGTTTTCCAGTGCCAACTCGTTAAGAATATTATAGTCAATCAAATCAAATTACAACACATTTATTCTAGATCTGATTCAGCTACATACAAACTACCTAAATAACCAAAACCTTTTGACCTTCCAATTTTTATGTTAAAAAGAAGGTTTTTCAAACCAATATTCAAATGTATTATATAAATCAGTCGAATCACATTCCGACAGATTCATTTTAAATCTGATTCAGTTAAGGCTATCTTAATAAGGTTACAGACTATCTTAATGTTCAAAGTAAGACTTCATTTTATGTTTTCCGTTGAACATTTAGGTGTCAATAATTTTCCAGCCCTCTAATAATATCAATCCACTCCCATAAAACATTACTGTAGAGGAGGATTTTTTCACAAACTCTGTATCTTTGTAAGAGTGATCAAAAATTTTTCTTTTAAGTGTGTTTTAGAATGCAGTCTCATCAAAATAAAATATATTCTCAGCTGAAACGTTCTTTAGCTCCAAATCTTGCTTAGAAATGGTACGTGTTATTTTTCTTGAAATGTTTGCTGTAAATTTTTCTCTGTAATCTTTACTGTCTTTCAAGAAATAATTTATTCCATGCCTAAACGGTATATTTAGAATGTGGTTGCTGTGTATCGGAAAGTAAACGATAATTAATGGGGCTAAATGGTAAATTGGGAGTTTAAATTGCTTCTTTTCTATTAAAATCATAAATAAAAGCTGCACAGTCAAACTTTAATAAAAGTATACAATTTTTAAATGAAATCACTCTACATCATTTTTGAACTAATATTTATTTTTATAAGAAATTAAAGCATTTATTGGTACAATATTATCAAGAATATATTTAGTATTTGAGAGTGCACACATATATTATTTGTATTTCACTTAAAAGCAATTTTATTACCTAAAATTATCACAGCATCATTAAAAATGTTTTTAGCAGTAAAATTATTGCATGGCTTTTTGTAATAGTTCTACAGGCAAAAACATCAAATAAAAATACAATAAACTATAGGAATATTGGCATAATGTAAGTCAACTCCAAACTTATTTATTGGGCCAAAATAATTATCCTGTAATAAATCTCCATATGACATAAATAATCTTTTTCAAACAATTAGGACAAAACATAAACAATCTACCTCAAAAATACAGTTAAAATGTCTCCCTTTCGAAGTATATTCCATATTGCCAGTTTTCTGTTTTTGCGGTGCGATCATTTTTTATCAGTGAATTCACACAAAATTACAGCCGGAATCACTAGATCTTATTGTATAGTTATTTATTATTTTATTTGGGGATTATTATGCTTTTTCCCATTGGGATAGACCCTAGATTTGATTTTATGACAATGAACGATTCTCATGACAGAATTCAAGATTGGATTATATAGTCGGTACCACGCGCCATTACAACGAATTTCCAATTTTAGATTTTTAAAAATGCATTTCCTAACTATTATTCGATGTTTCATTCTAGTCAACGGCATGCGTCAAAATTAGTAGCCCTTTTTCAACCTATATGAATACCTAAATATTTACTACAGTACTAGTAATCCTAATGCGTCGAATGTTTAAAGATGTTTATTTCAAAACAATGCTTTCGCAGATTCGTGTGACTAGCATTGTCGACGATTTGATTACAGTACATGAAACCCAAAAGCTACTTTACATCTAAGTTTAATAAAAATGAAGTTGAAAGCATGATAGAATTTTCCTGTAAAACGAAGAGTAGAAAGTCCGGAGCTACTTACCTGATGGCATTGAAGCGTCAGCTTTCAGCGATGTTTTAACTCGGGAATCACGCATCTGCTAGATGATTATGGTTTAAAATTATTTCTGATTCTTTCTCGATTAACCCCTCCTACCCAGCTGACAATGCGTATAGAATACAAAAAGGGTTTTCAAACAGGAAAATCTTCTTTTCCAGTTGGTTTATCATGATTATTCATGATAGTGGTCTTTAGCCTTCATATAAATCACTTTTAATGCCTCTGAAATCAATAAATGGGGAAAACTACCCACTTCCCCCTGTTGCTCAGCATTATATTACAATAGCGTATTGATAGACAAAAGACAGTAGAAATCTCCGAGTATGGTCATTTTGATTTAAAGGTGCTACATGACCATTTAAATTTATTTCTGTGGTCGAATCACTTATATGCTCTTATGTAATCTCTTACTTTAAAATGAATCTAGTGAAGAAACATAAGATATAGACTTTTAGGGAAACTGAAATCCAAACAGGTTCAGATCTACATTGACATGAAAACTGTATTTCAAACTTCCCCGGTGGAAAAAGTGCATACACTATTCTATTAGATAATATTATGGCCTCTCATTCAAATATTCATTAATTACTATCTGCTTTCTAGCGTTATGAGGTATCAGATATTTATATATGCAGCACGTTAACAAGCATTAACCCGCTGAATATATGTATTAACCCTAATGGTCATACGAACGTACTGCATTATTAACTACAATGGCAGATTAGGAGTGTTTAGATAAGTTTCCATCATTTCATGATGCGTTCTTACTTATGCGTGATCGGATTTGGTAATGAGAATTATAGAATGAGCATTAACGCTTCATCTAAATGGCCATCGTACACCTCTAATTGTTTGCTCGGAGAGAAAAATTAGTTCACAAGTACATTATTTCGTACTATGAAGTATAATATTTGAAAACGAATATTGTTTCATAAAAATTTATGATATTTTAAATGGGCACTGGGGTATTTAAGTATTTGGGTTATTAATATGTTGACAAAAATTATATTTTCTATACATATCTAACTGTCTTTATGTGTCTTTTTACTATTACTTTCAAGTCAATAAGTATTAGGCAGAAAAATTGCCTTGTCCACTTTTCTGATAGCGTTCGCATGCTTTTGTCATTCATTCTCCTATTGTCATCTACTACAGAGCATATAAAAGAATATCAAGTTCAGCTACCACCTGTATGTTTATTTTCACCTGAGATTTACTGTGTTTGTATCTTTCTGTATACTTTGGACATAACAGCAACATAGGTAACAAATGCAGCTGATGCACACAATTTAAATTTTGCTTTTAATCATTTCCATATGCCCCATTTACCATATGCTGCACAAATTTCATACCCTCTTTGTTTCCTTCATTTCAGTAACATTAGAAAACTTCGAGTTAAACTATGTTAGATGACATGAAAAGGGGAATTTCTTTTAGAACGGGTTACTTATGAAGACTAAATTTTGATATACTAGTGTCAGTAGGAACTATCTCAAGTCTCATTGCATACCAAACAACGATGGTGTCACACTTCGATAAATTTCTGTTGGAGCCTAAGACAGACCCTATTTTCATATATGATGTTTGTGTTTTCAAAAACAATGCATTTTGTTTATGATGTTACTTATTTTACTTGTCATTGATAAATTACATCAAGTCTATTAAACCACGAGACTTCAGTCCTTCAAGTAACAAAATACAAACTTTACTTAATTTTCCCAGTAAGTTGAACAATTAAATTTGTGAAAATTTCAAAGATAGTTTATTTTTAGAAAAAACACACATAATTGTAAAAGGAAACAAACAATGAAGTTCCTAAAGATATATATTAAACTGGATTTAATCTAACAATATTGGTATAGGACAACCAAACAGGCTAAACACTATCCTTTTCGAAGTTTTCGGCATTTCTTAGACCTCTTGTCATACCGGTAACCTTTACAGCATCTGGCTCCACGCGGAGGAACACAGTTACATCCGAACATATTGCACATGGGTTGAGTCAATCCTTGAGTGTGCATGCCCCTACGTTTTATTCTGTGAAGAAGAGTATTCTCATTTCCATATCTCCAATGAGAGGATAACCCCGATTCTGATCTGTCTTCTATAGACTCTATCAATGGAGCTGCCAGCAGAGATGAGATCATGGAGAGGATGACAAACAGCCACAGAAGAGATTTCATGCTGAATTTCATTGCTTTTCTATCCTAGAAAGAAGCAGTTTGTGGTTTAGTCTGGAATATTTGTTTAAGCAAATCAAAGATATCTTGTTTTTGGAAAATATTCGCTCGTTTAGAGCAGGATCCCACACTTGTACTCAGAGGTCTTTGCACCTTGTTTTGATGAGCCCCAATGTGAGTTTAAATAACAGGTCCCTGGTGTACAATATAAATATGTTTTCCTAATATAACGTTTAACTTTGTACACTTTTATTATTATAAACACTATGAAAATATCTGTTTTCTAAATGTGAAAAATATACTGCATGATTCAAAACAAAAACACTTTCTTGGGGCCCCTTCAGTCCTCACTTCAGAATCAATGATTGCCTGAACTTTAAACAATGAAGACTCAATTTAAAGAACTCTAAGCACATAAATAAATTGAATGATATCAATCGATAAACTTATTGACTCCGTGTCTTCTTAAAAATAAAGTTCAATGTAGAAATATTGCTTTGATGAATTAAAAAATTCCCAATGTTGAGTTTATTACTCAAATAAGCATTTTTTATCTTAATGCAAAAGAATAGTTGCTTGCTGATTTCAATGAGTAAAAATGTTTTTATCTATATGTAAAAAGCAGAGTTGGCGTCTGTCTACTCAAATCCACACCGTTTGACCAATCCTCAGCAAACCACACACTTATTCTTTAGAGCCCTGCTGGATACATAGACTACATATTAACACCCGTTCTATTTGTCCTAGGTGTACAGAGAGGGCAAAAAACAATTTGAAATCCCCATAGGAATGATGATAAGTATTATTACGATTGCGGAATGAAGTTCAAATTGTTTTACTGGTATTGCTGGAAAACAGTTTTTCAAAAACCTTATATTTAAAGAATTTCAATTGGCAATACATATGTTTGAAGTTATTTTTATTTCTCCCCAAAATATAAATAATTTATAAACATTTGTTAGAAAATTATAATTTGTAAGAAATATTTCGTATGAAAACAAGTCTATTTAGTGTAAAAAGCGAAAACGAAAACCCCACTGATAATAAAAGTGTTATTTTGCTACTCGGTATCTGTGTGTGGCAACGCCAGAATTAAAATTTAATTTTCTAGTGTTTTATAATTACAATTTATGGTATTATTATTGTCTTTAGGAATCTCTCATTGCTTATTTCCTGAGCAGATTCGAAGTCAAAATCTGACACCGTTTGCTCACATCTTTCGATTTTCAAAAGTCTACATTATTTTAGTGACGGGCATTATGTTTGACATTTATGTTTGTTTTGTTACTGCTGTTGTTATGTGTTCCATTGTCTTATGTATTTAACTAAAACAATATAACTCCTAAATAAGTTATTAGATTTTAGCGAATTATTTATTATGTGTTAAATATCACTAAAGATATAGGTACGTTTCTTGGCAGTATGTGTATATTTCGACCACCTTTCCATAAAAGTCATTGGTTCAATGCATAGTGATTTGTAGAATTGTTTCATAAAATCAAATCAAGTGTACAAAACAAAACTTTTAAAAATAAGACTGCAACGTCTTACTTTAAAGGAGGGTAAAATTAAAAGTTATTTGAAAGTAAGACAGTTAACGTTAAAATAAAGTCCTATCTATATAAATAAAAATGGAGTGTTTGTACATTGAATATTTTTGACCAATTTCAATTTTCTAACCGTTTTGGGGCCTTCTGATGCAAAATCCTGTGTATTTGGTGTCTGTCTGTATGTCCATCTGTCTGTATGTATGCCCATACTACGTCCAAACGGTTAAATATATTTTCATAAAACTTTGCATACTGTGAGTATTTACATTCATTCAGTGACTGAACTTGGTTGCGTAAGTCTGTCTTCCCGTTCTGTTTGATTTTGTGTCTGTGCGTTTGTACAAATATTACATAAAATGTATTCAACATATTTTAATGCAATGTTCTACATTTGATACACCATATTTTAATTTAGTGAATACATTATTTAAAATGTTTTTGCTTACTTATTTAGGCGAGCTTCATGTTAAAACATCTGAGTAACTACTTAAATCAATCATAATTTTGTAGCTTTAGATTAGCTGGAAGGTAGATTGAGCATTGCAATTACTTGAATTGTTTTTATTGTGCTGCTGAAAAGTTACTTGTTTTTTTTTCAAAAACTATTTTTACGGAATTTGAATTTTAATACTTTATTTTGAGCCATATTTTTCTTTACGAAACATGAAAGATTCTGAATATTTGGGACAGAAGAAAAAGGGAATAAAACATAAATAAAATATACAGAACAAGACCTTTTTAAATAGGACTGGTAACTAACATGGTACGATTAGTACTTTTTTAATCGTTTGCTTTTTTAATTTGTGTCCGTTATATTCAAGAATTTATTTTATAGTAAAAAAACAGATACATTCATTACTTTTCGTTAGAAGCTTTTTTAAATCTGTTTTAAGATGAATTTCTGGATTTTCAATTTGATGTTTCTCGTTCAATAACTGTAACCAAAGTAAGTAATGGTTTAATTAGTTTTAAAAGCATTTTTAATCATTGCATGTTGTTAATTTTGGGAAACGCTTTTGTTTTTAAATGACATACAAAGCATGAACTATTCTATGCATTCTGGGTAACATTGGCACACTCTAGAGACTTTTCTTTCTTACTAAAAATTTAAATTCTACAAAAAGTAAAATGTTAATATGTCATGTATTTACATATATGAAATTGTGCATTTAACAATTGTGTACCTTTATTAGAATGTGGTAGTTGTTACATGTGATGAATAGGAATTACAATTTATATTGACGAAAGCGGTAGTTAGTCAACCAATTCAACCCGAGTAACGCCGGGTAATTCTGCTAGTTTTAAAATAAGAATGTTAAAGTTAAAATAAGACGGGTTACCATGCGTTGTAATTTAAAGATTTTCTAAAAATTTCGACGTTGGTTTCCATTAAAAAATGAAATCAGTAAAACTTACATTTGTTTTTCAAGATTCGAATTATATTATTGTATTGTATTGAAAGCTATACTCAATAGTCAAGAAACAACAGCTATCATTCTAAATAGAAACGTGGTGGTTTCCATTTAGAAATCAAATCTTTGAATTGACAAAAAAAGTGCCACAAGAAATCGATTTAAAACTACATGCCTTTTGGAATAAAGCGAAGTTTAAATAAAACGTTGCTGCTCTTGGAATATCACGAATATAAAATATTCAAACTAGAAATTTTGAAAAGTTGAAAGTTTTTGTCCTAAGTGACAGAATGTCGAGGTTGTTTACTTTACGAGTTGAAGCCATTCTTATGCAACTTTTCTATCTAAAAAGTTGACTGAAAATATTGATTTTCTTTTTTAAAAGTTTTAAAATTGACATTCCATTTTTTGAAAAATTGCAATCGTTTGACTTTGTTTTATCTGTACAGGGAGAAGATATTTAATTTTAAAACAAGTTATTATTTCAAGGGCGGGATGGAATTTTTAAGTAAAAAATATATTTTCTTGAAAAGAAATTAATCATAAAATATCGAATTAATTTGATTTATCATCCTTTCATATGATGGTGAAATTCGGAAATTTAGTATGCCCGGTGAAAGTGGTACAAGTAAAAAAATATTGATAGTGAAATATTACGCTGAATGTTCGTCTTTTTTACAGCAAACTTAAAGAACTTTTATATTCACTCAAAATCAACTTCTATATAGTAGTCACCTTAGTATAATTTTTTGTAGTTTTGTCTTACAGTATAGTATGTGAAATGGATTATATGGATGGATAAAGCAAGCATACGTATTTTGTCCAAAGTAAATTGCAGAACCTATAAACAGACAAAACGTAGTTTTAAAAATCATTTTTTGCTAATTTAAATGACATTTACGTTTTTCTATGATAGAGAAAAGTGATTATTCTGATCAATTCAATCAACGTTTAATAAATTCAACCCGAGCAACGCCGGGTTATTCTGCTAGTACTATATAGGATTAAGATAGGTAGGATTTTTTCATAAAAATTTTATCGATTCCTTATTATAATTATTTTTTACCTAGACTTTTCACCGACAAAGGTTCTGATATTATTTTAAAATAGAACGTATATAAATTTTATTTGAAAAAAATTAATATCATAGAAATATACTTATGCATATGTATTGTATTTAATAAATATATGTAAATATATCTATGTAAATATATCTATGTGTATATTTTCTATACACGATGATATTTTAAAATTATGCTAATCTAAAGTGATTTGTCTTGCATCACAAGATTTACTAATCCCGGGAAATTGAAATTTATTTCATAAGATTAATGATTAAAAATTTTATAGTTTCAGAAGTAAACCTTAGAATTTTCGAGATATTATATCTTCTTAAAGACATATTTAAACCTTTTTGTTTAGAAAGATTTTATAACAATATTACTTGTGCTCTGTTATTACAAAAATTAAGATTAAATTAATGGTAACTGCATAAGCCTCAAAGCTAAACAATATTACGCTTTACAGTATTTCATTGAAAGTTTAGGAAATATAAAAGTTGAAAATCCTAGCATTTGAATTGAAAGTCAAGAAATCACACTTACCTGAGGTCATTAAAGCGACTGCGTTATACGATGCTTAAGCGTGCGAATAACACATGAACTGATGATTATATTTAAATGAAATTTGTATAGCTTTTCTTTAATATGAACCTTCCCTGATGAGGTTATCCTAAGAATGTACAAAATGCGTTTCAAACCGGAAATTTTCCTTCCCCGGCTCTCTTTCTAAACGAATGAAAGATCTTGTGCTTTTATCGCTTCAAGTCTATCGAAGAGGAAAGTTACTTGGTTTCCCCCTTGTTGCTCATCTATGTTTCCATTAGAACTGATAAGATATCACTTTTCTGACAGTTTAAGATGCGCCCTGACTTCATGTATGTGAGCTGAATGGGCCTACTACTGAAGTGACTACTGTGTCGTCAGACTTACAGATGTCGAGCAACAATGAATTTGACCCCCCCCCCCTTGGAAAGTAAAATGACCCTTCATTGAACCTGGTTTGCTGTCTATTTCAGAAAAAACACAGGGGATGTCTCGCGTTTTTTCCCAATCAGCAAGCAGTCGGATATTGCACAAGTTGGGATTTCCGCACAATGGTTTGTGTCCACGAATACATTGACTTGATATGGGCCTTAGGATGTGGATTTTCCAACAGGACATTCATGTGACTCCTGTTCATTGGTAAAAGGGCTCGATGAGAAGAGGGATCAAGGGAAATGTGGAAAGATTTTATACTTTAATATGAAGTATATTTTCTAAGTTTAGAAATTTAAATATTTTCATTGTATTCAAAGTAATAAAGATGCGACAAACTGGTGTAGTGGACGTAGTTTTTGTCTGCCACCCAGTAAGTTCCAGGTTTTAATTGCTGTATTTAAGCGCATGGGTGTTGGTGAATATCACTGTTAGGATCAATGGCAGCTTACCCACAAATATCCGCCAGTTCTCTTCTTGTAGTGCCGTAGGTCGAAGATATCTCAATGGTCAGATTTTTAAAAATAATAAAGACGAGTAATAAGAGTGTAAAGGAGTAAAGAAAATTTATACTAGTTATACTATATAAATACCATAACATCATACAAAACTATGCAAATTAAATAAGGACTTAGGGAAAGATGTTGTAATACCGCCACTCACAGTTTCTTCCAATCCTTGTAGATTAGAAATCCGTGGAGGGTGGTAATATCTGTAGACTTAATGAAGGAAATGTAGCGCAATAGCGTTAATCTGTTCGACAAACTGCGAAGACAAAATTGTACGATTTTTACGATTACGATCTTTTCAATCTATTTTCATAAATTTTGGAACTAGTTTACTTGTGATACTTAAATTATCTTATTGTACGAATAAATAAGAATAGTTCTTAAGTGTGCATAGCTATCTTCCTCTTCTTAGCGGTAACAGTCCACCGGATGATTCCTCACAAATAGCACCAGTTCGAAGAAGTCTGTGGTCGGACATTAAAAAAAAATCTTCCTCTCCAAGTATTTTTTAATTGACAGTGCTTAAAATGTTTGTCGGTTGATGGGGATATATGGCACAAGAGTCATATTTGGAGAAAATTTGCTAAACACAGGACAGGCAAGAAGCTTATTAGGAAAGTAAAAATTATGTTCCGACCTTTTGTCCTTCAGAGGTAATATCGTCATTCTTCTAGTGGAAAATATTGCCTACCAGTGGTGGCATTTCGCTATAGTTTTTTTATCAGTTTATTTCGTAGAGTTTTTCTACTAGTCAATTCACTAAAGACTACTTTATCCCAATTAAGGAAATTCCATACTACTTAATTAATTATGAAAAAAAAGAAATAATTAAACTCTTTTAGGTCTATCTATCCTACAGGATCATCTTCAATATATTTGTATATATTCAGTATATGTATTGAATTGACCTTCCCCTTTAAGCGTACTTGATCTTCCATACCTGGATTCTAAGTCGATTTTCTGTGATTCTTTTAAGAAACAAATTGATTCATCACAAGTCCCAATCAGTCATTGCGAAAGGACACGAAAATAAAAATAAATCCCTAGGACACTTACTCAGATCACCTATGAGAGAAGTCCTTGAAGAAGCCGGGAAAGAGAAAAATGGGAAACTTAAAAATAGAGAAAACGAAGAAAACAAGATAACTTATTGAAGGAAAATTCTTCAAAACTAAGGAAATCTTGGAGAAAATTGAAACAGAAAATTTTACAAATAGAAAGATCTGTTGAGGAGTGATGACAATGTTGACACAATCAATTCATGTCAAAATATGAAGAAATTTCCATAATTTCTTAAAGAATTCGGTTCAGACTAAATATGATACAGATGTGTTTTACTCAAGATGAATAACGATTATAACTTACCTGAAAACTTCATTCGTTACTTCGGTTCATGATATACAGTTTAAACTTTTTTTAAATTAAACTACGATAAGTTGTATGCTTTCATGATGAACTTTTAAATTTATCATCTAAGTACTTGACGAACCTACACACATCTAAGTAAGACGTTTCAGAAAAAACATTTCATTGAATGAAAGAACATTCCATGGTGGTATTTCCCCATGAAAGTAGCACATTGACTCCGTGATCTGGAGTATTTCATTCTATCAACTTTAATATATCCTAACCCTCCTGGTGGTGGTCTCAAATAGGGCGTCTCGTATAGCAGACGTCAACATTAAAAAACTACCAGTCTTTTTTATCTGCTTCTTAATACTTGGAATTTGTTTCCTATAGTTACTTTTTGGAGAGAGTAAAGTATAGCTAATTATATCAAAAATAATTTAATAATAGAAACTTACATATGGCTCCCGACATGTCAAACGAAAATGCATAGTTAGTCCACAAAAGTTTTAATGTTCTACACTTGAACCGATCACACGAGCGTCTGCTTTCGCCTCCCGAAGAAAGTATACACATCTCGAAGCGCAACAGATTTATGCGGCTCGCCGGCGCCGAATAATATAAACACAGTCCACTGGGAACGGTGTAGGATCAACTCGGGAAGGCTTCTCAGCAAAAAGTCTGGTCAGGTTGCGACATCCTCCCACCTTGAGTTCGTAACTTGGAAGAACTCAACCAATTGTCGCGTCTCACAAGCCGAGTCTTTGGATAGGTTTCACTACTCTCCCACTCCTAGTGATTGTCGATTTGGGTGACTTCTGATGTTCTTTGGCAGGAACAAGTTCATAGTCAATATTTGTGGCACCTGGGTTATCTTTATCTTTGGGAACTTTGCTTCTGAGGAAAGGACCTGATGTTTCATCTGATAATTCTAAGGAATACAGATGTTGAACAGGACGTATTATAGTTCCGGATTTGGTTTGCAGTTTCACAACTCTGACGATTCCATCTCTTCCAGGCAGGACTTGCACGACCCGCCCTATCGGCCATTGTAAACGCTTCAGATTGTCTGAACCAATGAGTACTATGTCGCCGACAGAGATAGATTTCGAGGTTTCCGAAGGTTTTCCGTTATATTTCAATTTTGGTGTTGGCCATTCACCTTCATTTCTCTTTAACCATGCGGGTCCCTCCCACCATCTAACTGACAAAAGCTGTTTGGCAGTACAGCCTCTGGATGGAAGGTCAACAGGATTATCGGTTCCTGATACATGTCTCCATGCATTCGGGTTTGTTAATTTCCTGATTTCTCGTACTCGGTTCAACACAAAAACAGTCCAGATTTCTTCCTTTTGGATCCAGGTCAAAACAGTGGTTGAATCAGTCCAAAAATATAATTCAACATTTTGCCATTGCAAACCTTCTAAAACTGAAGTGCAGAGTCTCGCTCCCACCGTTGCAGCTATCAACTCAAGACGTGGAATCGTGATTGATTTCACCGGAGCTACTCTGGACTTAGAAGCTAATAAATGAACTTCAACTCCATAAGAAGTCTGAATTCTCGCGAACACTGCAGCAGCATATGCATTACTACTGGCATCGCAGAAGGTGTGAATGCTACACAAATTTTTGTTATTTCTGTTAGTGTGTATCCATCGGGGAATAGAAATTTCTTTTAAGAGACTCAGATCTCTGAACCAACTTAGAAACTTTTCTTTCGTATTTTCATCAACTTCAGTATCCCAAGAAATTCCCATTTTCCATAAGCTTTGCAACAATAGCTTAGGAAGCAAGAGAACAGGGCTTACAAGACCAATCGGGTCATATACTCTGTGGGCTATAGACAAAATAGTCCTCTTAGTAACTTTCATCAATTTGAAGCTTTTCAACCATGTCAGGTTCACAGTTAGAAGATCTTTCTGGTAATCCCATAATAATCCCAATACCGGTGACTCAACACCTGTTTGTAAGTTATCCCCAGTACGTAACCAACCTCGGAGATTAAACTTTCCTTCATTCATTACTTTTTGAGATTCTTCAATAAACAGTGTCATTTCAAGTTCATCTTCAAAACTGGTAACAACGTTATCTACATAGAAAGAGTGAATAAGTTTATGCAACATATTTTTATCATAAGGAGAATTTTCTATATATTTCTGCAAATGAAATTCTATTACACCTGCCAAAAGAAAAGGGCTACTTTTCACACCAAACACTACTCGGGTATGACGAAATATTTTTAGCTCCTTTTTATTCACATCCTTCCACCAAAAGAATCTAAGATAATCTCGATCATCGGGTTTTACACTAATTTGTAAAAATGCCTTTTCTATGTCTGCTATGGCTGCAAATTTACCCTCCCGAAATCTTAAAAGAATGGAAGGTATTAACTCTATTAAATTCGGACCACATTCTAAACACTGATTTAGAGACGGAGAATGCTTTACTCTCGCAGAAGCGTCGAATACTGGTCTTATTGGGGTGGAACTATTTTCCTTTATAACTGGTCGGTGTGGTAAATAGTGTCCATCATCAATAACCTCACTTTGTTTGACTTCTTCGATTATACCCAAATCGAGCCAACTGTCGAAAACCTCCTCGTACAATGTAAGCAGGTTTTGTGAGCGAAGTTTCTGCGTTGTAGATTCTAAACGCTTCACGGCTAAATCCTTATTGGTGGGTAGCGGTAGGTGATCTTCAGACCAGGGCAAAACAATTTCATAGCGCCCTTCACTATTCACGGACACAGAATGTTGAAATCGCATCTTTGTTTGTAAATCTCTTTCCTCTCTTGCCTTTTGTGTGGCCGGATCAATTATTCCAATGATATCAAGATTCCAGAGTTCGGTAATAGCTACATCCTTAACTAACATATTTGTAACTACCATCGTAGAATTGGCATCAGAAGTTTGATATGGCATCTTTCCCATCAAGGTCCAACCTAAATATGTTCCAACAGCAACAAGTCCACACGGCAGATGAATAATCTTTCCATTAAAGAGTTTACCCGCAACATCAGCCCCAATTAATAGATCAATTTCTAACGATTCGTCTTGTTCAGAAATTAATTGATCAGTTACAGTAATATTATGATATTCAAGCTCCTCAGCGAATGGTTTTAATGTTGGAATGGGTACAGCCGAACAAATGGTTTGCTGGTCAAGAACCTCAAAGTTACAATTGTAATCACCTTTCAAACTGCTAATGAATACTCTGTATTTAAAATGTTTCTCGGGATGCTCTCTGCCCCCAAATAAATTATGAATAATACTTTCTTCTTTAATAAAATCATATTTCATTTCTTTCGCTACACGTTTACTCAAATAAGATCGTTGACTCCCAGAGTCGACGAGTGCACGAACTATTTTCCCATTATTTCCTGCACCTCGTAATCGTACATACAATGTTTGTAAAAGAACTGTACAACATGTGCGATTGCTTAAAACTGCATCATTGATCATATTTTGACTATCACTTTCACCAGTGTTCGTTTTCGATTTAGGTTCTTTAAATTTACCTTCATTACACATTATAGCATAATGTCTACTCCTACATTTTTCACAATTAATCTTGCATCTGCAATCACGAGCTCTATGACCGATTTTTAGGCATAAAAAACAACAGCCCTTTTTTGCTAAGATTTTCCTTTTATCACCCCAACTCATTTTTAACGCGATTCTGCAAGCTTGTGAATCATGCGTTTTCTCACAAAATGAGCACAGTGTTTGTTTATTCCGACGAGTCTCAGCATTGTCAAAAAGTCCGATTGCGGTTGGAAATTGTTTATCATTATTAGGAGATGTGGAATAGGAATATTTCCCTTTACGTTTTGCCTCTAAACCAAACCCCTCTTTTGCTATTGAAATTCGTTCTTCCCCTTCAACTTCTGATTTTAGAAAACTCATAAGAGCGGTCAGTTTATTTGGCATTTTCTTAGTTTCATTTGTTAAACTAATACTTCTTTCCCATACTCGAATCATGTCTTCTGATAAACAGCTTTCAACTAAGGGATACAGCATAGAAGCATACTTATCGGAAGTTACACCTAATGTTTCAAGAGCACGGAGATGTGCTTCAATTTTATCATACAATTTGGCGAGATGTGTAACTTTAGCTTGATGCAAAGAATTGTTCAAAATTAAGTTTAGCAATTCTCTCACATACACTTCTATGAGTAAATCTTGTCTTCCGAATCTAGCTTTTAGACACTCAACTGCTTGCTCATAATTCTCAGCAGATGCGGGAAAGGAATCTACAATATCTCTGGCACGAGATCCTTCTACAGTAGACTGGGACAAATATTGTAATTTATCCTCTGGCGCGATGTCCAAGTCTTCGTGAATTTTCCGAAATTGACCCCAGAAACCAAGCCATTCCTTAACATCACCATTGAACTTCTTAAGCTCAATTTTAGGAAGTTGGAACTTTCGTTTCGATACTGTTTCACTAAACACGCTTTTATTATCGTCATTAGTGTTTTTAACATCGTCATTAATACTTTTCTTAACTTTAGTTTTAAGTCTTATATATCTTTCCTTATACTCTTCAAAAACTTCGTAAGCCTGATTAAAACTTTCTTGAGAACACTCATCTTTATCTGATAACAAAGCAATAATTTCTTTTTCTTTCGATTCAAGTTCTAACCATTTTTCGTTTAACTGGGCCATTAAAATTTCAATTTCAACAATATCACGTTCCTCCTCTTCTAAACATTGATGTAACGCATTAGCGATTCTAGTAAACCACTTCTTAGAGGAGTACGCATTTTCTTTAAACTCTCCATCATAAAATTAAAGCAAATGAATTAATTTCTTATCAATCACAAATTCACAATAACAAATTATCAATAACAAATTCCAAGTCCTGTCACGGACGCCATTTTATATAGCAGACGTCAACATTAAAAAACTACCAGTCTTTTTTATCTGCTTCTTAATACTTGGAATTTGTTTCCTATAGTTACTTTTTGGAGAGAGTAAAGTATAGCTAATTATATCAAAAATAATTTAATAATAGAAACTTACATATGGCTCCCGACATGTCAAACGAAAATGCATAGTTAGTCCACAAAAGTTTTAATGTTCTACACTTGAACCGATCACACGAGCGTCTGCTTTCGCCTCCCGAAGAAAGTATACACATCTCGAAGCGCAACAGATTTATGCGGCTCGCCGGCGCCGAATAATATAAACACAGTCCACTGGGAACGGTGTAGGATCAACTCGGGAAGGCTTCTCAGCAAAAAGTCTGGTCAGGTTGCGACATCTCGCCATTGGAAAAAAAATGACCAGATCTGGCCAGACGGGATATGTCGTCATTAGAAGAAAGCTGACCAGATCTTGATCTCATAAAAAATCGAAAATATCTTGGTGACGAGCTATCTCGTCATTAGCTGGTCAGATCTTGATGACCGAGATATCTCGTCAAAACCACGTGGGGGTAACTAAATTTGCGGAAAATAAAAAATATCGTTGGAGTTTACCCACTCATGCCTAGCTCCGAAACCAGTTGGGATTACCATGGCTCAGTGGAATTTGCTACTGCGCTAACAACCTGCGAATTGTAGGTGACACAGGTCCGATTCCTCTTTGGGTGTATTGCCCCCTTCTGGGACAGTAAAAGCTTTCGTTCTGTGTGTATGTCTATTTAGTAGAGATTGTTTGGTGCAGCTTCACCAAGTGTAGCCCTTGCGCCATAAAACCCAATTCAACCAACCATGACCCGTTATCTATCTAGATCCGAAGGATAGATATGGTTCCTGATTTACGTAAGTGATCTAAATATGTACTTAGAATTACTTTAACTTTCGAGCAGCAATCGTTTCCTCTCATCTTGAAAGGTAAAACAACCCGTCATTCAAGGCGGTTCACCGTTCCACAGGGGTTCGCTACTTCAAACGTTTCCTGTTTCTACAATTGCTACAGGCTTACGTTTTAACTCAACAAATATACAGTCGGATGCTGTAAAAGTAGTCATAACTGCACCAGGGTTTGTCCACAGTCATTAGTTTTAATCGGCGCTTCCGTTTTTTAATCGTATGTGGAATTTCCAAAACAATAATCACGGACAAGCTTTCTCAAGCACGTGATGATAACGTGATATGCTATGTTGTTGCAAACTGAGGGAGATCTGCGCACTTTGTTCCATTTTTTCTTCAACCTTTTTTAAAAATTGAATTAAACATAAACTTTTCACCACATTATTAGCATCATTCTAGAATAAGATGCTCGTGGAAACAATTTTTACATACTGAATAGCAGCTTTGATAGAAAATTGATCTTGAACTTGATCAATTTGTCTTTTTGGTAGATAAAAGGTGCGAAATAAATCAAAACTAATAAAATGTGAAGAAATGTATCAAAAGCTAATTTCCTTCCCTGATTACCCAACTCGTGTTTTGGTCAATATTAGAGTACTTTTAAATATTTTCACTAATTTATTTGTCTTGGTTCTGCCTTCTCAAAAGGGTTTCGTGTTATATGTGACTGTGCATGCTATATACTGAATGTTCGCATATTGAGACAATCTGTCGTGTTTTCAGTGAATGTAAACTTTCCCCGTAATAACACATTTGCTTTTCATCCAACTGAATCAATTTTTTTCAAATATTAATATTAAATAACTGACTTAAATTGAGGTCAAATAACAAAACAAACGGCCTTTCAGAATATTATAGAAGGCAAAATAGAATAATTATATTACAAAAAAATCAGAAACGATTATTTCTAAGTGTAGATAGGGTAAAAACTTGAAAATTCATCTTGGTTCTCGTCTGGATGATTCTTCCACGCTGACGTTGACGCGTGTTACAAAAGTGTAGCAAGTCACATGATCCTTCATTTGTCGCATCTCAGATGTTGACCTTGTCATCTTATCATGGTTCAAAATTACGAGTTGTCGGATCTTTCCCATCGGGATTGATCCCGGAACGTCGTTAATAGCCCGTTGTGTTGCTCTAGTGAGACGTTGATTCAACTATCAATTACCAATTACCTTGACTTTTCGCAGTTTTGACCGGGAATTTTAAGGGGTTGAAGAATTCATCCAAGTTGAATCATACACAAAATAATATGAACACCTGTGAAATGAGACAAAATCTTTATTAATAGGCTGTTGACCCTCCTTTTGCATCAATTACAGCTTGTATCCGTCGTGGAATGGACAAATACAAGTCATGCACAACAGTTACAGGGATACGTAGCCACACCTCCTGCAAAAAAGATCACTAATTCAGAAAGTGTCGTTGGAGGTGGAAACCTACTGCGCAGTTTGCCCTCCAAAATACCCCACAAAGGTTCAATTATATTAAGATCAGGGGACTGAGGGGGCCACACGAGGTGTTGCAGTTCATCATCGTGTTCATCAAGCCAGTCTCCGACAATTCCAGCAGTGTGAATGGGCGCATTATCATCTTGGAACACAGGTCGAGAATCAGGGAACAAAGTTTGCACCATTGGATGAAGATGGTCGGCCAGAATACTGACATAAACCGGTGCTCTAACCTACCCTTGCAGGACAACAAGTGGGCCGAGACCACGGTGAGACATCGCGCCCTACAGAATCACTGATCCCCCTCCATGCTTAACAGTAGGAAGGAGACAGTCAACATCAAAGACTTGTGCTGGTGTTCTCCAAACATAAACACGTCCGATTGTCTGGAATAATGTGAACGACGATTCGTCTGACCAGATGACATTCTCCCATTGTTGTTGTGTCCAATTCTTATGGTCGTTGTTAAGTCTCCACGAGACTACGGAAACGAGGCGACCTGAGCCGAATGGGAACGAGGCTACGAGCTGAGCGGAATCGGAACGAGATATTTTTCAAATGAACTACAAGGTTTCCTTAGCCTAACGAGAAAGTGGTCCTTCCACAACGATGTTATATTTGTTGTTAATAAACTTGTTTTTATTACGATGAATTGTGTCAATTAGAATACAGTCCACTACCAGAGCTACCGGCGCAACATTGTGGTCGCATCGTGCGGAGTAAAAATAAAATAACGCAAAATGAGCCAGCTTACGAAACTGAATCGAAAGCGCGGAACCATTAAAGCCAAAGTGCAACGTATGGAGGACTTCCTTGAACTTGAAAGTAAAGAGGATGGTAGCGGAGATCCATGCAGAACGAAGATTGCACTTCAGCAACAGGCGAGCAAAATTGTAGAAATCAAATCTGCAATTACAGAACTTTCCACTGGATATTGTGAGCTACCTGAAGAAGTTAACCTAGAAGACAATCTTGACCAGCTTCAGGACTTGGAGGCAACAGCTGAAGATATAGAGGTACGTCTGAAATACCTTCTTTCGAAATTGACGTTACCTGCTAATGATGCTCAGATAAATTCTAAAATGAACCGAACTTCTTTTAAGATACCCGAGATTCCACTTCCTCAGTTCTCGGGCACTTATGAAGACTGGAGTACATTTAAAGCTCAATTTAATACTCTAATTACTTTAAATGATGACTTAAGTGATTCCCAAAAACTTCATTATCTACAAGCTTCTCTGAAAGGAGAAAGTAAACTAATTCAAACTGCAGATGATACTTTTCAGTCCTTATTTATTGAACTCGAGAAAAGGTACGAAAATAAGCGATTCATCGCGGATGTCCATATAAATGCCATAATGAATCTGGAAAAAATAACTCATGAGTCAGGAACGGAACTTCATACATTTCTCAATACTGTGTTAAAACATTTGCGAGGATTAAAACTTCTAAATCTTGAGACTAACAAATTGACCGAGTTAATGTTGATTAATATAATTTCTTCGAAATTAGATCGTGAATCACGTAAACAGTACGAGATGTCATTAAAAACAACCGAGTTTCCCGACTGGGAAGAATTCGTCAACTTCTTGCAAAAAAGAAGTCAAGTGTTAGAAAATATCCAACGCATCCCTTTCGCTAAGCCTAAAATGGATATAGCTTTCAAACCCAAGCTTAAAGGGCTTATGATAAAATCTAACTCTAAAAGTGCCTGCCCAATCTGTAAAGATAATCACCCGATATATAAATGTAAAATGTTTCACGATTTATCCGTACAAGAAAGAATTAGTGAAATAAAAAAGAAACAACTTTGTTTTAATTGCCTAGAACCTCATCGAGTATCTCAATGTACTAATTCTAAAAAATGTAAGTTCTGTGGAAGAGGTCATCATTCTCTGATCCATAGAACGGATTTCGAAAACAGCGAGAATCGAAAAGTCCAAATCAATGTTCCCAAGCAAAGTGTTTATAACATGAGGGAACAGAACTCTGACGCCACGAGAGAAGGAAGTTATGAGTCACCATCAGGAACCTTTTCAAGGCCAAGAGGGTCGGAAGAGAATACCAATACTGGGTGTTTCTATACGGGGGATGAAAAAAGATACGTATTCCTGTCTACTGCGATAGTTTACGTTAAGGGTGTTGATGGTAATTCCTTTCCCATCCGAACTTTGCTTGACGCTGGATCACAGACTAACTTCATTCGTAATGACCTAGTTGATTCCTTGGGCTTAACGAAACGAACAGTAAATGCTCCTATCACGGGTTTGAACGGTTCCTTTTCAACGGTAAAAAGAAAAACCTCAGCGTTAATATCTAACATAAATGAAGACTTTTATGAAGAAATTGAACTACTAATCGTTCCAAAGGTTACAGATCTTACTCCTTCAAAACCTCTTGATGTGTCTAAGATTAAATTTCCAAGTAATATAACGTATGCGGATCCCCAATTCAATAAACCGGGGAGAATTGACGCATTGTTAGGAGCAGAACTTTTCTATCAATTATTACAAGGTAATCAAATTAAATTAAAAGATGAATCAATAATCCTACAAGAATCGGTATTTGGGTGGATCGTAACGGGAACACTCAAAGATGTAGGGATTTCAAACAATTTACACTGTCATTTCACTAAAAATCAAGTGGAAATGGACCTAAGAAACTTTTGGGAACTTGAATCTTTGGGTATTAAAGACGATCCTAATCGTCACGAGAAAGATGAAGCACTGAGCATCTTCAATAAAACAGTCCGTTTCAAAGAGGGACGTTATGAGGTCAGTTTACCTTGGAAAAGGGATTGGAGAGAATTAAAAGATAACTTGTGTGTTGCGGAAACGCGGTTTAAGTCCCTCACCAAGAGGTTGAACCAAAACAAAACTCTCTTTACACAGTATCACGAGGTCATTGAAGATTACTTAAAGCAGGGCATTATAGAGAAGGTGCTTGTAAAGACCCAACCGGTAGACAGACCTGTGTATTATTTGCCACACCAGGCAGTATTCAGAAAGGAAAGCGTAACCACAAAAATGAGATTAGTATTTGATGCCAGTTCCCATGAATCTGGAGAATTATCACTGAATGACTGTCTCTGGACAGGTGAAAATCTGAATCCTAACATTTTCCAGCTATTACTATATTTCCGTCTAAATAGAATAGCAATCTTAGCAGATGTTGAGAAGGCCTTTCTGCAAATTTCGTTGGCAGAAAACGACAGAGACGCTGTCAGATTTCTGTTCACTTGTGATAAATCAGTAGATAACATAACTGGCGTCAACCCACAAGTATACAGATTTAAGCGTGTTCTTTTTGGGGTTAACGCAAGCCCATTCTTGCTGTCGGCTACAATAAAAAAGCACATCCAAAATTTTCGAGAGCTACATCCTGCTGCTTCACAAATGCTCGATACATGTGTTTATGTAGACGATCTAGTACCAGGTGCAAACAATGTGACTTCCGCCTTGGAATTATCACGTGAGGCACAAAACATAATGAAGTCCGCCAGTATGAACTTGAGGAAGTGGGTTTCGAATGATGCTCTTCTCATGCGCGAATGGGAAAATGAGGAGTTTCTTACTCATCCTCATCATTCAACTACTTCAGAAGTAAACCTGCTCAAGGTTTTAGGGATGTCTTGGGATCCTAATAGAGACATTCTCACAATGGAAATCGAAAGTTTGCTGAATTTCTTGAGTCAGAATAAGAAAACTAAACGCTTCCTGTTACAAACGGCAGGGAAAATCTTTGATCCCCTCGGATTGCTATCTCCATTCACCATCAGAATCAAGTGCCTTTTTCAAGAACTGTGGCTTAGAAAGGTACCATGGGACTCTGAACTTCCAGCAGATATTACTGAGACGTTCCAAAAGTGGTGTTCGGAACTTCAAAGACTTTCTGAGGTGAATGTGCCAAGGAATATACTAGAGCTCTCGGTAGACAATCCCAGTGAAATTGAAATACACACATTTTCAGATGCCAGTAAAAAGGCATATGGTGCGGCAGTTTACTTGAGAGTAAAATCCGAAAATCAGGTGTTGGTGAATCTCGTTGCTTCAAAGAGTCGTGTTGCTCCTCTGAAGAAGATAACCCTGCCAAGGATGGAGTTACTCGGTGCATTGCTTGCTGCTCGTTTAGGAGTAGAAGTTCAGAAAGTTGTAGACCGGAAAAAGCCTTCCACTGCCTACTTTTGGACTGATTCCAAAATAGCTTTATTTTGGATAAAGGGTTCAGTCACCAAGTGGAAACCCTTCGTCGCCAACCGAGTGAAAGAAATACAGTGCTTGATTGATCAAAATTTTTGGATCCATTGCGCCGGCAAAGACAATCCTGCCGATCTTGTGACCCGCGGAGTTAGCATCGAGATTATGCTGAGCAGCGAGAAGTGGTGGAATGGTCCTGCCTTTTTGGAGGAAAAAGACTTTGTCCGAGAAGACATTCTCCTTGATGTTGCCACTTTGGACTCAGAGGACTGTTCGCATGAACTTAAAAGACAGTCAGTGAGTGATCTTAGAGAAACATCACAGAACTTTACTTTGACTGAATCCCATACCTTTTTAGAGAGTATTTTGAATGTCAGTAACAATTTCAGTACTATCGTTCGTGTTGTTAGTTTTATTTTTAGGTTTAGCAACAACGTAAGAACGAATAGACGAGTTGGCCCAATAACCTACTCGGAGATGAGGGATTCTGAGGACTTCCTCATACGAGGTGTTCAAGAAGCGGAGTTCTCCACCGAGATGAGAAATCTAAGGAAAGAGCTGCCAATACCACCCAGTAGTAAACTAAAAAATCTTTCCCCCATTTTAGATGATAAAGGTATAATAAGAGTAGGAGGTAGGTTGAACAATTCAGACCTAAATTTCAATCAAAAACATCCTGCCATATTGCCTACAAATCATCAACTTACATCCATTATAGTGAAGCATATGCATTTAAAGTTTTTACATGCTGGGCCGCAAACACTACTGTATAATGTTCGTCAAAGGTTCTGGCCATTAAATGGCAGAAATATTTGTAGAAAAATCGTATATAATTGTGTAACGTGCTTCAAAAATAAACCTGTTATGGGAAGCCAAATAATGGGAGATCTTCCCAAAGAAAGGGTAACAACCAATTATCCGTTCAATATTGTCGGAATAGATTTTTGTGGACCCTTCTGTATAAAATTCAAAAATCAAAGAAAGGATATATTTAACAAAGTATATGTTGCAATATATGTTTGTTTGTGTACTAAAGCTATACATTTAGATTTTGTAACTGATTTAACTTCAACAGCTTTCATTGCCAGCTTAAAAAGATTCTTTGGCCGAAGAGGCAAATGCTCTAAAATATTTAGCGATAATGCCAAAAATTTTGTTGGAGCTAGTGAAGAGATTAAAAAATTACACAAAATTGCGCATTGTCCAGATGAAACCTTAGCAAATTACTTTACTGATGAATGCATAGAATGGAAATTTATCCCTCCAAAATCGCCGAACTTCGGTGGTCTTTGGGAAGCCGGGGTCAAGTCATTTAAATTTCATTTGAGGAGGGTCATTGGAAACTCAAGCCTAACTCTTGAGGAATTTCTGACCATAATTTCAGAAATTGAAGGAGTGTTAAATTCCAGACCCCTAACTCCTTTATCATCAGATATCGACAATTTTGAGACCTTAACACCAGGTCATTTTTTAATAGGCAGACCTATAGCATCCATTGTAGAGCCTCAACTTAATGAAATAAATGAGAATAGACTTTCGAAATGGCAAAGAGTTACGAAAATTACTCAACGCATTTGGAAATTATGGAAGCGGAACTATTTAAATAGTTTGCAGGAACGTAGCAAATGGCGTTTTTGTAAAGATAATGTAAAAGTTGGTTCCCTAGTACTAATAAAGGATGAGAATCTTACAGGCACACAGTGGATGACTGGTAGGATTACTGAAGTGTTTTATGGTGCAGATAAAAAAGTTCGAGTTGTAAATTTGTGTCTACCTAATGGTAAGACATTGAAAAGAAGTGTTAGGAATATTGCTATTCTTCCAATTGAATAATTGATTGTTATTGTGTTTCAAGTGTTAAGTTCATTTAGTATTTGAAAGTACTTTATTGTGTATTAATTTGTAGAGTTGTATAATTATCATTTGTGTATAATATGTTTATATTGAAATTGAAATTTCAATCGCGGGGAGTGTTAAGTCTCCACGAGACTACGGAAACGAGGCGACCTGAGCCGAATGGGAACGAGGCTACGAGCTGAGCGGAATCGGAACGAGATATTTTTCAAATGAACTACAAGGTTTCCTTAGCCTAACGAGAAAGTGGTCCTTCCACAACGATGTTATATTTGTTGTTAATAAACTTGTTTTTATTACGATGAATTGTGTCAATTAGAATACAGTCCACTACCAGAGCTACCGGCGCAACAGTCGTGACACCATTTTCGTCGTTTCAAGGCATTGCATGGTGTCACCAATGGTTTTGGAATAGCCGCTCTACCGTGTATGTTTGCTGCATGCAGTTCACGGAGGATAGTTTTTGTCGATACACTTTCCTGTAAATGTGTGTTCATCTCAAATGATATCTGGGATGCTGTTGTCTTGTGCTTTCTGGCCACAATCCGCTTCAAAACCCTTCTGTCTCTATCAATCAGCTTCGACTTTCGTCCACTGTTATGCAGATGATGTCTTTCCCAGTTTGCTGTAGGCTGTCATTACCGTCGACACGGTACTTCTCCCGACACCAAGGGTGACCGTTTTCGTTACTGAGGCTCCGGCAAGACGGGCTCCAACAATCATGCCTCTTTCGAAATCTGTGAGTCAGCCATAACGAAGTTTTAACGCCCCAATGTATTTCGCATCCGAACGCTATTACTGCTACTAATAGACTGATGTGTGCACATTTTCGCCCGCTAGGTGGCACTCTTCCACACTATAGGGCGGGAATATACGACAGGTTCCGTCGAGTGTGGTTTTTTCACTAGTGTTCATATTATTTTGTCCAACCAGTGTATTAGTAATGAGATATTACTATTCATCACATATAATGTACTGTGATGAATAGTAATATCTCATTTGCTTATTACTATGAGCCCATCTTAAAAAATGTAATACCTAGTAGATTATTACTCATGTTGAATCAAATTTATGATATGGAATAGCATTGTTGGTGAGTAGTATTGAAACAGGTATTCTATTTGTAGGACCGCTCGATGGCGTTAGCCACTCTTATACAAATCTCATTAAACCAACTCCCTGCTTAGCTAAAAAGTTTAATTTTTCTAAAAAATCGTCTCCTACAGTGCTTTTTGAATATTCTAATGTAAATGAAGCATATAATTTACCTAGTAACATAATACATAAAAGATAAACTTGCATCGACCTTCTATTGGAGACGGAGTTATGTTATTTCTTCATGTTATTTCTTCCGATCGCTCGGTTTGAAGATCTGTCAATTGGTTGTGAGAACAACACGAATCCTAATGAGGGACAAACTATTGATTAATTAAAAAGTGATTATTCATCGTGAATAAAAACAGTCTGCACTTTGATAGCCAATCGTCTAAGTCGACTCGTAAGCCCACGTGATTTATCCTTCAGAGATCTTAGGACAGCGACTCCGTCCACATGCTCTATCTATTTCATTAGAAGGTCGATGTATTCAAACCAAGCAATAGGCAGAAATAACGTGAAGTCACACGCACATATTCCCTCTCTTTAGAAGGTCGATTCAAACTTGGCCATGACGTACGTGAATAACTTTTTATACTAGCTCTATTATTGGTTCAAATGTTATTGATCTCTCATTGGCCAGTTATATTTAAATACTTTCACGGAAATTGCTCACGCACAATAAACAAATATTAAATCATGACATAAATATAAGGAAAAGATTAATACACGCGATAATATTTATGATAAAAAGTAGAAAGCGCAAGCGTATTGGTACAGAAATTTATTGAAAAGGTAGGTATTTAATTAACTTCATACTGGAGCAATACAACGGGCTACTGGCGATGGTCCGGGATCAACCCCCGAAGGCAAAGATCCGAGGACAACACCACGCAATTTTGAACCACGGTCAGATGACGAGAAAACCCCTAGATGATAGTATAATTAAATTATTAATAATTAATCTGGCAATGCCAGTAATATTTAATAGTTTTTTACTATTGTTTAATTTTTTTAGCATTTAGAATTATTAATTGAGATGTTTTGAGCTGTGAGTTTAATTCAGTTTTGTGAGATTATTACTGACACTGAGATGCATTTTAAATTGTGAGATTTATTAAATTAACTTACATCCTGTGAGTATTTTAAATATTATCCTTCCAAATTTCTATCCATGCAGTTACCAAATTTCGAAAAATAACACCCATTTTTTATCGCAATGTGATCGGCACAATGAAAAACCAAAGATGACGTTGATAATTTACTGTGCAATCGCTCCAATGACGGAAAATTTCTCATTTTTATCCTTTTAGGGAGTTCCTTAAGCACACATAACTGCTTATTTAATAAGGAAAAGAAGTCATCGGTTAATCTAAATATTAAGTAAAAGATTAGATTTGAAAGTCGTTATTTTGTATGCACTATTTTCTACATCGCTTCTTAACAGAACACATTTCTTCGTTGTAATATTCAACCTAAAAACTGGATTCCAAATTGTTGGTTTGAATAAAAATTTTTTAAACTTTAATTTAAAGACTTAATTTTACTAAAACACTAAGATCATATCCTTCGAATATAAGGCTGGTGCACGTTAAATCTGTCGTGGCCTCAAATGTCCTCACGTTGGCGTGGTGTGGAAGTTTGGAGAGTGGGGTGCCAGCTCAGGTGGTTCAAAATTACGTGGTGTTGTCCTCGGATCTTTCCCTTTGGGATTGATCCCGGACCGTCACCAATAGCCCATTGTGTTGCTCCAGTGTGACGTTAATTGAAATACCCCCCCTTCGAATATAAAAAAAAAACAATTTCAGAAACACACAAGACGAAATACGATACTTATGAACGTAGAATATTTGGAAACGAAACACATAGACATATGTCTATGTCTATGGAAACATGGATTTCATAAAAATATAGGGTATTTTAGATGGGCACTGAGAGTTTAGTATCTGGGTTATTGATGTAAAAAATTATGTTTGCTGTACATGTCAAATAGTCTATATGTGTCCTGGTACGATCATTTGTTTCACGCCAATAAGTATTCAGGAGAAAACTACCTTGTATTAGCTTGAGACCACAAATCTGATAGCATTCATATGATCTTTGTCGTTTATTCTCATAGCGCCATCTACTACACAGAACATGTAAAAGAAGTAAAAACCACCTGAATGTTGATGACTTAAGATTCTCTGTGTATCTTTCCGTATATTCTGGTCAAATAAGCAGAAACATAGCTAAAAATACAGCTGACACCCCATACAACCTAGACTTATTTTCTCACCATTTCCATATACTCAAATTCACCATATGTTCCACAAATTTCATGCCGTCATTATTTCCTTCATTTCAGTAATATTTGAAAATGCAGAATCTACTACGTTTGATGAAAAGGGAAATTTTGCCAAAAAAATTTTGCTTATGGTTGCTTTGGGGTTTTATGGCACAAGAACCATATTTGGCCATGCTACGCCAGGCACAAGATCAAGTAATAGACAATGAAAGTTTTACTGACGCAGAAGAGAGAAATCCTCTAGGGAGGAATGAAGTTGCTTATAAAGACTAAATTTTGATATGCTCGATTCAGTAGAGTAGGAAAGGAACGAGTTCAAGTATTCTCATTGCATATCAAACAATAATGGCGTCAACTGCGAGAAACTTTCGTTGGAGCTCGTCATACCCTATTCCCTTCATATTTGTGTATGTTTGTGATTCCAAAACCAATATATTTTGTTTATGTTTATTTCATTTGGTATAAAATTCACCATGTCAACTAACCCTTGAGATATAAGGCCCTGAAGTTAACAAAATACATACTTTTCTTGATTTCACCAGTAAATTGAACATTTCAATTTGTGCAAATTTCAAACATGGTTTATTTGTGGAAACAACACCAAAATTGTAATAACAACAAAACAATCAAGTTTCTAAAGATATGCTTCAAGCTGCCGCCTTTGATCTAAACAATACTGGCACAGGACAATCAAAGAGATGAAACATTCTATCTCGTTTGAAGTTTTCTGCATTTCTTAGACCTATTGTCATAACGGTAACCGTTACAACATTTGGCTCCTTGTGGCGGAACACAGTTGCATCCGAACATGTTGCATATTGGTTGGCTCACTCCTTGCGTGCTCATGTCTCTACGTTTTATTCTGTGAAAAAGAGAATCTTCATTTCCAGATTTCCAAGAAGAGGGTAACCCCGATTCTGGTCTGCCTTCCCTAGACTCTATCACTGGAGCTGCCAGGAGAGATGAAATAACAGAGAGTATTACAAGTAGGTACAGAAGGGATTTCATGCTGAATTTCATTGCTGTTCTATCCTAGAAAGAGAGTTTGTGATTTAGTCTGGAATATTTTTCCAAGCAAAATAAAAATATTTTGTTTTTGTAAAATATTCTCCCTTTTCAAGCAGGACCCCACATTTGCGCTCATGGCTCTATCACCTTGTTTTGGTGATCTGCAATGTCAGTTTAAATAACGGCCCCTCGTATAGTATAAATATGTATTCCTAATACTCAATGTTTAATTTTGTACTTAAATGCATAAAAGTTCCTCTTCTTTTTTGCGTAGTTGCTCACTTTTCTATTAGAAATACTATGCAAATATTTGTTTTCCAAACGTGAAAAATAGACTGCACAGTTCAATACAAAAACAGTTCACGTTTTTGATGCCCATTTAGGCTTTATGTTCCCCCCTGAATTATTGAACCGAAGACCCAGGGGGATACTGTTTTAGAGACATGTAAGGCAAAAGTAATCCTCCTTCAACAGGAAGGGTACACAGTAAAGGACTTTCAGTTCTGGCACTTCATCGTGTTTAACACAGGGATTAACTTGAAGCACGCATATATATATATATATATATATATATATATATTATGGACGGGTTGCTTCGTCCTTTGGTTTTAATGGATTGGAGGCGGGAGTTCTCATCATTTTAAACAATTTAATTGGGATATAAGCATTTACATGTGAAACTATATACAGATGAAAATTAAAGCTATTGGGTGATTGCAAATTAGCCAGTTCCTGAGCTACATCTTAACCGTCTTCATCTTTTACTAGCTCTCTCCTTCTCTGCGTAGGTGTTTGCGACTTGGGCGTTGGCTGATCATCATTGGTTGATTTCATCCAATGGCTGGCTGCAAAGTTGCTGCTGGGGGTCTGGATGATGCAATATGCTCTCTGGTTGCGTCTTTCGGAATGTCACATGGCTGACGCAAGAGTCTTCGTGATTGCGTATACCTGATGTTACATATATATATATATATATATATATATATATATATACACACGAATCTAGTTTCATTGAGATCAACGCGGATCGTAGTATGTCACCTTGGGAAGGCGAAGAAAAAAGTTGACTTACAGTGGGTTCCAAGTCACTGTGGTATTTATGCATTTATAGCAATGAACAGGCAGACCCATTGGTTACGACTGGAGCACAGTTGTCCCAACCTAAATCCCATTTACCTCTACATAACATCAAGAGGCTTATATGCTCATCTATAAAAACCACAAGACTCTCAATCTAAAAAGAGATGTCTACGGGAAAGAACTGGAATGTTTTATTGAGAAATAAAGATCGCATCTCAGGTTCCATCTGTATCCTTATGATCGTATCCCAGAGCTGTAAAAGGCGCTTGCTTTTGACTTCACACAGGACATGACTACATACAAAGACACTTACACCGTATTGGAAAAGCGATATCAGTTATCTGTCCCCTTTACAAACGGCCCTAAATTTTCTGACAATAGAATTGCAAGTACTGTAGATAGTGCTTTAAAGCCATATTTTTCACTTCAGAAATTTATTGAGCTGCTCGTCGATTGATGGCCGATAGGCTGGAGACGGGCATAGGATAAAATCCACTGATCACACACATAAAAGCGCTAAGTTTGTGAATAGTTTATGTAATATGTCTTGTTGGTGTCAAGGGAATCATCATTGTTATTGATAGGCATTATGAGGGGTCAAATATGAATAGATAGGAAGTTCAAGAGAGTGGTACTCACCGACTGGTCTCTGGCATTGGTCACAGAGGTGTCACTGATTCAGGACACGCTGTGATGACGACTATTCTACGGGGCAAAGGATAACTTTGGAAGGTATCACTTCTGGGATTGTCGAGGAGCTCGCTCTTTACCGGTCATCCACTGTCAGCACTTTTTTAGATCTCTGTCTTCCCCGAGAGATTCCCGGTTTCTGTCCTTTCCGGTTGCTCCATCCTCAATAAATTACAACTTCATACCCAATGTTCTGACCAATGCCAGCAAGTCCACTCACTCCATATTCAATCACTGTAGCTGCTCAACCCTTCCGATTTCCTTATGTTCGCAATGAAGTAAGTCGTTCCATTTGCTATTGGTTGTTGCTTTTATGCGTTATCTTTCACCTTTCAACTTCTCAAGATATGGTATGATGGCTTCTTTGATGAAAGTATCAAAGGAAATATTCTATTGGTCACTACGGTCAAAACTGATTACAAGTCATGCAGGGAAAACTGCAGATTGTAGAATGGATAGATGCCTATGAAACTCTTCAGTCTTAAATATTATATATATTAATACTTATAACACATATATTATTAAATAAATTTATTATCTACCTTTGCATTTTGGAAAAGATAGCATATCATGAAAATCATGAGGTAAAACTGCGTGTTCAAAGTGAAATAAAAGTCTGCGGTTCTTAAATAAGATTACTGAGATCCATTTTCGTAGAATTTACAATTTTTAAATGAAAAATTAAAGCTTTTATAAGGTACGATGTTACCAATACATGCAATATTTGAGAGTATGCATATAAATGATTTGTAGGTCATTTAAAAGCAAATTTATTACCTAAAATTATCATTTAAAAATAACTTTTCAGGAGATAAACAAAAAAACATCCGCCTATGCTGACTTATAATCAATCCCTTAACAAATCAATCTAATAAATTTTTGGACTCGTCAGTATTGATGTGTTGGTACAAAGTGAAGTAACATACATAGTCATGTATGTTACTTCTTTTATGCGTAATAAATCCACAAAAGCATTTTTAATTGCGCTGTGGTTTTCTTTTTGTCGTATTAATAAATGTGTTGTCTTCCATCTACCTCTGACTTAATTTATTCTTACAAATATTTGAACAATCATTTTAGTTTTTAAAACAGTTAAGACAAAATAGTAATATACTTCAAAAAGATTTAAAATTTCTCTCTTTTGGAGTATCTTTTGTCATTCACCTACTAGCTTTTTATCCTTACAGTACGACCCAAGATAATTTTGCTCTTAATGTATTACACACATCCACATCTAAACAAATAAATAAGTCAAATAAAAAATAAACCATAGGCTCAAAAAGTAAGCTAAGTAGAAAGAAGTCACACACACTCTCAGAAAACGGTTGGTTGAGTTGGATTTTATGGCAATAACAATGCCAAACAACGTCAAGTAAATGAACATACACACACTCAAGGAAAACTTCTGACACAGAGGAGAGAAATATACCCTGGGCGTATAATATTGCGTGTGTTAAACAACACACGCAACTCTCAACTCGCAGGCTGCTAGCACAGTAGGGCAAACCCAATGGGCAAGCAGCTTGCGAGCCCATTGCCTCACTGCGAGTGACTCAGTGGGGCAAACCCAGAGAGTCACAGTGACCCCTCAGGCAAAGAAATGGTTGAATTAGTTTTGTTAGGCTACTAATAAGTAGTCAGAAATAGAAGCTAACCAATTCGTTGATATTTAAAACAAGATTGTGTGCTTGATTGGAAAAGTGTAAATCAATTCCAAACTTGTTTATTGAGTCCAAATTACCCTCATAGGTTTATACTTTGCTTCGTATAGTATTGAAATAATCACACTGTCAGCTTCCCTACTTGCATTTCACTTTATGACGGTCAACATTTTCGGTTGCTAAGTTAAATTTGGAAGTTCTATTTTCAGTTTCCTACTGTATCGTTCCCCGTCTTATTGAGATTTTTTGTTTTCTATTAACAAATGTGTTGTCTTCCATCGACCTTTGACTTAATGTATTCTTAACATATACAAATACTTGAAGAATTACTAAAGTTTTTAAAACAATTAATAGAAATCATTAGTAGCCTACTTGAAAAACATTTAAAACGTCTTTCTTTTGCCGTACCTTTTGTCATTCATCTATCAGTGTTTTAACCTTACAGTACGATCAAAAGAAGTTTTCCTCTCACTGGATTACATACAAATTACACAATTGGAATAACAAGATCCTAGTTTTTCTTTGGGTGAAAATCCCTAGATTTGAGAGCCACGTTGCCGGTTGGAAGAGTAGAGGATTAGCAACCGGAGGATTGCAAGTTCGAATCCAACCAAAGACCGTCGTGTTCGTACCAACCAAAGACCGGCTGGTGCACTTAAAATCTGTCGTGTTCTCAAATGTTCTCACGTTGGCGTGGTGTGGAAGTTTGGAGAGTGGGGTGCCAGCTCAGGTGTGACCTCGTTTTCTGACCGTGATTCATAATTAAGTGGTATTGTCCTCGGAAATTTCCCTTCGGGTTTGATCTTGGATCGTCACCAATAGCCCATTGTGTTACTCCAGTGAAACGTTAATTAAATACCTACCTAAATACCCTAAATTTGATTTTTAAAGAATTGTTATAAACAATTATCATTTCAAAGACGGATTAAATTTTATCGTCGGCACCAAGCGAAAACAAAAAAAAAATCTACACTTTAAGTGTGATCCCCTAAACTGATTTCTAGACCTTTTGATATTTTATACCACAATTTTGTTTTTTGATGTTTTATACCGAGTGCGAGTATATTAGAACAAGTTCTAGCTTGTAGTCCAAACTATCTAAATCAATTCCTAAACACGTTTATCTCACCAAGTCATCCTACATCGCCGTTGAATGTTGAGAAACGTTTTCTCCAAACACTTTTGTAGATTCGTGCCTTTGGCGTGATGTTTGTGGCACACGAATAAACTTGACTTACTCAACATTTCATTTTACTGACTATAAAGTTGAAGAAAGTATAATAGAAGAATTGTCCTGCGGAAGAAGTAGAAAGTAAACCACAACCCTTACCTGATGGCATTGAAGCGTCTGCATTCAACGATGTATTAACTCAGGAATGACTCATCTGATTGACGGCCATAGTTTAAAGTGCTTTCTGTTTCCTTTTTACCCTATCCCCACCTACCCAGCTGAAAGTGTAAACAACGGATATCAAACAGGAAAGTCTCCATTTCCAGTTGACTTATCACGGCTGTCACACCTTTGAACTTGGTTTGCACTACCTTCGAATAAACCAGTATTAACGCCTCAAAAATCAATAGACTTGGAAAGCTACATTCTATCACGTGACTGCCAAGCTACTCACGAAGTCTCCGTTTGATTTCATCGGCTTACAAGTGGAACGCACTAAGTCAAAAACAGTTCTGAGAAAATGAAGGGAATTCTACTGATTATGCTATACTCACTAAGTGTATTTCTCAAGAAGAAATCCAACCTTCATGCTAAGAAAAACAACGCTAGTGTACACTTCACCAATCTATAGATAACTTGTAACAACTTACTTGTAATCACTTGGTAAAGATCACCTTATCAACACATTCTTGTCTAGAAAAACTGAAAAACTCATATTTTAAAATTTTGACTTAGCATGTTGCGCTTGTAAGCCGACGATTAGACGATTATTGCTTGCGTCATCTAATCAGTGACGTGCTGGTTCTGTGATCGACCAGGCAAATGAGTTCATTGTCCAGTTTTACGAGGAAAGAATATTGAAATGTTGAAAGCCAGGAATATACATATCTTAATAATTTGAGGCCGCACAAATAGGTCATAAACTTAACAACTCAAATTCTAGGAAGAGTAAGAGATAAGAACGTTAGACAATCCAATAAAAATGAAATTTTAAAAGCTTTAAAATTGACAAGTAGAGATAAAATATCAGATGATAAAAACGGTCCGTAGCTATTTCGGTGGAATAAAAATGGTTGTGATAAATATAGACGCTGTAGTCCACCGATATACATTGCACCGCATTTTTACCACCTTTTTTCATCTTTAGTATTCATTTTTTGATGGATTGATTGATTTTTAATGAACAAGGGCCAGGTATAGCCAAGCTGCGTCAAACTATTAGTTATTAAATAAATTATGTCAGGATAACTCAAATTTAAAACAAATAATTGAAATTTAACATTGAGACAAAATTGTGCAAAACGCATTTAAAATTAAAATCAATTTCAAATTAAATTGTAAAAACCTATATCTGATGTAATACAAACAGATTTTCATCAGGGGATCACACCATAAATCAGTAACAGTAGGATTAGTTGCAACAAAGTGATTAAATCTAACTTTATTTTAATCAGGGCCAAAAAATAGAGAAAAATATTTATTTGTGCACCTTAAACAGTGGGTATATAATTTGTGTAACAGTATTTCACGAGGGGCCTATTATCTAATCTGGTAATGCCCGGAGTGAAGCAACTGTTTTCTGTTCAAAGTTGAATTTGTCTTAAGGGGACACTAATTTTTTGATCAACCTTTTCAAACGTTCTTCGTCCATTGTACCCTTTACCTAAACCTGTTGTACTAACACAAAAAACTATTGCATTTGAATTAAACATGCTCAAATGAATATAATTGATTTAATTACATTACTTACTGGCATTTTAGTTCCTTGAAATTAGCTTTTATTTTTAAATATTTATTTTATTGTTTTAAAGATTAGCTTTTTCAACAAACTTGAAATGTGTCATCCCACCATTAGGACATTATGCATTTCAGGCAGAGCTATTTATAAGTGTATTTGCACATATTCAGATAAAATAGAGGCGGCCAAAAGAGAGAACGAGCAATATGCTTTCCACTTGACATAAACATACCCAGCTAAAATATCCTAAACATTAATTTTATACTTGTTCGTCTTTATATATACTTGTAGGTTTTCTTTGCGATTGAAAAGAAATGTACTTTTTAATTTGCATATCTTTTCTTTACCCTCCTGGTGGTTTATCTTCTCGTCGAAAACCACAATGAGTGCCCAACCACTGACGCAAAAACATGTTCAAAATTGTCACAAATTCAAGGAAAGGGACAATTTGCTTTTCCTACATGGATCTTCACTCCCTTTGGAGGAATATAGCAGTTTTGACCCGACGAGATAACTCGTCCATCAAGATCTGACCAACTTTGATAACGATGAGATGTCTCGTCATCAAGTTATTACTGATTTTTTAATGATGATATCAATATCTGGTCAGGTGTTTTCTAGTGACGGGATATCTAGTCCATCAAAATCTGATCAGTTTTGCTAATGATGAAATAACCACCAGGAAGATTAATATACTTCATTATATAAAAAATAGGACTCATATCAATGGATTTGAGGTGAAGGGCTCGAATCCTTCTTGAATTGATTTTGGGATTAATCAAAACTCCTGATGACACATGAAAGGCCTACCAAAAACACCTGACACAAAAGAGCTATAAAACATACATGCTGAAGTCCATGCACATGAAGATAGTATTTTGTACATTTCACGTAAAATATCCACCTAAATTCGTCAATAGCCTGAAATACTATGAAACCCTTAACCCTCCAAGTGGTTTTGACGAGATAACTCGTCCAACGAGATCTGAACAATTTTGATAAGGACAATATATCTCATCATCAAGAATGCGATTGAATTCTGAATGATGAGGATATTGCCATTTTTTGATGACGACGAGATCAATATCAGGTCAGTTTTGCTTATGAGGAGATCAAGTGTGGCCCTTTCGCCATAAAACTCAACCCAACCAACCGAGGCCTGTTATCTGATCAGGTACTGAGACCCAGAGTGATGATATGGATCCTCATTTCACTTTCGAGCAGCAATAGTCTCCTCTCACCTTAAAAGGTGAAACAACTTATTATTCAAGACGGTTTACTGTCTACAGGGGTTCGATACTACCTTCAGACGTTTCTTGTTTCTACAATCGCTACAGGGTCTCACGTGTTTCCCCAACAAATTTGCGTTAGGATGTTGTATGAGATGTGATGATCGCTCCAGGGTTTGCCCTCAGTCATTAGTTTTAATCGGTATTTCCGTTTTATAATTCGTATGTGGAATTTCCAAAGCAATAACCAAGGACACTTTTTCTCAACCACGCCGCGTTGTTGCAAACTAAGGATCGGTGCGTTATGGTCCATTTTTTTCTTCAACTCTTAGAAATTGAATTAAATATACAATTTTCATCTCTTGCATTATTGTCATTATTCTTATTGAATAATGTGCTCATGGAAACAATTTTTAAGTGCTGAATAGAAGTTCAGTTAGAAAGTTAACCATTTCAGCGAGCCACAAATTGGTAATTTGCTAATCCTTCGGGGTAGGTTGACATATTTGAACTTGATTAATTTCATCTTTTGTTAGATATAAGATGCGAAATAAGTCAAAACTAATAAAATGTGAAGAAATGTATCAAATGTTATTTTTGTCTTCGCCATTTTCAATAGCTTGTTATATTGCTCCAGTGCGACGTTAACTTCCTACCTACCCCTATGTACGCCTTAGCCATTTTCCTTCCGTGATTTCCTAATTCGTGTATTGGTTTTTATTATTAGAGGAATTTCCTTTCCTATTTTGACTCTTCGTTTTGAGTTATTTTTCTTGGTTCTGGTTTCTCAAAAGGGACTCGTGTCATGTGTTCAAATGTAACTGTTTGTGCTGTTTATTGAACGTTCTCATACTGAAACGATCTTTCATGTATTCACTAGGTGTCCACTTGCCCACTAATGCCACATTTGTTTTTCATCCCACTGAATTAAATTATTTTACAAGCATTAATTTTGAATAAGGGACTAAAAATAAAGCTCAAATAACGAAATGGTCTTTTAGAATGTTATAATGCAAAATGGAACAATTATATTGCAAACAAATCAGAAACCATTATTTATAAGTTCAGATTTACTAATTTGGGTGAAAATTTGAAGATTTCTGCTGGTTCTTGTCTGGATGATTCTTCTACGCTGATGTTGAAGTGTGGTTCAAAAAGTGTGGCAAGGCACACGTTCCTTGATTTGTCGCAGCTGAGGTGTTGACGTCGTCATCTGACCGTGGTTCAAAATTACGAAGTGTCCTCGAATCTTTCTCGTCGGGATTGATCCCGGACTTTAATATCCCGTTGTGTTGATCGAGTGAGACGTTAATTCAATTTCCGATTATTAATTACTTTGATGTGTCGAATTGTTTCGACTGAATTTTAAGGGTTTGAAGATTTCATCCAAGTTGAATCATGCACATATTGCGCATCACATGTAAAGTACTGTGATTAATATTAATATCTCTTTTGCTTATTACTATGATCACACTTTTGGAAAAATGTATACCTAGATTATTAATCATGTGAATCAAATTTATGTTATGGTACAACATTGTTTGGGCGTAGTATTGAAACAAGCATTCTATAGGCCACGATATATTAAACGTTCACCAGCCCCATAGTATACGATGATTTTTGGTTGGATCGAGTTTCGATCTCGCAACTCTCCTTATAGAAATATGACTCACGCCTAATTATAAATGAAGTATAATAACAAATTAATACCATTAAGTAATAAGATTAAGTAACATACATTTCATTATGTAAAAGAACATTTCATGTCAGTATTGCCCCAAGGCAGTGCAGAATTACGCTCCTATTCTTCGCTCCTATAAACTTTTATATTTCTTAAAACAACTTTAGGAAACTAAACACGTCGCAGATTTACACATTCATTTCTAGCTTAATTCTGTTAACATATTCCTTGATTAATTACTGCATTATAAATGTTTTTAAAAGCAATATAAAGATTCCATTTATGTGGCGCAATTTACAGCACTCTCAACAATTTGGGAAGCACATTGGTACGTCATGAGTACATTGGTACGTCATGAGTAATCTAAATAAGTATTGGTTCGTGTCTTGGGGTATGGGAACTTTATATTAATCCAGCACTGAGGCCGTTATCGAACCTGGTATTGATACCGGAGTGCCAAATGTGGGTCCGTCCGTTAAGCTTAAGACCGACGAGCATCATACGTTTCCTCTCACATTGGAAGGTAAAACAACCTCTCATTCAAGACAGTTCATTGTCTAGGAGGGTTCAATATTGTTGTTGAAGTTTCCTGTTTCTACAACGAAGCTACAGGGATGTCTCACGTTTTTACCCAAAAAATGACGGTTTGGATATTGTGCGAGTAGTGACAACAGCGCCAGGGTTTTTCCACAGTCATTAATTCTAATTAGCATGTTCGGTTTTCTTATTCGAATGTATGATTTCCAAAACAATAATCACGGGTACTATATTTTTTCTCAAGCACGTGATATGCCGTATTGTTACAAACTTAGGGAGATCGATGTACTTTGGTTCATTTTGTCTTTAACATTTTTAAAAATCGAATTTTATGTACATTTTTTCATCTTTTTTATTATTAGGATTATTCTTCCAGAGTAAGATACTCATGACAATTTTTTTAATGATGAACAGCAGTTTTGATATCACAATGTTTTGTTGCTCATGTCTTCTTGTTGCTCATGTCTTTTGTTGCTCATGTCTACTGACCGTCTTGTTCAAAAGAAAACATTCATTTATTTTTTCCGTCGAACACTTAGATGGCAATAATTTCCCAGTGTCCTCCAATAACACCAGTACCACTTCTGTAAAGTATCGCTGTGAATCAGAAATTTGTCTTATAACTTATGGATTTCTGCTAGAGCAATGGAACAAATCCTTCCTTTTTTGAGTGACATCGTGAAATGCAGATACATTAAAAAATACATTTTCATTTGGAGCAGAGTCTTTTGCTGTTCTAGCTTAGAGAAGTGTTTCTGATACACAAGTTCATTTTTACAGAAGTTTATTTTCTTGAAATGTTTGATGCAAATCTTTTTTAAAATGCAAGTCTTTCAAACACTACATATATCATTGCCTCTCACAAACCGTATATTTGAATTAGAGCATATAACTGTTTTTACTTTCTTTTGAAAATCATGAGCCAAAACTGCTCGTTCAAACTTGGATAAAAAAATACGCAGTTCTTAAATAAAATTACAAAGTACCATTTTCGTAGAATCTATAAAATGCTTTAAATAAAAATAAATTAAAATATTTATATGGTACACACACACAATGTTACCAGTACATGTAAAACTTTAGAGTATGCAGGTAAATGATTTGTATGTATTTAAAAGCAATTGTTTTCTAAAATTATCATTAAAAAGTAATTTTATGTAGATAAAATTTTGCTTAACTAAACAAATAAAAAAACATCCGCACATAAGCTTATTAATCCCTTAACAAATCAATCCAATCCCGTAACTTTTGGTATTGATATTTTAATTAACGTCGCACTTGAGCAACACAACGGGCTATTGGCGACGATTCGGGATCAAACCAAAAGGACAACACCACGTAATTTCGAACCACGGTCAGATGACGACCTGTAACTTTTGGACTCGTCGGTATTGGTGTGTTGGTGCAAAGTGAAATGATATACATAATAATTTTTCTTTTATATGTAATAAATCCACAAAAGCATTTTTAATTGAGCTGTGGTTTTCTTTTTGTCTTGTATTAATAAATGGGTTGTCTTCCATCTACCTCTGACTTAATTTATTCTTACAAATATTTGAACAATCATTTTAGTTTTTAAACCAATTAATACAAAACAATAGTAACCTACTTCAAAACCTTTAAAATGTCTCTCTTTTAGCGTACCTTTTGTCATTCATCAACCATATTTTTTATTCTTACAGTACGAAAAAAAATTTCTCTCACTGTATTACACACAAATTGCATAGCTGGAATCACAAGATCCTAGTATTTATTTGGTTGAAAATCCCTAGATTTTAATTTTTTTTTAATTCTTATAAACAATTATCATTGTAAAGACGTATTAAATTGTATCGTCGGCACCACGCGAAAACAACAAATCTACCTAAGCTGATTTTCTAGACTTTTTGATGTTTTATACCAAAGGCACGAGTTCTAGCTCGTAGCCCGAACAATATAATTAATTCCTAAGTACGTTCATCTCATGTCTAGTCATTTCACAGCGCCATCGAATGCTTAGACACGTTTTTCAAAAAATATTTTAGTAGATTCGTGCCTTTCGCGTGATGTTATAGTGCACGAACAAACTGGACTTTTTCAACATTGCATTTTACTGACTATAAAGTTGAAGGAAAGTATTATGGAATTGCCCTGTAAAAGGGAGAGAAGAAATTTCCACCGCAACACTTACCTGATGACATTGAAATGTCTGCGTTCACCGATGTTTTAACTCAGTAATAACGCATCTGATTTTGACGATCATACTTTAAAATGCTTTCTGTTTCCTTTTTGCACTCCTCGTACCCTGCTGAGGGTGCATGGAATGCAAATAGCGGATATCAAACCGGAAAGTCTTCTTTTCAAGTTAGCTTATCACAGCTGTCAGATCCTTGAGGATGGTTTGCACTACCTTCTTATTAATCACTATTAACGCTTCAAAAATCAATAGACACGGAAAGTTACATTCTATTACTTGATTGCCAATCTACTCGAGAAGCAATCTTCAAAGATTGGTGTTTTTGATTTCGTCGACTTACAAGTAAGAGGCACACTCAGTCAAAAATATGGTTCTGAGGAAAAGGGGGAAAATTCTGCTATGCTATATGTACTAAGTACTATTAAGAAGAAATACAACCTTCATGCAAAGAAAAAATGGCAGTAAGAAGACACACTTCACTAGTTTAAAGATCACATTCTGATCTTGCAGAACTAAGAATCTCATAATTCAAGAATTTTGATTTAGTGTGTTGGCGATGTTGTAAGCCGATGATTTGGCAATTGTGGCATCTAATCAGTGACATTCTAGTTCAGATGATCTTCCAGACAAGTGTATCCATTGTTCAGTTTCAGGAGGGAAGGAAATTGAAATGTTGAAAGTAAAATTTACATATTTTAATGATTTGAGACCGTACAAATAGGTCATAAGTTTAACAACACAAATTTTAGGAAGAGTAAGAGATAAAAATTTTAGCTAATTCGATAATAAAATTTTAAAAGCTTCAAAAATGAATAATAAAAATAAAAAGATTATAAAAATGGTCTATTGCTTTTTCTGGGTGGAAGAAAAATGGTAGTGGCGATGATGACCCGAATTTATTCTACCGAAATACCATATAGGCCATTTTTACTATCTTGTTTTCATCTTTATTATTTATTTTTGATTGATTTATTAATTTTTTATGGCGCAAGGCCAGGTCTGACCAAACTATCGGTTATTAAATAAATTTATTAGGATTTATCCGTAAATTTAGACCAGTCATTAAAATTTACTACTATATCACCTGGACCAATCAGATTAATAAATGGATGGGTGTCTTCCTTTGTCCCTTGGTACAATCAGATGAAGAATGTTCGTTTCCCATCCGGCAAATGAAAGTAGTATAAGGTTACTACTAGTTTTAGTCACATAAAAAGGTTACCATTGCTCTCTCCTTTTGTATTTCTTCTTTCTTTTCAACTCTTTTGGTGTATGACTTTGTACGGGTGAATGGACATGTGAATTTGATCTAGCTGGAGCTAGACGTGGTGATTAGCACCACCACCAACATATTTCTTCTATGGTTTATACTTTGTCAGCTTTGAATCGAACGATAAACTTGGTGCCACAACCTGCGCTAAAGACGCCAATTCAGGAAGAGATTTGTTTTCATTTCTACCAGCCATCGAATTCAACTAATAGACTCGTTTAAATCACATGACTCAACTACCTTCTGGCTGGAGCCGAATTGTTACTGTGTTTCTAATTGCATCAAATACTTAATTCATTTATACAGTAAAGCTGTGCATTTCTGGCCAAAGAAATATTTATTTGTGCAAGTTAAACACTTGGTGTTATATTGGTATTACACGGGGGACCCATTATCTAATCTGGTAATGGGGCCCGAAGTGAAGATATAAGAGGCCTGTTTTGCAGTTGTTTCTGTTCAGTGTTTTAAGGGTGAGTTTGAACAATTTGGCTGACAATATGAGTCTAAATTGGGAAAAGATAGGGATCTACAGTATTGGACACATTCTTTAGATCAACCTTTTTCAAACATTGTTCGTCCACTGTTCCCTTTACCTAAACCTAAATATCAGTGACTCCTTAGTAAACAAATATTACATTTAAATTAAACCATCTTTAAATGAATTGAATCGATATAATTACATTAATTACTGCCATTTTAATTCCTTTCCTTGAAATTGGCTGTTTATTTTTAGATTTTTGTTTGATTGTTTTAAGATTTCCTTTCTTATTAAAATTGAAATGTATTATCCCACCAGCAGCTTATGCGCTCAGAGCTAATTCTAAGTGGTGTGATGAGCGTGCACTTACATATATTCAGATAAAATAAAGACCGCCAGAAGAATGCGCAATATGACTACACATAATATACGACTATCTTTACATAATCAGCCCAGCATAAAATATTCTAAACATTAATTTTATACTATTTGATCTTCATATATACTTCTAGGTTCCCTTTGCGATTGTAATAAAATAGACTTTTGAATTTGCATATCTTTCTTTACCCACCTTGTGGTTTATCTTCGCGTCGAAAACCACCCTGTAGTGACCAGCCTCTGATGTAAAAACATGTTCCAAACTGTCACTAGTGACAATTTGTTTTTTCTACTTGGATCTTTATTCCCTCTAGGAGTAATAGAGTAGTTTTATCTCGATAAGGTTTATCATTAGCAAAACTGATGTGGCATAGACTAAATATCTTTTAGGATTAACTCTCCAAGGGGTTTCGACGAGATATCTCGTCCATCAAGATCCGACCAATTTTGCTAATGACGAGATATCTCGTCCATCACGATCCGACCAATTTTACTAATAACGAGATATCTCGTCCATCAAGATCCGACCAGTTTTACTAATGACGAGATATCTCGTCATCAAAGTATTGCCGATTTTTTTATGATGACAAAATCAATGTTTGGTCAAATTTTTTTAATGACAAGATATCTCGTCTATCAAGATGTAGCCAGTTTTGCTAATGACAAGATTTGTTAATGATGAAACAACTACCAGGAGGGGAAATATACATTACATAAAAAAGTAAGACTCATCAAAGGATTTGAGAGGGAGATTCCACGTGGTTCGAATCCTTCCTGAAATGATTTTGCAATAAATCAAAACACATGCCGACACATAAAAGATGTATCAAAAGAGTATGCTGAAGCACACATGCACATCAGAGAGGATCGTATTTTGTTCATTGTTCGTAAAATATCTGTCTAAATTCGTCAATAGTCTGAAAACAGTCGAAAACGCCACTAAACGCAATTTTTATTTAACCCTCGAAGTAGTTTTGACGATCAAGTCCATCTCAATCAAATATCTCGTCCATCATGATCAGACCAATTTTGCTAATGAAGAGATATCTTGTGATCAAGATTTTGCCAATTTGTTGATGATGACGAGATGAAGACCTGGTAAATTTTCTTCTAATGACGAGATATCTGGTCTGTCAAGATCTTATTAATTTTGCTAATGACAAGATACAGAATAGAGACAACCACCAGGAGGTTACGGCATTTAGGGAGCAGGAAGAAAGATGATTCGGCCATCCGAAATTATTTTCTGAATATGTGCTTGATGAAAGGCGTTCTTTTAGAAAATCAAGCGATTTTGTGGGAGCTGCTTGCTGAGGTTTTCAAGTGGGTAGATCATACCTCATGAGCGGTCTCCTGACAGTGACCTCTTATTCTTATATGGTGGCACAGTACCTCCGCTCAAACACCAGATGAGGTTATCACGGATGAGGGGAAGGCACCTGACAAGTGACCTCAACCAACGACTTTAGTTTCATAACCAACCGCAGTTTTTTTTATGAAACATTCTCAACAGCAAAGAACTTATGAGTTTTTCTTGATTTCATACCATGAAATACTTAACCCTCCAAATGGTTTTGACGAGATATCTCGTATATCATGATCTGACCAATTTTGCTGATGACGAAATATCTCGCCCTCAAGAATGTCGACTGAATTTTAAATGATGAAGAGATTGCTGTTTTTAGATGATGACGAGATCAAGATCAGGTCAGTTTTTACTAATGACGGAGGTATCTTGTTCATCAAGATCTGATTAGTTTTGCTAATGATGAGATGCTTCGTCGAGACAACCACCAGAAGGGTTAATATATTATTACGGAAACAGGTTATTTGAACTTTCTCGGCTCTAATGGTAGACCACGGCTCCGTGAAAACCCAATTTCAAAACTGTTTCCTGGATATTTCACCATTATGATAGTCAGTAGAGCGAGTGAAAATTTTATAATTTTATTATTCTGTAGAACATTGTGTATAAGTTGTTTGAAGATTGAAAGGCGTAGCATTAATGTGCATTCCCACTATACAGCGATCTAGGTGGTTTGCTAAAAGAGGAAATATCTCGCACGAAATTTTGCTTCCCCGATATTGTTTGAACATTAAGCCTTTGAAAATTGTATGCTGTTTATTTACTCCTATTTGAATCATATACAACAATTTTCAGAAATTCGAAGACTATTTTATTTGTTATTTGTTTAATTGAAAATATCACTATGAGGTTAAGAACATATACTAGTATCAATAATACCCTAATTATATCTTCAAAAGTGAAGGAATTATATCTGAAAGTAAGTACACACACAAGAGAATTGTTACCTGAGACATATCACCTCTTATTAAAATCATGTAATGTAAATTATATCTTACTGCAATAATTAATAATCACGATCTTGAATTTGCTAATCTGATACACAAAGGCAGTATTTTATAACAGTATGCTTTTTATTATCACATTGTCATATAAAATTGTGTTCAATAAATAGATTAACATTTGTTTATAATCGAAACATCGTTTCAAAATATCACATCGTCGGAGATCTTTGAAAGGTATAACTAGTAGAGTCTTTATAAGTTATCGTGTCATTTATCATTATGCGATGGTCTGCAACGCTGAGTTGTGTAATCATGTCGACACTCAACCCAGTACTGGGTGAATGTTCTAGGATATGTGGCGCATCCAGAATTCCCGAAGAGATTACAGAATGGCCGAGACAGTTCATGGATCAACAGGCTCTGACGCTGAGCAAGATATCTTATGTATTGTCTAGCGCGTTAAACTGGACCACTAAGTTGCATAAGTCTTTTAACCCTTCAAGTGGTTCTGACGAGATATATATCGTCCACATCAAGATCTGACCAATTTTGTTAATGACGACATATCTCGTCCATCAAAATCTGACCAATTTTGCTAATGACGAGATATCTCGTTGTAAAGATATTTCCTATTTTTGATGATGAGGAGATCAAGATCTGGTCAGATTTTTCTAATGACGAGATACCTCTTCTATCAAGATTTAGTCAGTTTTGCAATGACATCGTCGAGACAACCACCAGGAGGGTTAAAGGTATAGTGAGTTGAATTTTTATAAGCTTCCATCTCATTTACCATTCTGCAGTGACCTGAAACGCTGAGTTGAGTAATTGTATAGATACCCAACACTGCACTGGTAGAGGTTCCAGGATATGTGGTGCGTCCAGAATTCTCAGAGATTACAGAATGGCCGAGACAGTTCTTGGATCAACAGATTCTGATGCAGAGGAGGATATCTTACGTATCGTCTACCATGGTCCACTAAGTTGATTAAGTCTTTTAAAGGCATAACGAGTAGTTTGTGTAAGTTTTCATGTCATTTACCATTCTGCAGTTGTCTGCAACGCTGAGTTGAGTAATCATATCGATACCCAACTCCACACTGTGTCGAGGTTCCAGGATATGGAGTGCATCCAGAATTTCCGAAGAGATTGCAGAATGGTCGAGATAGTCCTTGAACAAGCAGGCTCTGATGCCAAGGTGGAGATCTTCTGTGTCGTTCGACTTTAAACTGGTATCCAAGTTGCAAAAGTAAAGTTCTTACTCTTGCATCAATAGCTGCTACTGCATCTGGTTGAGGAATGTTCTGTTGACTCGATGAGGCTGGAGCGTTTATATTTGCTGGCACTTGAATATTTTCATCAAAGTTTGTAGTTGAAACATCAATTCCTTTTTTTGTTACTGTCAAATTATATTGCTGTTTGCTTATTATTTGTGGGACACTTAGCGTTTCATTATTTACTTTAACGTTTGTATCTGGGTTTGCGATCATTGGAACAGCGAACTTTTCATTCGCCGATGCATGAATACTTTGCTTTCGACTCGTCATTTCAGGAATATTGTGCCTCTTTGAGACGATTTGAGGTTTATTCAATGCTTGGTTTGTACCTGTATCTGTTATTTTGTACTTTGTATCCTTGCCTTTCTTGTTATTCGTTGACTGTGAAAACTTCAGCGTTACGTTAGTTCTCAATGGAAGGGCTTCATTCTCATCGACATTCATTGAATGTTTTTGAACATTGGAACCATCATCCAGGGGGGATGTTAAGACCAGGGTGAGTTGAACAAGTATTATGCAAGTGAAAAATGTCATTTTTATGAAAATAATTTATTCTTCAATTCCTTGTTTATTGTTCAATTTAACTCTCTTTTACTCTGATATCTATGTTCACACACTAAAGTATCCTTTCTTTCTAACGATAAGATATTTATTCTTTGTGGTATGTAACGTGATTAGGCAGGAAGCAAGTGTATAAAAATTGACTGGTGAAGACAAGAACTCCTGAAATGAAAAAAATAATAATTAATATACATAATAATTTTTTAACAAAACAAGATATTTCAAGATGGAAATTCATATTGTAAAGAATCAAGACAAATTCCATTACTGCTTTCATGAATCTGCAATTACTTTTCATCCAAATTTTAATACAAAATCTCAGCATTTAAAAATATTCTGAAGTAGAGCGTATAAAAAAGCGCAACTTCAATCTTTCAAGAAATACTTCAGGGTGGAGAGATTTTGCGCACTTCTCTACAATATTGTAATCAGTTTATTTGAGGACTACTACATTGTAAATTATTTTTATAGTGATTTATAAGTTCACACCACAATACTCCTTTAGAATTTAGTAGTGGCTGAATTCGATACAGGCTACTAATACTAATTGCTTATTGTGTGAAACCATGCGAGCTGTATAAAGTTCACTGGTGTAATTTAGTATAGGTGGCCTTGCAATGGATGGTAGCGACGTTTTGACTGTTCTGTGTTGCTTTTAGCAGTCGAATGTGAGCGCAGGCCAGAATTTTTCAAATGAGGATAAGTGGCAATGCAGAGTGAAGCTGTGATAGAAGTAGAAGCAGTGACTGTTATCACAGAGCTGCAAACAGTTGTTGGAAGTTATATGCATCGCATTGGCAATTCAACTGTGCATCGTGGATCATTCATTGCAGCGCGGGCCGAGTTTGGCGAACGCCATCTGAGATTTGTTGGAAGCGCTATCTGATTTGTAAAAAACACGGTCATATTCAAGGCTACCTGTCACCAATGTAGCTGAGTATGTAAAGAACGTGCAGCTTCAGTTTAAAAATAAAGTACTTTATGGTTAAAATTGGTTGCACTGCTTTTTATGCGATTAAACTGCAAATTAATTTTTGTAGTGGTGATTAAGTTAACTCCGCTTAAAATCATAAGTATTAAAATTCAAAAGATAGGAGATAAATCACGCATCATTATTATTTAAAACAAGGTTTTTATATCATACACCTTGAAGTCTTCACATTAAATCTATTTCACTCCTTCTGGTCAAATTATACCGCTCGTTGGTGAGAATTCTGCTCATTTGAATAACGCTGACCATATAATCAGTTTTACTATTCCTTAACCCTCTAAGAAGTTTCTACGAGATATCTCGTCCATCAAGATATAACCGATTTTGCTAATGCCCAGATATCTTGACCTCAAGATATTGCCGATTTTTTTAGATATGTTACTGACGGTGTACTGATTATTACTGACGATACTGATAATTACTGACGATACTGATTATTACTGATGATACTGATTTATTACTAACGATCTCAAGATCTGGTCAGTTTTCTTCTAATGACGAGATATCTCGTCCATCAAGGTCTGGTCAGTTCTGCTAATGACGAGAAACTCGTAGAGACAAAAAACCTCTTCAATGAAGGGTTAATCTTACAAGGGAGACTTTATCCTACACAAAATTGGTGTCGGTTCCTTTCCTTCAACTTGAAACACGGTACAACTAATCCAATTCAATAGTCAAACTAATTTCCGTAAGCACGGTTATTTCAATAAACGACTTCTCATAAACTGAAATGGTTTATTCTAGAAGTTGTAGGATCTCGTCTAATTAGCCCTCGTGTAACAAAATATGATCTTAGAGTTTTTTCAAGGAGTTTATGCCCGTGAATTGGAATCTCCTACCTTTCTGGACTAGTGTAATCAGATATAAATCAAGCATTTTATGTGTTTCTGAGACAGCAGACACGAGTATTAGACGTACTGTAATCTATACAAAGCTGAGTTGGCGTCTGTCTGTATGTTTCTCTACACCGTTTGTCCAATCCACATCAAATTTGGTACACTTAAACTTTGGAACCTGCGAGTAACGCAAGCTACATATTAATCCCCGTTCTCTTTAACCTAGGTGTGCTGAGGTAAATCAATTCGAAATTGCCATAGAAAAACACTGAGCATAAAACGATTGCGGTACGCAACTCAGTTTGTTTTACAAGTATTGCTCGAAAAACAATTTTTTCCGAAACGTTGTATTTAAACAATTTAAAATTCTAATTATGTTTGAACTGATTTTTTATTTATTTCCACATTGTAAATAATTTAGGAATATTTAACTGATGAAAAATAGATACTTAAAATACTTAATTTTACACAACTTACATTTTTTTAATGGAACACGAAAAGCCAAAACCAAAAACTTATTAATCATAAAAGCGTAATTTTGCAATTCGGTATCTGGCAACGCCAGAATTAATGTTTTATTTTGTAAATTAGATTTAAAATTTCGTGTTTGTGTATTTGAGTTAAGACAGAATTGTTGCGGTCATTTTTGAGCATTTCTAAGTTTTGTAAATTTGTGTTTTTTGTAAATAATTCATTATTGTCTATCAATATTTTTCAAGCGTCTTTTTCGAATTTATCTATTTCAGAATATTCTCATGACGTCGAAATTCGACACGCTTACTCAGATCTTTCGTTTTTCAGAATTCCACATTTTTCAATGACCAGAATTTCGTTTCTGTTTTGTATTTATGTGTTCCATTACTTTCCATATTACAGATATATTATTAAGGAGTTAAATTGTAAGGAATTATTTTTATTTTCTGCCAAATACCACTAGACATGGGTAATTTCTTGGTGGTATATGTATATTTCTACGAACTTTCCTTAAGTCTTTGGTTAAATACGTTATAGTTTGTAGAATTCTGTTTCATGAAAATAAATGGAAACCTTTTTTAAGTAAGGTGTATGACTTCTTATTTTAAAATGATTGATGAAGTTAAAATAAAGTTATTCTAAAATTAGGTATGTTACGTTAAATCAAAACGGGTAGCCATACGTTGTAGCTCAAAGATATTTCTAAATTTTGACATATTTTCATTACAAGACGATTAAAATTAATTTAATTTACATTTGTTTTTCATGTTTCATGGGTATTATTGAAAGCTGTACTCCATAGTCAAGTAACTACATCTATCATTCTAAATAGGTAGGTGGTTTGCATATAGAAACTGAGTCTCTCAATTGAAAAAAGTACCCTTAAGGATTCAATTTAAAACTAAATTTTTCTGTTGGAGGAAAGCGAATTTTAAATAAGACTTTGCTGATCTTGGAATAATATCATTGTAAGGAAGTATGTAAACTAGACTGTTGAAAAATAGAAATATTCTGTCTTAAGTGGCAGAAGGTCGAGGTTGCTTACTTGAAGTTGAAACTGTTCGTATACACTTAGGTACCTGTGAAACATTCTTTGAAAGCAGTGATTTTGTAAAAAGTGTAACCGATTGAGTTTGCTTTGTCTACACTGATAACATTTATTTTAAAAAGAAGCTCTGTTATTCCACGTGCGGCTGAATATAATTTTCAAGAAAAAATGTGTGCTTCAAAATAAATAATTAACCACGAATGCCGTAACAGTTTAATCTGCCATCCTCTCACAATAATATAATTCGAAAACATCGAATTCATGGTGCAAGGGTACCACAAATAATAAATATTAATTGGAAAACTGAGTGCAAGACTATACACCGAAAGTTCCTCATTTTTACTGAAAATGGACCTAATTGGCATTCGTAATCACTACGAAACTCAAAATCGACTTCTGAAGAAGTCATCTCAGAAAAAGCTTTTGTAGTTTGTCTTATAGCAAGAGTGTGATGAATATGAAATGGATTATATGGAGGATGTATTATGTATACATATTTGCGTCCGAAGTAAATTGTAGAAGCTATTAGAAAGTTAAAACGATATTAAAAAATATTTTTTGTACACTTAAATGATGCTTGCATTTTTCTATGAAATCGAATCAACATTTAACCAATTCAACCCGAGCATCGACGGGCAATTCTGCTAGTTTATTATAAATAAGACATTGCACCGGAAATCAAAAGTGTTGGTGAAATATTTAATATAACTGATAAATATCAGACATGAATTTTAATTTTTTTCAGAAATAAGTGTGCGTATTCATTACAGCATGTGTGCTCTAAGCGTTCTAGTGAAATTTAAAAAATTTCATTTATGATTTGCTATTAACTATATTATATATTTGCCGTATAGTAGAAGTGTTTTTGTAAAGCCTAGTACAGAATATCTTCTAAAACAATTTCTATATAAATACATATGCTAAAGCGTATTGTTAAATTTCAAATCAATCTAAAAATAAAAAGAAGGAAAAGAAATTTTTCCATGTGATAAAATAGTTTAATGACATACCTAATGAGCTGTGACAAAAATAGCAGAGTATCTTCACGGAACGTTATACCTTAAAGAACGTTAAGATATTTCTGTGAGCATTATCTGTCTGCTTTTTTCTCTGTCATAATTTGTTATTCCTTATACATTAATAAATACCATGAATTAAATTCCCGATTTTATAAAATTTTTTAAAGCGAAAGTTATCGAAGCGTAATATTCTCTCCATTGGATGTCTGAGACTAGAATGTGATGTCTGAGTCTAGAATAAAATGTGTGAGTCTAGAATATGTTGTCTGAGTCCTCCAGATAAGAGAGAGATCTGTAAGGCATAAAAAGGTTCACGATCCTCCTTAAAAACGAACATAATTTTTGTTAAATACAAAATACACATTCCTAAAAGATTATGCCTTCGCCATTAAAAGTTTTCTTAAAAAAACATTTAACTAAGTACCCTTAAAGGTTTCATTGGTCTCGAATATTCTCAGTAAAGTTGAGCATAAGTAAAATAGTAATCTGACTGCCTAAATGGATGTTCCCAGTTGGTAGAGTCACCGATTAGCAACCGGAAGGTTCAGAGTTCGAAACTCCATCCAATCAAAGACGTCGTGTATGTGGGGGGAGGGCTGGTGCACGTTAAATCTATCGTGGCCTCAAATGTCCTCACGTTGGCGTGATGTGAAAGTCTGGAGAATGGAGTGACAGCTCAGGTGTTGAACTCGATATCTGCCCGTTGTTCAAAATGAAGTGTTGCCCTCGGTTCCCGGTCTTTGGGATTGATCCCGGATCGTCGCCAATAGGCCATTGGGTTGCTTCAGTGCGAATTAAATTCGACTATTTACCTATCTAAATGGATGCATTGAATAATCATTTTATTACATTTGAGGAATTTTAATGTCCGGATGGATCAGGTATATTTCAGAATGACAATTTCAAGATTCACCTGAACAATTGAATTCTCCAGTACAGTATCCTTACTTTTTCCTATAAGCTTTTGAATAAAGTGGAGAAATATTTAGAGAAATTTGACTTTTCCATCGTAATTAACCCTCCTGGTGGTTGTCCTGACGAGATATCTCGTCATTAGGAAAACATTACTAAATCTTGATGGACGAGATATCTCATCATTAGCAAAAACATTACCAGATCTTGATGGACGAGATATCTCGTCATTAGAAGAAAGCTGACGATATATTGATCTCATCATCATCAGAAAACAGCAATATCTTGACGATATATCTCGTCATTAGAAAAATTGGTCAGATCTTGATGGACGAGATGTCTCCTTGAAACCTCTTGGAGGGTTAAAAGATATTTTCGAAAAATATTAATCGGATCAAAACCAAAGGTGGGAAATTGAACAAAACATTGTCGTAAACAATAGGCCCTTCTACTGGTAAAGAATATTGTTTGTATAGAAACCGACACAGAGGTGCTAGTGTTGGTTAAGAATTCATTGGAAGTATATTCTGTAAAACATCTTTAAAAAAATTCTCTTACAGACTCACGTTTAATAGATAGCATGAATAATATAAATTAATATGTTTTAAAATGCAAGACATCGTTCGGTTCAACATCGCGTTCCAGTTCATTTAACAATTTAATCCTCTGAGTGATTCACACCCACAAATCCCTTCTTCAACTTGCATTCTTACCTGCATGACTTCTAACCAGTTTTGACTTGTCCAAAAGTATTTCCATGGATTCTTTAATACAATGGGTGCGGTTATTTAGTCACTTTGTGTGTTGTGAGGAAAAGCACCATTCAGAAATCTCATAGAGCTCAGAGGGTTAAAGGGAACCATATTAAAAAAAGAATTTAGATTAACAGTTGATGGGTAAAGATCTATCGTCTTATATGAATGTATTTTGCACATACACAACACATAAGAATTTCAAAAGGTTTTTGAAGTAGTGGAACTATAGAGCACTCTTGATTATCAAAATATCCAATGAGATATTTTTGTATTTCCCAGATATACTTAGAATATTTACATGCAGACTACCACCTCTTAAAAACTATAAAATGTTATGTGTATGTAAGGTAATATGCCTTCATCTTTAGGTTTTTCATAAAAAAACCTTTTAGCATAGTGCCTTCTTTCAAAGGTTACTTGGTCTGATATGGCCTTAACCCTTCCAATCAGATGGGACAAGCACCTCTAGAAGTATTAATGAAAGTTATTGAGCTATTCCTATAATATATTGATTTTAGTGAATGTGAAATTGAGAAATATGCAATGAAGTAAATATATTATGAAAAATAACAATGACCAAACTAAACTATTCCTGACACACAGATTTAAATATTTTTAGTGTATGAAAAGTCACCAATCAAACACAAAATCACTGATGAAAAGGCTTAATTTTCTTACCTTATCTCTTGGCTTATTATTCATAGAGTACCACACATTTCAAGTAAAGCAGGTAGATCCTTTCCTTCAAAAATCTGGTAGATCCTTTTACAAGTCAACAAAACACACTTGGTCATACCTTCAGAGTATGTAAAGAATGATATGATATAAATGAAGTATTCTACGACTTTATATGCTTTCTTTTATATTCCAAACAACACAAACTTCGTGAGGTAAGTTCCACACTTGTTTCCATTCTCAACTTATTCAGAAAGAAAATAACTATATAAATAGATCACGTCAATTTCGTGGGCGATCGTAAAAATGCAATGGCCAGTGTTTCTTTCTACGAATGATTCTTTAGTAACCTTTCGACTTTCGTATGATTTTTATTGCTGTTCTCCACTGCCCGAGTGCGTCACAGACGCGACAAACGTCACAAAGTAACTTTTTTCCGTTTCAAGAAAATTAAAGTAACCCCTCTTCTGTCTGGAACAAAGAGTTTATTAAAAGTAAAATGGCGTTTTTACTTCAAATTCTCGTTTACTCAAAATTTTGTCCTAATAAATCAAAACTCTATACCATTAAGATTCGTTCCTTTGTTATTCAGCTAACGATGTGTAAATAAAACATTTTCACTGAAGGCAGTTCGCCAAGATCTCAATTTCTTCTTTTCCAAAAGGATCTATGGTAACGAACGTCCGACATTGGATCTGAAACCTCCGTATCACAATGAAGGGAAATTTACTGTCTGTGACATCGAGTTCATGTAGGATAATCTTGAAAAAATTGGAGGGTGGTCGTATTTGGTCTGCGGGCAGGGTAAACCTGTATCTGGTCTGCAAGCAGGTTTAATCTGTCCAGAGGGATATATATCTAGTCCGCAGCCTGATAAAAAGTACTTGGAGGGTCGAATCTGGTCTCCGGTCCTGTGGTAACCTATTCGCTATAACTCATTTATATTATTTTAAGGACGATACCTGATCCCATAAGGAACAGCAGATATTTCTCAAATAACTAATATCAACTCTGAATGACACGTCTTATTCAGATGATGCGTGTTCTCTTATCTAACTTTTTGATACTATCATTCGTTTGTATCTTCGAAGTCAACTCATTACTTTCTCAAAGCATTATCCAAGTTGCATATAAAAGAATTTCAAATTATAAAACGGTTCCAAGAGTATGTAAATTGTTTGCAATGAATATACAACGCTATTTCAGCATTAGAAATACATTGAAAAATGATTGAGGGAGAAAAAGGGTTAGCATTGTATAGACGTTTGAATATTGTTGAATCTTCAATGTTAAAGTTACAACAGATTTTCAGTGTTGAGCTTCTGTTGAAGAGACGTGGAAAATGGTTAAACACTGGTGTTGATTAAACATTGGAAAATGTTTGACTCTTCCATGTAAAAAAATATTTGAGGTAGGTAAGTAATTAATTAACGTCACATTGGAGCAACACAACGAGCTATTAGCGACGGTCCGGGATCAATCCCGACGTGAAAGATCCGAGGGCAACACCAAGTAATTTTGAACCATGGTCAGATGACGAGAACAACGCCTGAGCTGACCCACTCTCCAAACTTCCACACCAAGCTAACATGAGAACATTTGAGGCCTCGATAGATTTAACGTGCCCCAACCCCCGTGTACACGACGGTCTTTGGTTGGACCGAGTTTAAAAAATTAGTTGAAGGACAATGTTAAATGCACAACAGTTTCCCTACGTTGGGCATTTCCTGGTGAACAGACTTGGAAAATTGATTGAACACCTGATCCGCGGTCCGCAGTAGCCCAATTGGTAGAGTCGCGTATTAGCAGCCGGGGTTTCGAGTTCGAAACTCCATCCATGTTGGTACGTGGGTACCAACCAAATACCTTAGCGTACGTGAGGGATGATGCACGTTAAATCTGTCGTGGCCTCAAATGTCCTCACGTGGGTGAGGTGTGAAAGTTTGAAGAATGGGTGCCAGTTCATGTGTTTATTTCGTCAACTGACCGTGGTTCAAAATTACGAGGTGTTGTCCTCGGATCTTCCTCTTCGTGCGTGATTCCGGAACTTCAATAGCCCGTTGTGTTTGCTCCAGTGCGAAGTAAATGTAACTACTTATCTAACCACGTTATTGTAAAACAGATATCCAACGTTGAACATCTATTGAACAAGCGTGAGAAATTGTTTGAGCAACTCACATGGAAGAGATACTGAAGGAAACTTGAATCTCGAACGGTTTAATTATTTGAAAGTCAAACTTTGAACGAACACTGAAAAACAGTTTTTCAGCGTTGATGAGACATAAAATTAGTCTAGACAGCTGTTGCTCACAAATTGTGTTCCCATTCATTACCAAGTTTGACAAAAAGACATAGATGCTAAAAAGCTACTTCCAAAAAAATGATATACCAGCACACCGTAATTTGAAGCAATTGAAATTCTTTGAGATTTGTATAGCTTGGAGACTCAGACACTATTTCTCCGATTTTCCGGGTAACTGACACATGTGTACAGAGGTCTGTAATAAAACAACACAGAAGTGTGATATAACTTGAATCACCGCTTGAGATATCATTAATCTTTTTAAAAATAAATCAAGATGAGTTGCTTGATGTTTGAAAAATGACGGAAATAAATTTCAGTTAAAATTGAAGACATGTAGAAGAATTCCTGAAACCCCTTTCCAGGTAACAACTTTATGCAGTTCCACTATGGTACGAATATTTCTTTAATCTTTATACATATACTGTCTACATGTATCTGTCCTCTCTACACATATCTGTCATAATAACAGAAATTACAGGAACAGAGGTGGAAGGAGTGGTGTAGGGATGGTACTCATTGGTGTGTGTGTAATGATGAAAATTCACTAATGGAGGGGCAGAAAATTCCAGAAAACCATTTATTGAATCCTTGAGTAAGTTAATAATAAATGATAACATAGTAAGCATAATCATAGTACGTGGAGGAGTTCTATGTTGGGTGTAGGATGCTGGAATAGCTCTGAGCTCCTTATTCTAAGGAATTTGGGAACGATCTCGAAGTTAAAAATGAGTCCGCTATTGGTTAAATATTTAGAGTAAGATTATTGAAATAGGGGACCAATTAAAAAAGTTTAATGGAAGAAAAGGCGGAGTTTTTAGAGTTGCATGTGCATCTTAAGTGTTGTGGAATAAACCGGCGATCTGAAAGGAAGAAACAAGCATCTCCAGCGAGCAGCCCCGTTTGAGGCTATGATTAACAAGATGGGATAGTTCAACAGGTGAAAGTGGTCACAAGATGTATTGGGATATATAGAGTTCTAGAAGACTAGGAGGATGAAAAGAGAAAAAAGGGGTAGGTATTTAATTAACGTCGCACTGGAGCAACACACGGGTTATTGGGAAAAAAGGGAGTTATTCTGGAACGTTAAGGGACTTATGTGGGGTGAAAATTATATTTTTAAGGGGCTAGTTTTAGTATCGTTTCATAAATATCAATCTTACAAAGTTAGTTTTATTGACAAAAATTGATCGAATAAGAGAATCAAGTGAAAATAGCTTCTAGAAAGATTAGCATTAACAAAATTATTTAAAAATAGGCATTTTAGCATTAAAAAACATCCTAAAAACTAAACAAAATTTATCTGAAGCTTGCAACGTGAATGCAACTACATTCAAACTCGTGTACTAAGTAAATGCAACTAACGCATTTAAACGAAATAAGCTGAATTTGAAGGATATTAGCAAACAAAACACATTTCCTCATATTCAAAACAAAAACTCTTCCAAATAGAGATACAGTCTGAAACGGGAAAGCATCCTCATTGTTCAAAATCAACATAAATTATAGGTTCATTTCCCAAAACGCTTGGTACAGGTTTGCGAGAGAATGTCTATTTATGACGTAACTCAACGTTGGCATTACGTCGGTGTTGTGTTGTCAGTCGCATAAAATACGAGGTTCACAAGTACGGATTTATCCATTTATGACTAAATTGAAAGCAACCTGAATCCAAATACAAAAGACATGGACTGCGTTCTTCCTTTCTCTTCAACAATGACCCGTATTTTCAGATCCCGGAAACAATTTTGTCAGTTTAGGTTTTTAAGAACAGTTCTTGAATATATACAAAACCAACAAGTCAATTATTTAGAGAGGGACGTGGTTATCCGGTTGGAAGACTAGTTGATTTGCAATCGGAGGGTTGTGAGTTCAAAACTAGGTCCAACCAAACACCGTCGTATGCACGGGGTCTGTCAAATATTCTCACATATTCTCAATATTCTCACGACGTTGACTTGGTGTGGAAGTTTGGAGAGTGGGATGCCAGCTCAGGTCATCTGATCGTGGTTCACAATCACGAGGTGTTATCCTTGGATCTTTCCCTTCGGAATTGATCTTGCATCGTCACAAATAACCCGTTGTGTTACTCCAGTACTACGTTAATTAACTACCTACTTACGTTATTTAGAGAGATAATTATCGAAATTGAATGCTGAAAATTATACATCCTTTTATCCATCATAATTATATTTTGTAAATAAATGAATTTATCTTTCCTTATTCTTTTTAATTGAGGTCGAATTAGCCTTTGTGTAGCAAATAATGACGAAAGAGTGACAAACTGAATCTTTTATGTCAAAAGTGGCAGGAACTAAATAAACAAGTGGTCAAGTCAATCACAAACGTTTGGTCTTATGTTTGAAGACAACGATTTTCAACCAGTTGTACGCGAGGCCCTCTATATATAGAGTACATGCCACGTTGATTTATTTGATGATATGACTGATTTACTGGCAAGGGTGGATTGGAAGCAGTTCAACACAGCAAATAGTGATCTCACCACCTCGGAAATTTAATCATCGATTATTTCGAAAAATAAAAAAACAGTCTGTTCCTCCCAACGTTCTTGGTATTCCGCAAAACGTCCTAAGTACATTTCAAATGTTCAGTACTTTACCAAACTGCTCTGGCAAAATTTGGATAGATAGATAATAATTAACGTCGCCCAGGAGCAACACATCGGGCATTTTGGTGAATGTCAGGGATCAATCCCGAAAGTGATTAGCATCGCATTGGCAATTCAACTACTCATCGTGGACCATCCATCGAAGTTTATAAAGTTTGAGTGTTCAAATCACGTCAGGGTCACCAATTTGGCAATCTCGTGTGAAACAGTGCAACTTTTGTCTACCAAAAAATACTCCATAGTAGAGTTGGGTTACACTGCTACATACAGGGTGATTCTACGATCATGGGACAAACTTCAGGGGGTGATAGAACACAACGAAACAAACACTTTTCCCCATAGAATGTATGGTCGCAAGTGCAGCGGTTGGCCGCTAGAGAGCGCAGTCAAACGCTTATATAAAAGCCCATAGAATGTCTATTGGGTGAGTCTAAACTAATACGACAAACTTCAGGGTGTGATAGAATACAACGAAACAAACACTTTTCACCATAGAATGTATGGTCGCTAGAGGGCGCTTTCCATTTCGGCACAAGCACACGGTCCGACGCAACTTGGAAAGAGGCATGAAATATGGAAACAACGCTTTAATGTCAAATAAACATCAATAACTGCTTGCCAAAACGAAATAATACAATTAGATTCGCATAAATTAAAGATAAATACAAGGAACAACGGGTAAGATAGAAATGACATGTACAAAACATGAGAAACTTTTCACATGGAAATGAAACGACATGTACAAACATCAGTCGGTACGTACAACGCAAATGCACAATTACAGAAGCTGTTCAAAATCGGCGATGCGAGGCCACACCTGATGCAGGCCTCGCGTGTGTTGATATATTTATGGAGCACATGGCCCCGCAGGGGCCTAAATCTCCGGTGTTGAACATAGAGCTTGACTTATTGGAATTTGTCTTGTTGAGTTGAGTATTGAAATTAAAAGCTAGCTAATAATAAAAAAGAATCCGGTAAAATTTAGGAGTTAGGAAGAATAAAGATAAATTTTAATTAGATTAGATCAGTGATCTCTGCTGCCCAGTGTGAGGCTGCGCCTAGGTCTGGATTTATTTTGAGGAAGGGTTGGGTCGTAGATTTCTATTTCCTGCACTGCTGCATTGTGACTATTATTAATTTGGAGGAAGAATTTGTGAGAGATTTTATAGATAAATTTTCTTATTGTTGGGATATTCAGAGTTCTGGTGATATCGCTATTGCGATAATACCATCTTGCATTCGATATTTGCCTAAGAAAGATATTTTGAAGCTGTTCGATGCGCTTTAGATTCACATCATTAGTCCCACCCCAGATTGGGCAAGCATATGTTATGATTGGCCTGACAAATGAAAGGTATATGATTTTCTTGTTGTGTATAGAAAGTGTTGAACTCCGGGATGTGAGAGGGTAAACAGTGGCAGTGATTTTACGAAATTTATCCTGTATATGTTGTATGTGTGGCTTCCAGTTTAATTTTGAGTCTAGGATAAGTAATAGATATTTGGTTTGAAGTGACCAAGGGATTGATTGACCATAAAGTTGGAGTTTGGGTAGTTTTGAGGGATTTCTGCAGTGGAACATGATTGCAGCTGTCTTTTCAACATTGAGTAGTATTTTCCATTTGACAAGCCAGGATTCAAGGTAGTAGATATGGACTTTAAGGTCAGCAATAAGTATTTTATAATTTTTATGTGTTGAGTAAAAATTGCAGTGTCATCTGCGAACATGCTAATTTTAGTGTTATCCGTTTGGGGTATATCGTTCATATATAAATTAAAGAGAAAAGGTCCGAGTTTGGATCCTTGTGGGACTCCAGCATAAATATTTCTTTTCGAAGATAACTGATTATTGACTCTAACAACATACGTTCTATTGGTAAGATATGAGGCTATAAGTTTAATAATATAATCAGGGAAGTTATATAAGATCATTTTGTAAATAAGACCCTGAATCCAGACTTTGTCAAAGGCTTTGGCAATATCAAAAAAGACTATCCCAGTGTATTTATTCGGTTTATTTGTATTTCCAGACTGAATATATTCAACTACCTGATGCAGGCCTCGCATCGCCGACGTAACGCTTTTATACAAGCGTTCGACTGCGCTCTCTAGCGGCCAACCGCTGCACTTGCGACCATACATTCTATGGGGAAAAGTGTTTGTTTCGTTGTGTTCTATCACCCCTTGAAGTTTGTCCCATGACCGTAGAATCACCCTGTATACTATTGTATCGTAAGTTAATTTTCACCACAAGGGTTAGCAAGAACGGTATGCGTAACATCAATGTAACTTGATAGTCAAGAAGAGAGATATTTATGTATACATGAAAAGTCACGAACCTATTGAACTAATCAGTTGGGTGCTAGACGTCCTTGAGTGAGCGTATGTTCTGTGAGACCGTCGCATTCGCAAGGACCGAGCGAATAGATCAGCGAATTTGCATCAAATTTTGCGTTCAATCTGAAAACTCGTCCACAAAAAGGCTTTCGGGTACGATGCAATGTCCACCTTAAATAGAAATGTGATACAGCTGCTTCATAGATGGCCGGGAACCTATTGAAAGTTATCCACGTTCTGGAAGGCCTTCAATATACATAACGCATGAGAATACGTGTACAGGCTGCAATAGACAAAGATCGGTGACTGACAGTGCGAGAATTAGAAGATAATCTGCAGATTCCCAAAAGTATTGTGTTCAAAATTTTGACGAAACATCTTGGCCTGAAACGTGTGGTGGCGCACATTCATCACGTCTCGTGCAGTTTTTTTGGAGACACCAAATCTCCCAGGTGGCTCAGTCCCCTTAAAGCCTGGATTTGGTTCCTCTGCGACTTTGGGCTTTTCCGAAAGCTAAAATCACCTCTGAAAGAGGAGATTTCAGAACATGAATACGATTCAGGATAACCCGAGGAGGCAGGTGATGGCGATTCCCACAATGAAAAGTGTTTTGAAAAGTCGAAGGGAGACACAGGGTAGAGTGTGTGAGGTCCCAAAGTGCCTACTTTGAAACAGACTAAGTGCAAAAAGTCCTAAGTGTAATGTATCTTGTTTCATATTGCATATCTGAATACCTTCAGGACAATTGGTTGCTTGGGGTTTTTTGGCGCAAAGGCCATATTTGGGTATGCTGCGTCATACGCAAGACATACAATATCAAGTGATAGACATACACACACAAAGATTCTACTGACACAGAAAAGAGAAATATACCCAAGGAGGAATCGCACCAGACAGGAATCGAACCTGCGCCTCCTACAACGCGCAGGGTGCTAGAGCAGTGGGCAAACCCATTAAGCCACGACGATCCCACTTTCCAGACAGGCCTAGTAGCTATATTGTGGAGTGGGCATGAAAACAAGTTTCGGAAATTTTCATAAGAGTTTTAAAAATCAAATGTAAGTTTGAATTGTTTTTCTTTTGTAGATAAAATAATAAATATATTCGCACCATCACAGTTCTTCATCGCTCCTTTTTTCCGCCTACAACAAGAAAAGGCTTGCTTTCATTGTTCAGGCTCCTTCTGTTGACTTTTAGCTTGCAGCTTAACCCTCCTGGTGGTTGACTTGACGAGGTGTCTCGTCAATAGAAAAACAAACCAGATCTTGATGGACGAGATGTCTCGTCAATAGAAAAACAAACCAGATCTTGATGGACGAGATGTCTCGTCATTAGAAAAAACTGACAAGATCTTGATATCGTCATCATAAAAAAATATCTGCAATATCTTGATGACAATATATCTCGTCATTAACAAAATTGGTTAGATCTTGATGTACGAGATATCTTGTCAAAACCACTTGGAGGGTTAAATCTATTTTATCTTTTACTCTCTTCAGTAATTATTTTCGATAATCCAACGTCACACATTTCAAAATTAATTCACGTTGTCCGCAGACAATCACCTGAGTTCATAAATTCTTCCGTGCGTTTACTTTCGACTTTTATAACAACTTTCTCTAACCATACAGGGTTTGTTTAAACAGCAGAGATTTTGCAACAGTCCATTCTCTTGGAAGTACAATTTATTCTTTCAGCGACTTCAATTTTATAACGCTCCTTTTCTAGTATTGTATCGGATTTCTCACTTTCACGGAGTTTAATTTTAGACGATATAATACTTATGAAAACGATTTGCGCTTTCATTTAAAAGACTTTATATGGAGATAGCGGTAGGGCAAAATGTTAATCCATCAGTCTCCTTTTTTAATTGGATCGAAATACTCCCACTGAAATGTTAATATATTGATTATATGTTGTACAAACAAAAACAATGTAAAATTATTCTGAGTACTGTTAAGTTAGGTTTTTAGAAAGCGCAAAAAAATTCTCTACTTTCTAATCGTAATTTTAAAGTGCGATTTACAAAATTCTGCCGAACTATCCACGAATGACTTTCTTCTGTCTGTATACTTTCCCCCATTAGAGTCTTTCAGTTCAAGACATATTATACCAAGATTTATACACTGCTGGCCACCGTAAATGCAACACCCTGAAGGAAGCATGCAAATAATATGAAATTTACAACATGCATTAGCGGAGGTGAGATATGCAAATGATTAGAATTTCAGCGCAGACGCACATCACGCGTGCCTGTGGCGCCACTTCAAAGCGCTATTTAAGGCTTGGAGATTTCGACGATTTCAAGTACGGCAATTGTGTTTTTCTTGTGGTTTTTTCAAAAAAAACGATCAATTATGCCTCGTAGAAAACAGCGATCATCTTTTGATCAAGTATCCGAGTTCGACAGAGGAAGGATAGTGGCCTACCGAGATTGTGGATTATCTTTCAGGGAAATCGGTAGTCGTGTTGGACGAAACCAAACAACTGTAATGAGGATATGTGATCGTTGGATGCAGGAGGGTACGACGGACCGACGTGTTTGATCGCATCCACCTCAGTGCACCACTTCACATGATGACAGGCATATTGTGCGTATGGCAGTGACGGATCGCTCAGCCACATCACGAACCATAGCACAGCACATTCAGTCTGTACCGCATCATCCAGTGTCTGCGCGTACCATTCGACGCCGTTTACAGCAGAGTGGTCTGTCCGCAAGACGTCATTGCTTCGTCTACCCTTGACGCAGAACCACAGACGTTTCCGCCGCCAATGGTGCGATGAAAGAAGGATGTGGACGGCAGAATGGAATGAAATTGTCTTTACTGACGAGTCACGCTTCTGTCTGCAACACCACGATGGTCGGATTCGAGTCTGGAGACACCGTGGAGAGAGGATGCTGAACAGCTGCGTTATGCACCGCCATACTGGTCCTACACCGGGTATTATGGTATGGGGCGGTATTGGATATCACTCTCGCACTCCTCTAGTACGCATTGCCGGTACTTTAAACAGCCAGCGCTACATCTCCGAGGTGTTGGAGCCAGTTGTCCTTCCTGACCTTCAGGGCTTGCCCACAGCCATATTTCAACAGGATAATGCGCGACCGCACGTGGCACGCATTGTCCAAGGGTTCTTCGTCAATCGCCAGATTGAATTGCTTCCCTGGCCAGCTCGCTCTCCGGATCTTTCGCCGATAGAAAACATGTGGTCCATGGTTGCTCAACGATTGACCCAGAATACATCCCCAGCTGCCACAGCAGATCAACTTTGGCAACGTGTGGAAGCTGCTTGGTCTGCTGTACCCCAAGAACACATCCAAAGTCTCTTTGAATCAATGCCGAGGCGTGTGGCAGCGGTGATCTCCAACAATGGCGGCTACTCTGGCTACTGATTTTGGCAGGAACCACACTTCACAGAAGTCTATAAATTTAATCATTTGATACTTGGTCAACATGTTATCTACAAAATAAATTTTGTTGTGATATCTCTTGTCTTTCTTGGTGTTGCAATTTGGGTGGCCAGCAGTGTACTTAAAGAAAAATTATGATAGTTAGAATCTTAGTTTGGTTTCAACGCTGACTTCCGCCGTTCTCTTGAATGTTGCAGAACATTCTCTAATCACTTTCGACAAGATGCAAATTCATATTTCCATTAGACTTTGCAGTTTAATGGATGATTTCGTCATCGAGTCCCAGAATCGTGAAATTTCAGCTGAATTGACAGTCATGAATCTCCTTGACAGAATGATTGCCTTCGCTCCATATAATAGATCAAATCTTAGTAAATTTTGTACCGAGAGAGAGGATTTGAGAAATTTCTGCTTTATTACCGTAGTTAAAAGGTATGTTTCCGTTTTAATTGCCATTCTATCCTATACAAGCAGATACCCCTTTTCCTGATGCATTAAAAACCGAGAGTTTTATATTCTTACTCTAACTATGTTAATATCTTTATGAACTTCTATATATTTTATAAACAGACATTTAAAATAATTTTAAATGACTATTTTGTTACCTCGTTAATGTTTTTAAGATGTAAATATTCATTTTGTTTAAGAATTAAACGTTGCGCATAGTGCTACATTTTATGTACGTAAGTGACTATATATTTGAGAAACTCATATTTTCTTTCCTCTAATATAAATAGGTACGTTTTCGCTTTAATTACTGGTTTCTCTATTCAATTCAAGTATGTACCTATCTTTGCAATGCATTAAAAGAAGCTATTTTTTAATTTTCCGTAACGTTTTTAGAGGTGCTTTAAACTCTAAGCAAATTTAACTTGTTTTACACGACTGTTATATTTTCTCGTTGATGTTTTCGTATTTTCGTGATACAATTATTCTTTTTAGTTTAATAAACAATAAACATTGGACATACTATTAAATTCTGGACTAGTATAATCATATATAAGTTCAGAATTTATTTGTTTCTTAGACAACAGACGGGGTATCTGACAAAGTGTAATTTATTATAAACAAGGCATTGAACCTGCAATCAAATCTATGATGTAGGTAAAATATTTAATATCTCACCCAATGATGCCCGTTATATCCGTTACAGCATAATGTGTGCTCTAAGCATTCTACTGAAGTTTTAAAAATCTTACTTGTGATTTACTCTCGACTGTATTATATTTCAAAGCTTAGTATCACTTATCAAACAATTTCAATCAAAATACGTTTGTTACAATGTATTATTGAATTTCAAATCGTAAAAAAGAAAAAAGGAATATTTGACACAAATTTTAATTTTGTTTAGAAATAAATATGCGGATCTATTCCGCATAGCGTGTGCTCTAAGCATTCTAGTGAAATTAAAAATTTTTATTTGTGATTTACTATTGACTATTATATTTGACGTATAATGGACGTTTTTTGCAAAGCCTCTCTTTCTAAAGAATTTCAATATAAATACATTTACTACAGTAATTGTTAAATTTCAAATCAATCTAATAATAAAGCGAAGAAACTTTTTCATTTGATAAAATACAATTTAAAGGCATACCTAATGATCTGTGACGAAAATAGCAGTATGTCTTCACGAAGTGTTATACTTTAACAATCATATTAAGGTATTTCTGTGATTATTATCTGTCTGCTTTTCTTCTTTGTCATAATTTTGCTATTCCTCACACATTACTAAATACCACGAATTCAATTAAAATTTTTATTAAATTTTTCAAAACGAAAATTAACAAAGTGTAATATTTTCTCCATTGGATGTCTGAGTCTGAGAATCTGATGTTTAAGAGTCCTCCAGATAAGAAAGAGAGATAGAAACAGATCTGTAAGACATAAAGGGGCTCAAGCTTGCCATTAAAAACGAACATAAATTTTGTGTGCAAAATGGATTCCTATAAGATGATGCCTTCGCCCTTAAGATTTTTCTTAAGAAAACTATTTAATAAAGCACCCTTCAAAAATTTAATTGATCTCGAACATTCTCAGAAAAGTTGAGCATAAGTAAAATAGTAATCTGAGTTCATAAATGGATGCGCCCAGTTGGTGGTGTCGCGGATTAGCAGCAAGAAGGTTGCGAGTTCGAAACTCGATCCAATCAAAGACTGTCATATGTGCGGGGGCTGGGGCACTTTAAATCTATGGTGGCCTTAAAACTTTTCACGTTGGTGTGATGTTAAAGTTTGGAGAGAGAGTGATCTGCACGTGGTTCAAAATGACGAAGTGTTGTCCTTGGATCTATATCTTTGGGATTGATCCCGGACCGTCACCAATGGCCTGTTGTGTTGCTCCCAGTGCGACATAAATTCAACTACCTACCTACCTAAATGGATGTATTGAATAATTAAGTTATTTCGTTTGAGAAATTTTAATGCCTGTATGAATAAGGTATATTTCAGTACAATTACAAGATTCACCTGATCAATTGAATTCGCCAGTACAGTCCTTACTTTTTCTTATAAGTTTTTGAATGAAATGGAGAAGTGTTTACAGAGAAATTACTTCTCCATCGTAATTAAAAGGCATCTACGAAAAATATTAATGGGATCAAAATCAAACATGGAAAATTCATCAAACCATTGTCACAAATTACAGGCCCTTCTACTTGTAAAGAATATTTTTGGGTATAGAAATCGGCGAGGGTGCTAGAGTTGGTTGAGAATTTATTAGAAGTATGTATATTCTGCAAAACATCTTTAAAAAGTTATCTCCCAGATTACCAATACAGCAGAAATAATATGAATTAATACATTTTAAGATATAAGATATAGATCGTTAGGTTCAACATCGTGTTTCAACTCATTTAACATTTTAATTCTCGGATGGATTCACAAGTATATATATCCCTTCTACAACTTGCAGTCTTAACTGCATGACTTCTAACCAGTTTTGACCTTCTTGTCTAAGAGTGCCCGTGGATTCTTTCGAGCAATAAATGTGGTTGTTTAATCACACACGCACACGCACACACATAGTGTGTGGGTGTTGTGAGGGAAAAGCGATACTACACTATTCAGAAATCTCATGACCCTTAGAGCGTTAAAGGGCACTATACTATAAAGGAATTTAGGATAAACAATTGATGAGTAAAGATCTATCGTCTTATATGAATACATTTTGCATAACAATTTCAAAAGTTTTTAAGAGGTAGTGACTTCTTATATCTCGCCGATTATTTAGAGTCATCTAAGTCATCTGAAAATCCGAATAATAAACAATCAAACTTACAAAGTATTAAAAATCAAATTTACAAAGTATTAAAAATCAAGCTTACAAAGTATTAAAAATCAAACATACAAACATTAAAACGTAAAGTAACAGAAATGCAGACCAACAAAACGCCAAAAGATCAAAAATACAGACCAGCAAAAGGTCAAAAATGCAGACAAGCAAAAAGCCAAATGGCTAAAAAGCCAAAATACCATATATATAACTCGCGCGCAACTAAATAACCACATTTATTACATGAAAGAATCGGCGGAATCACTCTTAGACAAGAAGTCAAAATTTAGGTTACTTGGTCTGATAGAGCTATTTAAAATCGCTATAATGGATTAAGTTTAGGAAATGTGAGATTGAGAAATATGCAATGAAGTAAATATATTAAAAAAATAACGATGATCAAAATAAATGCTTCTTGACACAGATTTACATATTTTAATGTATAAAAGTCACCAATCAAACACAAAATCAATGATGAAAAGGCATAATTTTCTTATCTTATCTCTTGGCTTACTATTCATAGAGTATCACACATTTCAAGTAAAGCCAAGTAAATCTGATAGATCCTTTTAAAGGTAAAAAAAACACACTTGGTCATACCTTCAGAGTACGTAAAGAATGATATGATATGAATGAAGTACCCTACGACTTTGTATGCTTTCTTTTATATTCCAAAAAACACACAAGTGTGGAACTGTCCGAGTGAGTCACAGACGCGACAAACGTCACAAAGTAACTTCAATCCGTTTCAAGACAACTAAAGTAACCCCACTTCTGTTTGGAATAAAGAGTTTATCAAAAGAAAAATGGCGTTTTATACTTGAAAATTCACCTTTCCTCAAAATTCTGTCCCAATAAATCAAAACTCAAAACCTTTAAGATTCGTGCCTTTGTTGTTCGGCTAACGATATGTAAGTTACAGATTTTCACTAAAGGTGGTTTTCCAAGATCTGAATTTCTTCTTTTCCAAAAGGATCTATGATAACGAACGAACAACGTTGGATCTGAAACCTCCGTATCACGAAGGGAAATTTATTGGTTGTGGCATCAAAAGTTCATACAGGATAATTAAAAGATTGGAGGGCCGTATTTTGGTCTGCGGGCCGGGTATACCTGTATCTGGTCTGCAGGCCGGTTTAATCTGTCCGGAAGGATATATCTGGTCTTTGGTCGGATAATAAATATTTGGAGAACTGAACCTGGTCTCCGGTTCTGAGGAAATCTATTCGCTACAATTCAATAAGGTATTTTGAGGACGCTAGCTTGCCCCATGAGGAACAGCAGCTATTTCTTAAATAACTAATATGAACTCTGAATGAGACACGTTGTATTCAGATGATGCGTAGACCAGATCCAACCCTCGAACTGGCTAAACCAGCCCTCAGGAGAAATACTCTCCTGCGGATAGTTTTGCCTGGCCCGTACACCAGATTCGGCATTGCAAATATTCTTTTCAAGGCAGCAGATCCAGATCCGGTCCTTCGTATAGGTTTACCTGGCCTTTAGATCAGATGCGGTTCACCGAATATTTTGTCATTCAAATATTTGAATATAGAATTTCAAATATTTGTATCAGGCCCGCAGACCATATATGCGGAAATGAAATAATCTGAAATGGATGAAAAAACGAAGTAGTAATGAGAGAGGTTATGAACGAAATCTATCGTATTGCATCCAACGATCGTATTGTTTTCTATTTCAATTTTCACTTGTCTCCAACAGTTCTTATTTTGAGTTTTCGAGGGTAACTTGTGAACATTTCTACGCTAAGCCTCACAGAAGTACAGAAAAAACTTTAAGCGTTTTCTTTATTAAAGTGACTACCGCTTTTCTCCCCTTGATAAAATAAATGGGCAAATTCGTTTCCTTAATTTTCTTTATTTTTGTTTCTCCTAAAAATGTGTTTCTGGTAGTAAATTTCTTACTTCTTGTTCTATGCGTCTCTTAGTGCTGTTCATTTAGAGGTTCATTATTCCGTACCAAAATAATTATAGACCAGTTTTATCATCTTGCTTTAATCTTGTCACTTTTTGAGTCTTTTACAGTATTGTGTACTAGATTGGCTAAGGTTTTCATCTTTTATTCTCTTCAGTAATTATTTTCGGCAATCTAACATCACACATTTCAAAACGAATGTCCGCTGTCCGCAGACAATCACCTGAGTTCCTAAATTCGTGCTTTTACTTCCGACTTTTATAGGAACTTTCTCTAACCATGCAGGGTTTAATTTGCTTAAACAGCGGAGATTTTGTAACAGCTGCATATTCTTGGTAGTTCAATCTATTCTTTCAACCACATTAATTTCCTTACGTTCCTTTTCTATAGCGTTGGATCAGATTTCTCACCTTGATGGAGTTTATTTTCGGCCAATATAACATTGATAAATCGACTTGTGCTAGCATTCAAAAGACTACATATAATGTCGGCGGAAGGGGAAAATGTTAATCAATCAGTCCCTTTTTGAGTTTAGTCGAAATACTCCCACAGCGATGTTAATGTATTAATTATATCTTGTACAAACAAAAAACAATGTAAAATTATTCAGAGTACTGTTAAGTGCCAGTTAGGTTTTTGTAAAGTGCATTCCCTACGTTCTATTCGTAATCTTGGAGTGCGATTCACAAAATCCTGGCAAACTATCTGCGAATGACTTTCTTCTGTCTGTTACTTTTCATAACCGAAAAATTGAAAACTCCTATTTCTAGTTTTAATTTGTTTGAGTTGTTTCAGGATGCATTTATCCTATTTGAAAATTAGAATAAACCTAGTGTACATTTCATTTATTAACCCTCAAAGTGGTTTCTACAAGATATCTCGTCCATCAAGATCTGACGAATTTTGCTAATGACGATATATCTCGTTATCAAGATATTGACGATCATTTAATGATGACAAGATCAAGATCTGGTCAGTTTTCTTCTAATTATTAGATACCTTTTCCATAAAGATCCGGTCAGTTTTGCAAATGACTAGATACTTCTTAGAGACAACCACCTGGAGGGCTAAAATATCTATACACAATCTTATAAGACTAAATAAAAATTTATGACTAAACTAAAGGATCATTTTCTACCAAGGTTTAGCCGGATTTTCAAATGACATAAATTATAAAATAGCGCGTATTTCGTGAAATTTGAGAATGCTTATTTTTATAACCTAATTTAAAAATGTATAAATTTTCAGTTTTAATAAATTTCTCACACAGTTAGGAGGAGTATATGCACTTAACTCCTAAGGATCAGGCACGCAATATTCCACCTTGTAGTTTTTCCTGCATGGCTTCTAATCGGTTTTAGACTTCTCGACCAATAGAATTCTTCCTTAGGATTTCTTCAACCAATGGATGTGCTTTTTGTGTAGCAGCGTAAAAACAATAGAACACTGCTCGGAAATCGTGAGTGAATGAGGAATTCACACAAAATATCCTATCATTGCCATGCCAAACAAACTTTCACACAATGGGGATGCTGTTTGACAATTTATTTGAAAAGAGTATCGTACTTTATGACACACAATTATGGTCAAAATCTCTCCATCCTTTTAGACTTTTCATTAAAGATTCGAAAATAAGGATTTCCAAAAGATTTGTTTGCAGATATTACAGCAGAAAGATCAGAAATTGATTTTAAACACTTTTTCTGTTCTAAAGTAGCTTATTTGTTTACTTTTTTAATAATCCTCGGACCATAGTTGGATTATCAAATACCCAACTAAAATCTATCAAATACACTGCTGGCCACCCAAATTGCAACACCAAGAAAGACAAGAGATATCACAACAAAATTTATTTTGTAGATAACATGTTGACCAAGTATCAAATGATTAAATTTAGACTTCTGTGAAGTGTGGTTCCTGCCAAAATCAGTAGCCAGAGTAGCCGCCATTGTTGGAGATCACCGCTGCCACACGCCTCGGCATTGATTCAAAGAGACTTTGGATGTGTTCTTGGGGTACAGCAGACCAAGCAGCTTCCACACGTTGCCAAAGTTGATCTGGTGTGGCAGCTGGGGATGTATTCTGGGTCAATCGTTGAGCAACCATGGACCACATGTTTTCTATCGGCGAAAGATCCGGAGAGCGAGCTGGCCAGGGAAGCCATTGAATCTGACGATTGACGAAGAACCCTTGGGCAATGCGTGCCACGTGTGGTCGCGCATTATCCTGTTGAAATATGGCTGTGGGCAAGCCCTGAAGGTAAGGAAGGACAACTGGCTCCAACACCTCGGAGATGTAGCGCTGGCTGTTTAAAGTACCGGCAATGCGTACTAGAGGAGTGCGAGAGTGATATCCAATACCGCCCCATACCATAATACCCGGTGCAGGACCAGTGTGGCGGTGCATAACGCAGCTGTTCAGCATCCTCTCTCCACGGTTTCTCCAGACTCGAATCCGACCATCGTGGTGTTGCAGACAGAAGCGTGACTCGTCAGTAAAGACAATTTCATTTCATTCTGCCGTCCACATCCTTCTTTCATCGCACCATTGGCGGCGGAAACGTCTGTGGTTCTGCGTCAAAGGTAGACGAAGCAATGGACGTCTTGCGGACAGACCACTCTGCTGTAAACGGCGTCGAATGGTACGCGCAGACACTGGATGATGCGGTACAGACTGAATGTGCTGTGCTATGGTTCGTGATGTGGCTGAGCGATCCGTCACTGCCATACGCACAATATGCCTGTCATCACGTGAAGTGGTGCACTGAGGTGGATGCGATCGAACACGTCGGTCCGTCGTACCCTCCTGCATCCAACGATCACATATCCGCATTACAGTTGTTTGGTTTCGTCCAACACGACTACCGATTTCCCTGAAAGATAATCCACAATCTCGGTAGGCCACTATCCTTCCTCTGTCGAGCTCGGATACTTGATCAAAAGATGATCGCTGTTTTCTACGAGGCATAATTGATCGTTTTTTTTGAAAAAACCACAAGAAAAACACAATTGCCGTACTTGAAATCGTCGAAATCTCCAAGCCTTAAATAGCGCTTTGAAGTGGCGCCACAGGCGCGCGTGATGTGCGTCTGCGCTGAAATTCTAATCATTTGCATATCTCACCTCCGCTAATGCATGTTGTAAATTTCATACTATTTGCATGCTTCCTTCAGGGTGTTGCATTTACGGTGGCCAGCAGTGTATATTTCCTTTAATAAATCGATAAAGGACCATAGTTGAGATAATGTGTTTAATAGGTTAAATGCAATGGGCAACTCACCATTAACAGTTGGCAAATGAAAAAACCATGACAATGTACTTTACGTTCAACCAATGTTTTGTCATTTAGTACTTAAACCGTTCACTAGATGTAAAAATTCAAACGTCAGTGTATTCGTGCGCACGGATGTTTGGACCATAGTTGTGTGCGATTAATGTATAAGTATATGGAAAATGCCGGTTCTGAAACAGGCGGTGCCGCGGTGCCGGAAGTGACGTCACGCGGAGTTGAGTTGTTTTCTCCTGCTACCGGAAGTGACGTCATGAAACCGGAAGTGGAGTTGAGTTGTTTTCTCCTGTTACCGGAAGTGACGTAATGTACCGGAAGTTGAGTTTAGTTGTTTTCTCCTGCTTCTACTGATGACGTCATAAACCGGAAGTTGAGTTTAGATGTTTTCTCCTGCTTCTAAAATGACGTCATGTACCGGAAGTTGAGTTTAGTTGTTTTCTACTGCTTCTAAAGATGACGTCATAAACCGGAAGTTGAGTTTAGATGTTTTATCCTGCTTCTAAAATGACGTCATGTACCGAAGTCGAGTTTAGTTGTTTTCTATTTAGTTTTTAGGGATCTGGCAACAGAAATATTTATCTTTAGCAGAATGGCAACGAATTGATCATAGGAAATGCATGTTATGAGCAAATTGCGGTGCCGTAAGTGACGTCACAGCGTGGGATGTTTAGCTGGTTAAGGGCTTCTTGACTACGAAGTGCGGTGCCTTGTGTGACGTCAGACTCAGTGTACGAGAAAGGACTCGTTCTTACATGTCTGATCTCGTTCTCAATGCTGCCATGACGTCACAGTCATAGCAGCATTAGCATGTTCGACAAATTGCGGTGCCTTGTGTGACGTCATGACTTAGTGATACTTTCGGTACCCGTGGAGCCATCTGGCGATCACTTTTAAAATGAAAAGAGACATTTTTTTAATTTTATATAGAGAAAAATTATCTACTTTTTCAGGACTTGAACGCGTGACAAAATATACTCGTCTCCGAGTATTTGATCAACTAAAACCACTCGGCCACGAATATCTACCGATCTTAGCTATATAAATGTATTAGTTTTCCACAGAACAATCAGTCATGGAAGAGGTGAAGAAAGTATTCAACGACGTTGCTCATCCTGCTGGTTTGGGAAATGTTCAAACTTTAAAGAAATTTTTTAAAGATGTCCCTTCTAAAGACATAAGGTCTATGCTTCAAAAGGAACGTGCATATACTTTACATAAACCAATTAGAAAAGTATTTCCCCGTAACCGCGTTTACGTTTCAGGTGCACAAGTGCAGTATCAAGCAGATCTAGTTGACTTAAGAAGTCTTTCCAAATTCAACCAAGGATATTGCTATTTGTTAACTGTGATTGACGTATTTTCGAAATATGCATGGGCTATACCTTTGAAATATAAAACTGGTAAAAGTATAGTGGAAGCTTTTAAAATTATATTTAAGGAACGCAAACCTTTGAAATTGCAAAGTGATCGCGGTTCAGAATTTTTGAATACACGATTTCAGTCCTTTTTAAAATCTCAGGGAGTTCACTTCTTTTCTACATTTAATGAGACAAAAGCAAGCGTTGTTGAGCGTTACAATCGCACACTTAAAACCCGTATGTGGCGATATTTTACTCATGCTAACACTTTCAATTACATTAATGTTTTGAAAAAGTTGGTTCACAGCTACAACAATACCGTTCACTCGAGCATCGGTAGAAAACCATCTAGCGTAAATATTGATAATGAAAATGAAGTCCGTAAAAAACTTTATGGGGATGCACTTCAGATGCGTAAGAAACCTATTTTCAAATTTAAGGTGGGAGATATTGTAAGAGTTTCAAAGCAGAAAATAACGTTCGAAAAAGGATATGAAAGTAATTGGTCAGAAGAATTATTTGTAATACGCGAATTAGTGTCCAACCCTATACCCATGTATAAAATTAAGGATTTGTTACATGAAGACATTCAAGGTACATTTTATGCTGAAGAATTGCAACAAGTAGCGAACAGTGAAAAATTTCCAGTGGATAAAGTTCTGAAGAAGAGGAAGCGGAAAAACGTGGTAGAGTACTTCGTAAAGTTTAAGGGATATTCGAATAAATTTAATGGGTTGGGTTGGGTATTTCAATTAACGTCACACTGGAGCAACACAATGGGCTATTGGTGACGGTCCGGGATCAATCCCAAAGAATATATTTAATGATTGGATACCTTCCAGAAATTTGTTTTCCCTATAAAAGACGTGTGAGAGTAAGAAAGCAATCATTTGTATAAAGAAAAATGAGTTTCTACATAACTCTTCCTAGTGACGGAAGCATTGATGTTTTCACTGATAATGCTCTGTCTCATTACATAACGAGACTTCCGAAGAATTTTGAACTGTCTGGAGAATGGGAATGCGGCATAGTTGAATTGATCTATCCAAAAATGTGGAATAATGTTACTCACGGTAATAATAAATATGAGTATGATTTAGGTTCTGGTGGAAAAATGAACTACAGTATTCCATGCGGTTATTATGAAACACCGCAAGACATTATAAACGCTTTTGAAAAACGCATTCAAATACAAATGAATTACAATAGACATAATAAGAAAGGTAAACTTCAGTTGTTTAAAAGTTCAAAGTTGAAACTGAGTGATGGATTAGCGCAATGTTTGGGTTTTGAGCCCAATAAAATAATTGGGGAAAATAATGTTTCTGAAACCTTAAGCATTGAGAGTCCTTATATAGCTGATCCTAATGTTGACTTACAATTGCTGTACGTGTATACAGATATAATTGAGTCTCAAGTGGTCGGTGGTGTCGTTGCTCCCCTATTACGCATCGTTACAGTTCGAGGTATGGACGGTCAGATGGTACACGAATTATTCGATAGACCTCATTACTATTCGATTTCTAGAAAAAATTTTCAGACCATCGAAATACACTGCTGGCCACAGTAAATGCAACACCCTGAAGGAAGCATGCAAATAATATGAAATTTACAACATGCATTAGCGGAGGTGAGATATGCAAATGATTAGAATTTCAGCGCAGACGCACATCACGCGCGCCTGTGGCGCCACTTCAAAGCGCTATTTAAGGCTTGGAGATTTCGACGATTTCAAGTACGGCAATTGTGTTTTTCTTGTGGTTTTTTCAAAAAAACGATCAATTATGCCTCGTAGAAAACAGCGATCATCTTTTGATCAAGTATCCGAGTTCGACAGAGGAAGGATAGTGGCCTACCGAGATTGTGGATTATCTTTCAGGGAAATCTGTAGTCGTGTTGGACGAAACCAAACAACTGTAATGCAGATATGTGATCGTTGGATGCAGGAGGGTACGACGGACCGACGTGTTCGATCGCATCCACCTCAGTGCACCACTTCACGTGATGACAGGCATATTGTGCGTATGGCAGTGACGGATCGCTCAGCCACATCACGAACCATAGCACAGCACATTCAGTCTGTACCGCATCATCCAGTGTCTGCGCGTACCATTCGACGCCGTTTACAGCAGAGTGGTCTGTCCGCAAGACGTCCATTGCTTCGTCTACCCTTGACGCAGAACCACAGACGTTTCCGCCGCCAATGGTGCGATGAAAGAAGGATGTGGACGGCAGAATGGAATGAAATTGTCTTTACTGACGAGTCACGCTTCTGTCTGCAACACCACGATGGTCGGATTCGAGTCTGGAGACACCGTGGAGAGAGGATGCTGAACAGCTGCGTTATGCACCGCCACACTGGTCCTGCACCGGGTATTATGGTATGGGGCGGTATTGGATATCACTCTCGCACTCCTCTAGTACGCATTGCCGGTACTTTAAACAGCCAGCGCTACATCTCCGAGGTATTGGAGCCAGTTGTCCTTCCTTACCTTCAGGGCTTGCCCACAGCCATATTTCAACAGGATAATGCGCGACCACACGTGGCACGCATTGTCCAAGGGTTCTTCGTCAATCGCCAGATTGAATTGCTTCCCTGGCCAGCTCGCTCTCCGGATCTTTCGCCGATAGAAAACATGTGGTCCATGGTTGCTCAACGATTGACCCAGAATACATCCCCAGCTGCCACACCAGATCAACTTTAGCAACGTGTGGAAGCTGCTTAGTCTGCAGTACCCCAAGAACACATCCAAAGTCTCTTTGAATCAATGCCGAGGCGTGTGGCAGCGGTGATCTCCAACAATGGCGGCTACTCTGGCTACTGATTTTGGCAGGAACCACGCTTCACAGAAGTCTATACATTTAATCATTTGATACTTGGTCAACATGTTATCTACAAAATAAATTTTGTTGTGATATCTCTTGTCTTTCTTGGTGTTGCAATTTGGGTGGCCAGCAGTGTAGTTATAAAGACTCACACGGGACGATACGTGTCATTTGAACGTGGGAAAGTGATCGTGAAACTACACTTTAGACTGAAGCACTTATAAACCATGTATCAACCATATCATTGCTGCACTCGTTCTTACGAGGAATACTATTCAAATCAAGCTGGAAATGGTTTATCTTTCTACAAGGGAGTTTCTTTATAAAGAGGTAGCGGTATTGGAGGTATTTTTAGAAGTATGTACCGAATGATTCTGCCGTTATTCAAATCTGGTGCAAAGGCTTTTGGAAAACAGGCCTTTAAGACTGGGGTGGATATTGCCAACGACTACGTACAAGGGAAAAATCTGAAGGCGTCAGCAAAAGAAAGAGCAAAAGAGGCAGCAAGCGTTCTATCTGATAAAGCAGCAACCAAAGTGAAATCTATGGCTGGTGGACATAAAAGGAAACGTCTTACTAAGAAACGCTTCATTCGAAAGAAATCTCGCAAGCAGAGCACGTCAGATATTTTCGGCTAGCCATAACATGGCTCTAATACGTAATGATTCCTATCCCTCAGTAAAGAGCGAGCTTGATTTGTTTTTAACTCCTCCGACACAAACATCAATAGAAAAAGGACAATGGTTGGAATACTACCCAATTGCAAATATAGAAGATGAGTCACCCATAGAATTTAATATTTCGGGGAGCGGCGAGGAATACATTGATTTATCAGCTTTATTTAAAAGTACGCATTTTGAAGAACGGCGCCGACTTACCCGATACTGAACCTGTAGGCCCTATAAATTTGTTCTTGCATTCTCTGTTTTCTCAAGTAGATGTGAGTTTGAATGATCGTCTGATTTCATCGTCCATTAAAAATATCAAACACCAACAAAAAATTCCTTTTGTTATTGTAGCAGATTTTGAAGCAATAACTGAACGCATCGATGGGTGCCAGCCAAACCCTAGCGCGTCCTTCACCATGCAATATCAAAAGCATAAGTGTGTCTCATTTTCGTATTATATTATATATTCGTATGGAGCCTATAAGCCTCCTGTGGTGTACAGAGGAAGTGATGCGCCTCAAAAGTTCATGGAGATGATTATGGGAGAAGCTGAAGAGATTGAAAAAACATACAAGAACATCGTGCCTATGGAGTATCTGACTGCCGAACGAAAATGTGAACATTTCAGCAAAATGAATTGTTATCTCTGTGATGGTAAATTTTCGGAAAAAAATCCGAAAGTATATGATCACGATCACATAACAGGAGCATACCGAGGGGCTGCGTGTAATACATGCAATTTGAAATTGGCAAGGCCAAATTTTATTCCTGTTTTCCTTCACAACTTATCTGGATATGACTCACACTTCATTGTGAAGGAGCTTGGCTTAGATGAAAAAACCATACACATTATTGCTGAAAACGAAGAGAAATATATTTCCTTCAGCAAGCAGGTGGGGAAAATGAACTTACGGTTCCTAGATTCCTACCGCTTTATGGCGAGCAGTTTGGAATCCTTAGTTTACAATTTGAAAAAAGACGAATTCCACTATATGAAAACTGTTTTCCCCACTTCACAAGTTGATTTGCTCCTGAGGAAGGGCGTCTATCCATATGATTACATGGATGACATGTCAAAATTTAAGGAAACGTCTCTACCAAACAAAGAAGCGTTTTACAGCCTCTTAAATGAATCTCACATAACCGACGAAGACTACCAGCATGCTCAACACGTCTGGAAAGAGTTTGGTATAAAGGATATGGGCGATTATACAGATTTGTATGTAAAAACTGATGTCTTGTTGCTCGCCGATGTCCTCCAAGCCTTTCGAAAAAATTGTTTCCAAACGTATGGATTGGACATGGCGTGGTATTTTACGGCTCCCGGCCTCTCTTTTGATGCTATGTTAAAGTTTACAGGTGTCAAAATTGAGCTCCTCACGGACTACGAAAAGTTGCTTTTTGTAGAAAAGGGCATACGAGGCGGAATTTCTCAATGCAGTCATCGATACGCTAGCTCCAACAATAAGTACATGGTCGGTTATGAGGCAGGAAAACCTGAAAGTTATCTTCTTTACCTGGATGCCAATAATTTGTATGGATGGGCTATGAGCCAACCACTTCCACTGGATCAATTCGAGTGGATAGACATCTCATTCGATACATTATTGGCATCAGAGGACGATGGATTTGGGTATGTTTTAGAGGTGGATCTTGATTATCCTACAGAACTCCACGATACTCACAATGATTATCCCTTAGCTCCAACAACCCAAGTTCCTCCCGGCTCAAAAGAAAAACGTCTTCTTCTCACGTTAGAAAACAAAAAAAAATTACATTGTTCATTTTAACAATTTAAAATTTTATATGCAGCAAGGGCTTAAACTAGTAAAAATCCATAGAATTCTTCGTTTTCGGCAATCAGCCTTTTTAAAACCCTATATAGACCATAACACTAATTTAAGAGCAGCAGCCCTTAATACGTTTGAAAAAGACTTTTACAAATTAATGAACAATAGTGTGTTTGGAAAGTGCATGGGGGATGTGAGAAGAAGAAAAGATATTCGCTTATGCTGCAGCTCTAAACAAGTAGAGAAATTGGTTGCTAAGCCAAATTTCTGTGATAGAAGTATTTTTACTCCCGAATTAGTAGCCATTCATCTGAGTAAAACTGAGATAACGTTTAACAAACCTATCGCAATTGGTATGGCAATACTTGATATTTCAAAAACTTTAATGTACGATTTTTATTATAATTATTTAAAAGTGAAGTATGGAAGAAAAGTCAGTCTCATGTACACCGACACAGACTCTTTTATACTTCACATTCAAACCCACGATGCTTATGAGGATATGAAAGAATCTCTGCATCTTTTCGACACTTCTGACTATCCTATAAATAATGTGTATGGTTTGCCTCAAGTGAACAAGAAGAAAGTTGGTCTGATGAAGGACGAATGCGCTGGTGGTATAATGATAGAATTTGCTGCACTCCGCAGTAAAGTGTACAGTTATCGAGTGCAAGGTGGAGATGTCGTCAAAAAATTAAAAGGAGTAAAAAAAGCTGCCTTGAAGAAGAGGATCACTTTCCAAGATTACAAAGATTGTGTGTTTCAAGGTAATAGAAAGTACACGACCATGCAAAGCATTCGTAGTGCGAGTCATGAAATCTATACAACGAAGCTGAACAAACTCGCATTATCACCGGAGGATGTAAAGAGATTCGTTTCTGAAGACGGCATATCTACTTACGCTTGGGGGCATCATCAAATACAGTAAGTAAATTACTTTTTATTTCCCTTTCTAAGATATTGTAAATAATGTTAAGTGAAAAGTAATAAACTGAAGAGTCAATAACATAAAGTATATATATTTAAATCTATTTTGTGTATTTTTTTCTCTTAAACGTTACATTTAATTTGTAATAATTTCAACGGGTTTTTTTTCCTACGCGTTTATGTATATATGTGTATAGATATTTTGCTTGTATTCTATAAAAGTTAAAATACGTAACTATAAATTGCGTGTTCATACAAATATTCACTCTTTTATGTTTTTAACAGGTGAAACTAGAAGAATCTAACAGCAGTATGGAACGTGATCAAATATTTAAACCGAAAATTATTTGCATTTCTTTGTTACTTGTAATTTTAGAATTGGTCATGTACATTGAATATACAAACGAAAATCTTTCTGTGTTTTTGACGAAGGCATTCATGTTACTGATCATGTAAATGGGATTTTATGTAATAGAACTTTGAAAATGAAAATTGGTCGGAAAATTACTGTTGCTTATAACAGGAGGAATTTAACTTCTATTTCATGACTTTGTATGTTAATGTAAGAGTAACCGTTTGAGAGGTTGCGTTACAAACTATTTACGAAAATGTGTCTCTTGTTTGATTGAGTGCTAAACTATTCTATTTGAAACTAAATCTAAACCTTGTTGAAAGATGCAAATATCTCATTTGAAAAACGTATGTCCAAAGAACTTAACCTCAGAATTGTAACTTTTTCTTTAAAGTATGTGGTGAAATAAAATTCGTTATTTTAAATTCTTTATTAATCGTGTTTATTTATTATTATTATTTAAATCCTTCTATTTTTTCTGAAATAGTTTCTAATATATGCTTAAAATGTTTTTTTGCTAAAAGAAAAGACCTAGTAATGTGATTCTTATGTTAATTTGTTCTAAAAAATTAGACTTGAAGACATTTTTCATTTTTGAAGCATCTGATGTGATTACTGATTACTTTTAATGGATGGTAATGGGAAATGATTTTTAAGAAAATAGTGTTTCTAATATATTTCTGAGTAAAACGTTTTTGCTTAAAGGAGTTTCTATTTCTAGTAATTAAGTTAAACTTAATTTTAGTTTATGTTCTTTAAATTAGATAATTAAAAATGGTATATTCTTTGAAACCTCTCAACAGTAATTCATGATTGTTAAAGAATAATTTTAATGACACACCATTGAAAAACATCAACATTTATTAAAAGCACGTAAGACGTTACTCAGTTACATTTATTAGAGAATACATTGTACTTATTTTTTTACAGATCTTTCACATACATATCTCTGACCTTATTGAACACGTCTGTTGTATTCAAGCATTCGAAAAAGTCAGAACCTAATATTATATAACAAAAGTTTACAATACTATTACACTCTTTTACAAAAATCGAAGCAAATTCTTTCCAATTTATAGCATATAAAGCATGTGTAAAAAATTCACAAAAACGTTCATCAGCATTCATGTTCATGCATGCATGTACAGATTGACTGATAATTTCATTTTTGCAACCTAGACAGTCCAGAAGAATATTAATGTTTGTCGCTACACTATCCATCAGGCACTTGCACAGTGAATCTGTAACTTCTCTCCAAACCAGAGGGTTATCAGGATCTCCGTAGTAAGGCGTGCAAACCTCACTAGGAAATTTTGTTTTCACTTCACATTTCACATAATGCGGGAAGGAATATTTCAAAAGAGATATTTTCAGCACTTCTGATAGATTGTCATAGTGTTCACACAATTTAAAATACTGATCTGAATTTAGAAAAACACAGTTCGGGAGGAATTGGAGAGAGCGATCTCTTTTCATAAACACTCGTTGAATAACTAAGCCCATTTCGTTGGTATCACCCACTTTAGAAAGACAGACTTCCTTCTGTATTACTTTAACGTCGGAGACAGATGCATGTGTGTAAAAATTACTCACCTGCCTCATCAGAATATCCCATGTTTTCGGGTGTAGAGAGACACCTTCCTTTGTTGGTTGCAAGATACCATTTTCGTCCAAAGCAAATTTTCGTATGTGGACTCGTGTCGAACCAAGGAAGTTGTTAATCAGCACAAATGAATAGTCATCAAGATGAAACATGGTGTCAGGAAGTGACTGCATCGTTAGTTTAGGCACTTCCGAATAAATCAGTTGATCGTCAAAACGAACTCTTTTGCACACTTCTGGTTGATTGCTGAACCGTTTCATCTTTAGATTTTAGAAGTGAAAAAATCAAGAAAAAGTTTTAGTCAACAAGAGATAGTCGTTGTTCACCAAAGTATATAAAATCTTAAAATGCAGTGGTCGACTTATAACAACAAAATTAAAGATAAACTGTAGATGACCAATGAAAAAATTCCTAGCAGGTTCAAAAGCGAAGTGAAATGAAAACATGACGTGAATTTCTCCTAAGAGAACTTGCAATGGGAACAAGATCAGACATGTAAGAACGAGTCCTTTCTCGTATACTGAGTCTGACGTCACACAAGGCACCGCACTTCGTAGTCAAGAAGCCCTTAACCAGCTAAACATCCCACGCTGTGACGTCACTTACGGCACCGCAATTTGCTCATAACATGCATTTCCTATGATCAATTCGTTGCCATTCTGCTAAAGATAAATATTTCTGTTGCCAGATCCCTAAAAACTAAATAGAAAACAACTAAACTCGACTTCGGTACATGACGTCATTTTAGAAGCAGGATAAAACATCTAAACTCAACTTCCGGTTTATGACGTCATCTTTAGAAGCAGTAGAAAACAACTAAACTCAACTTCCGGTACATGACGTCATTTTAGAAGCAGGAGAAAACATCTAAACTCAACTTCCGGTTTATGACGTCATCAGTAGAAGCAGGAGAAAACAACTAAACTCAACTTCCGGTACATTACGCCACTTCCGCTAACAGGATAAAACAACTCAACTCCACTTCCGGTTTCATGACGTCACTTCCGGTAGTAAGAGAAAACAACTCAGCTCCACTTCCGGTTTCATGATGTCACTTCCGGTAGCAGGAGAAAACAACTCAGCTCCACTTCCGGTTTCATGACGTCACTTCCGGTAGCAGGAGAAAACAACTCAACTCCTCGTGACGTCACTTCCGGCACCGCGGCACCGCCTGTTTCAGAACCGGCATTTTCCATATACTTGTATACAATGCGATTAATGTATCCTATCTTAGTTTGATTTCCACCTTGACCCGTTCTCTTGAACGTCACAGAACAAGCTTTAATCACTTCCGACAAGATGTAAAATGGAATTTCCATTAGACTTTTCAGTTTAAGAAATGATTTTATCGTCGATTTCCAGAATCGTGAAATACCAGCTGAATTGACAGTCATGAATCTCCACCAGATTGTCTTCACTCTATATAAACCGTCAAAATCATAGTAAATTTTATACCGAGAGAGAGGTTTTGAGAAATTTCTGCTTTATTGTTCTTAGTAAAAAGGTATGTTTCCGTTTTGATATTTTATCCTATACAAACAGGTACCCCTATTTTTTCGGGTGCATTAAAAAACGCGTTTTAATTTTTTTACTCTATACTATATAAATATTTTTGTAAAATTCTTTATATTTTATAAACAGACATTTAAAATAATTTTAAATGACTGTTTTGTGTTGTCTCGTTATTGTTTTTAAGATAATTATTCGTTTTGTTTAAGAATTAAACTTTCGGCATAGTGTTAGTGCCTATATATTTGAGAAACTCATATTTTCTTTCCTCTAATAAATAGGTACGTTTTCGTTTTAATTACACTTGTTTTACATGACTCATGTTCTCTCGTTGATGTTTTCGTATTTTCGTGATACAATTATTATTTTTAGTTTAACAAACAATAAACATTGGACATACCATTACCTTTTATGTATACAAGGGTTTATATACTAAGCAGACCAAATAATATTAAAAAAAAACGCATGCTAACTTGGTCAAATATCACATAATTAATAATAAGGTAGTGATCTCTATTAATTAAAGCAATTGATACTTACGCCTAAGTTACATCATGGCGTTTTTTTTAATAAAGAAGTCATTTACTTTAGGTTGCATTTTCCTAGTGAACATTCTGATGTATACTTTTATAATGGAAAATAAATTAATTCTATAATCTTTTCCTTTTTTACATGAAATGAGATGCCCGAGTCCACGAACTTCGAATCCTTTGTAGTTTGTTTAACAAAAAAATTTTCAAAAATCTTTTCTCATAATTGAAAACCCCGAGAATCTGTTACACTTTTATCTAGTCCCTATTAATATAAAGTAACAGTATAACAACATGGTGTGGGGACCAGCATGATTATATAATAAATAGATTTAAAAGAAAGATTATAAATAATTTCCATTGACATTGTACAGAGAAAACGATTATTTTCACTATGTGCATGTCTACGATCATTTTATAGCAGTTGCATGGTTTGCCCGAAGTTGTTCAATACGTACAGCAGCAAATAAAAGGTAAGCTGATGCAAAATATAATTTCCAATATGAAAATAAATTTTAAAGGTAGGTAGTCAATTAACGTCGCACTGGAGCAACACATCGGGCTATTGGCAATGGTCCGGAATAAATCCCGAAAGGATTCAAGGACAACGCTTCGTCATTTTGAACCATGGTCAGATGACGAGAACAATATCTGAACTATCACAACACTCTCCAAACTTCCACACCACGTCAACGTGAGAACATTTGAGGAAACGAGATTTAACGCGCACCAGCCCCCGTGTACACAATGGTCTTTGGCTGAACCGAGTTTGGAACTCGTAACCCCACGGGTTGCGAATCCATGGATCTTCCATCTGGGCAACCATGGTCCTTTATGTTAAAGGTTCTTACCCAATTTTGTATACAAATTTTTATACGGTTTTGATAAAAAACACATTTTAAATATTTGGAAACTTCAAAAAGTCTATTTTTCATGTTTATTTACAATTCAAAAACTAAATTAAACTAAAATAATAAGGGTATCGGTTATACGCTTATACCCCGTGACCATTAAATGTTCCAGTCATGTTGCAAGTTTCTAGCACACTTGTATGAGTCTTGACATCAAACTAATCCGAGTGAATTTGAAACAAGACTAAACTGACTAAAGAAGATCATGGAAAGATGCTTTCTTAAGAACGGTAGTAATATATCCTTTACTTTTTTTAAATAAAAGCTCAGTTATTTTTTGCCATTTGGGGCCATTTATTGTATCCCCCTTATGACAATTGAAGAATATTAATTCGAATTGATTCCGTAGGTGTGAATTCCACCTGAATCCAATTCGGCTGGATTTAATGACTCGGATTTATCCGGGTTTGTTTCGTGTGAAGGAGAGCTTAATCCTCCATGTGGTTTCGACGAAATATCTCATCCATCAAGATCTGACCAATTTTGCTTATGGCAAGATATCTCGTCATCAAGATATTGCCGATTGTTTTGATGATGACGAGATCAAGGTCTGGACAGTTTTCTTCTAATGATCGTGATCGTGTTTTCTTCCAATGACAAGATATCTCGTCCAACCAGATCTGCAGTTTTGCTAATAACCTCGTTGAGACAACCTCTAGTAGGGTAGCCTTTGAGCTAATATTTGAAATTTTTGCAGTACCTGATGTGGCAACAGTAAAGACGTGGCGATCATGCGAAGTAAATGGCTTTGTCTTCGTTTGGCACCATGCTGAAGAGGAAGAACCTAGCTGGGACATGTACAAACTTGTAATCCCTATTTTTTGCAATATTTTGTGCAATTGCTTTGTAAAGTGGCATGAATAATAGAAATTTTTGATAGTGTTGATTATTTTCACTGTGTATAACTACGAGCATTTTATAGCCATAAGATTTGCATGATTTTATAATATGCAAGTGCAATAATCGGATTTGATAAGCAAATAAGACTCAATTGGTACTATTCTTATTTCTAATTCTAATACAAATTAGCAATTCCTTTTCCTGCAATATTTTCTGTAATTGCATTGTTGGATGTCATGAATAATGGGAGTTTTTGGGCCATGCGTAACAATTTCAAATAGTACAAAAATGCTTCAATCTCACCAATAACCGAAACTGAATCACGATAACTGCTTTTCAATTATTTTACTACAGTGGCAGTATGTCATTTTGCGACTGGATGTTCCTGGGAATTAATTCTGAAAACTGCTCAAGGCGTTTTCTCGAAATCCTCAAACTTCCAGATTCGGAAGTGACGAAGACGCTGCACCAGAAGCCACTCGTCCTTGCTGGCCTACTGGGAGTGTTCTCTGTCATTTTCGTTCACTGGTTTCATCAGAACAGACTTCGCTATTTGCTAAGGGTGAGTGACGGTTATCGATCATGTCTTGTTAATCCTAACATAGTAACTATCGAGTAGTCATGACAGCCGATCAATCTATCCATGTATTAATCCTCATAATACATTGTTCATCTCAAAAATAATCCAGTTTTCAGAAATAGTTTTGTAAGGTACGAGAATGTGATATGCTGCTTTCAATCCAAAATATTCAGCCAAACGTCTGTGGCAGAAAGTGGACACTATTACGAGGTACCAGCTAGATGTGAAGGCCTCCATTAATTGAGAAAGATTATGTTGTCAGTTTGTAATGGGAAATGAGTGGAGCAACCATTACATTTTGTGCTATTGCCAATCAACCAAACCATCGAGGTAGACTTCTATTGTCAACAATTGGTCTGACTAAAGTCTTTGAAGAACTAACCGACGGACGATCATCGAAATTTACAATCTGGTTGGATATGATCCCAACCAAGACAGTTGAACAGTAAAACGTGGTCTTAAGTGAATAGCAAATAACAGTATAACTGGTTATCCGAGACAAATTTAATACCGATTGTTGCTTTTTAAGCTTTAAAAAAAGCTTTGAGCATGAGTGTGCGCACTTTGTTCCACAGGTCAGGTTTACATGACAGAATGCTATCTGTCAATGTGAGATCCTTGTAATCCTTACTTTATGAATCTTTCTGTAGCAGTAATGCTAACATGTGGTACGCTTAAGTTATTCAGTGTTTCATATTGGGTGTTTTGCATTACTACGTCAGTATTATCCGAGATTCTGGTTATACGTGGAGGCCTCTGTCCACATCACCTCGGATAATCAAGGTTCTGCTGTAATTAGAAAAAGTGATGGATGATTTTATGTTATGCTATGTATTATGAGCACAGATAAAAGTAACTTTCACAAAAGTCATTCCAATATAGTAACCTTTTTTGTTATTTGTATAACGGAAAAACTGTTAACTGTACGATTTCATAACATTAGTTAAAAATAATTTTATTTGTCATTCCACGATTTTCTGTGTTCTTCAATCTACGACAAGCCTATTCAATCAAATGTTTCTGCAAAGACCACTTTATACTTACCTCATGCGTAAAATAATTTTACCTCAATCGACATCATTCTTTAATTCATCAATGTGAACCACCATTTTTGTTCTCTTCCAGTTCAGTTGTGTTGTCTTCTTGGCATCACTTCTCAATGTTCTGTGCAGAAATCAAGGTTGGTGTAAAAAGTGGATTGCTAACCTCTGTGACGAAAGTGCCATTCAGTGGTCACTGGCAGTATCTGCAGTCCTCATAGTGACCATGATAGTCATAAGGTATCATTGGAGTCTACCGATCAACATCGTCAAGGTGTGTTTGAGTGAGGGCCTTTCACAGTGAATAAGCATCTTGGTGTTATAAATGTTTCAAAATCGATTCAAGTAAAAATAGGGGTTGTGTGACGGGATCAGTAGGGAGTGCCAACTGCGCTAGCAGCCATAGAGGAAATATAAAATTAGAGTGAGCAATGGTAACCTTTTTATGTGACCAAACTCGTACTAACGTGACCTATAGACTACTTCCGTCTGCGGAGCGGAAACCAATATTCATCTTATTGGTCCACGGGACGGGAAGACACCCATTGATTACTTCATCATCTGATTTGTCGGAGTGACATAGCAGCAGGCTGGCCATTTTACCACTTTTGTCGGAAGTATAGAAATGCGCATGTACAAACCTACCCTGTCATAAGATTTTATATCGCCAAATGAAGCGATAAGATGCCAAATAGGCCAACTAGATCAACTTTTCTCAGAGCAAACACGTGACTACTAGTCGACATGTTGGGAATACTTTTTGAAGATCCTCTCAATAGCAATGCTCAGTCTACTTATATTCCACGTCTATGTTAGCAACCTGCGACGTATTCGATTCAGTTTCAATTCCTCCCTGGGTATATTTCTCTCTTCTCTATCAGTAAAAGTTTTCTTGAGTGTGTAGTGGCCATTTACTTTACCTTGTTGGGCATAGCTTGGCCAAATATGGCCCCTTGTGCCATAAAATTTAACCAACCATAAAAACAATAAGACAAAACAAATTAAACCATGTCTCTTATTGGGACTAGTTTGTCGCTAAATTTAAATCGTAATTTTTAAAGCCTACAAGTACACTTTACAAATAACTATTGTTCTTAATAAGTATGAAAATTAATTTTATTTTGAAATCATTGATGCTCCAATACGAGGATGAATCAACAAAAAGATCTTCATTGTTCGTATTTCAATGATTCGATTCTAACTTTTGACTCTCCAAGTGGTTTCGAAGAGATATCTCTCATCATCTGACCAATTTTGCTAACGACGAGACATCTCGTCATCAAGGTATTGCCGATTTTTTAAGATGACTAGATCAAAAACCAGTCAGTTTTCTTCTAATGACGAGATATCTCGTCCATCAAGATGTCGCCAGTTTTTCTACTAGCGAGATACCTTGTCGGGACAACCACCAGGAGGGTTAACTTTGAATCAATTGAGTTTGGATTACTTAAAGAAACTTCATTTTTCATTAATCCAAAATGGATTAACAGTTCTTGAAACCCGTAACAACAAAGCTTCATAACTTACACATCATGCATATGGAAGTGACTGGAGAGAATTTTCCCCTAGAGAGGAATTATGAACTATTTTTAATTTGAGAAACATCAAATTCCCATGTTCAAGATACAATAGTTCTTTCTACACAGACTCTAAAAACTCGTTAAATTATAATTAAAATGAATTGCATCTATAAAATGTAAATCCGATCTGAGTGCTAGTTCATATGCCACCTTTTTCACCAATTGTTAGAGCAGGAGGTTAATTATTCGTCTGCATCTCTGCAGTCGTTTCCCTTGCGAAATTTTTGTATAGAGTTCCATAGAATTCTTTAGAGAAACGAAATATCGTTTCTATAGAAAAATTCTATAGAATTCTATAAAGAAAACGGGCTCTGATTCTGAAATGTATTTCTATAGAATTTTACAGAGTACTCTAGAAAAGTCAAGTCGTGAAAAAAAAAGAAATGAGGTTCTATAGAGATTTCTGCGGACATTCTATAGATTTCTATAGACTTTCTATACAGGTTACTTTATAGAGCTTATAGACAAACGGGCTATAATTCTATAGATCACATTCTATAGAAATATTTGGTAAGGGTTGTATATAAGTACCGGTGTCCTTTTCTTTTATAGAAGCATTCTCTTTCAAAGTTTGTGTACTTAGTTTTCCATTTTTTTGTGTCCCAGGTTAGTGACGAAGTTTGTTGCTCTAGTCACGGTGTCGCGAGGAAAAGGATGAAGTATACAATGCAGGATGATTCAGATCAACTGCCACCTGTTTATCCCAACGGATGGATTCCGATTGTGGAATCCAGTCAAGTAACAGTGGGGAATGTGATCGCCGTTACTGCTATAGGTAAGTATAGGACAATTATAACGAAAATGTCCCTGAGGAATTTGGCAGAGAAAAAAAAGTAACGCATATTTGTTAGAAAAAGATCCCTCAAACGATAGCAACATATTGTTGAATGTAGCAATAACACTAGGTTACGGTTGTTCTTAACCATTTCAAGGTCGATATCTCAATTATCTGGTGTTTTTTTAGTATTGGCCCTTTAAAACTTCCGTCATCTAAAAGAATGAGAAAATACACCACACGTTAATCCTCCTGATGGTTGTCTCGGCGAGGTATCTCGTCATTAACAAAACTGACCAGAATGTGACGGACTAGATATCTCGTCAATAGAAAAACTTACCAGATTATCATAGAAAAATCCCATCACCATAAAAACGTCGGCAATACTTTGATAACGAGATTTATTGTCAAAAGAAAAAAAAGTGATCGAATCTTTCTCTTCTGCATAAACAAAATCAGCAATACTTTGATGACGATTTATCTCGTCATTAGCAAAATTTATCAGATCTTGATGGACGAGATACTTCATCAATACAAGAAAACTGGCCAGATATTGATCTCGACATCATAAAAAAATTGGCAATACCTTGATGACGAGATATCTTGTCATTATCAAAATTGATCTGATTTTGATGGACGAGATATCACGTTGAAACAACTTGAAGGGTTACGCATTATTTCATTTCCTTTTTAGAGGGCTAAGACAAAACAGGTGCACTTGAAGTTCGATAAAATCACCAAATCGAATCATCCAACCACTCCTTCTTGGAACCTCGAGAAAACAAATAGAAAACAGTTAGCACTGGAATCCTTCCGAGGTACAGATTGTTTTGAATTTTTACATTATAGTCTTCTTGCTTCTATTATATATGTTGCCTCACGAAAGGTTTGTAAATATCTGTGGGAAAATAAATGTATATGTAAGCCCCAAAGCCATTGAGATTATTTTATCACACTGTCGAATGTGAAAAGGCAGCTTTAAAGGAGAGTAAAATAACCCTTTTGATTGGATTTGAAAAGTGCATGTAGTGAGATTTGATTTCAGATGTACATTAATACATATATTACTTCTTGTTTAGAAGAAATACAAAAAGAAATATTTGTTGGCGTATGAGAATGACTGTTATGGCATCAAATCAGCGGTCCATATCTTCAAAAGTTTAATTAATTCAAAAATCGTTTAGTCGATTTTTCTAAATAACTTTAATTTACCTTTTTAAAAGAACGCACATAACAGAAAAAATCCAAAGAAGAATTATGCAGCTTACCGCCGATAAATTCTAAAAAAGGCTTAGCAACGGGACAGAGTTTTGTTGTTGTGTCCGCGAGGAAAACACAGGGGGGCTTTGCTTACTTCCGTCCAGGAGACACCTTAACCCTCCAAGTGGTTACAACGAGATATCTCGTTCATCAAGATCTGACTGATTTTGCTAATGACGAGATACCTCTTCACTTAGATATTGCCAATTTTTTGATGATGACAAGATCAAGATCTGATCAGTTTTCTTCTAATGACAAGATACCTCGTACATCAACATCTGGTCAGTTATGTTAATGTTGAGACAATCACCAAGAGGGTTAACAAAGCTCTGCCTTTTGATAGTTTTTTATTTATAGTCAAGAAAAAACTGTAATCAAGAATTAATGTGAGCAATATAATTTACTAACAAATCAATTTGGTATAACTTAACATATTTTAAAGTAATTATTTAATTTTTATCATTATTATGAATATGTAAATTTTGTTTTTAGAGAGGGGGCATCATCCTAACTTACTCCAGGTCCCAAAAAGTCTAGTTTTGCCTTTGACCTCGAGTAGCAAAAAAAAGGACTGCGATAAACGAAATCAAACCAACCCCTCCGAAGTTTGTCCATCCACTTTGATGTTCGATAACACCTTATTTACCAATTTCTAATAATCCAATAATACCTTTCCTATGATCCAGCGTGCTGCTGCCGATCAATTTCTTATAATCCAATACCTTCCCATGATCCTTATATAAGAACTATTGAACTAAATACTTGAAATAATTGTTGTACAGATCATTTCTATTTCAGGCCAGAAATTTTGCATATTTAGGGGCGTCAAAGGACAATCCTACGTTCTAGACTCATCCTGTCCTCATCTGGGAGCTGACCTGACAGAAGGGGGTCAAGTGAGAGGCGATTGTATAGAGTGTCCCTTTCACGGGTGGGAATTCGATGGAAAAGACGGACACTGTCTCAGGGTACCCTACTCTGAAAAAGGTAATGTGATCTTCGAGAAAATAGTAGTGAACTGGCTTTGGCTTGGGATTTCTGAAAAATGATTGAACAAACAATGCTTCATGTAGTGTATTTCTGGATATTTGTAACTATATTCCACGGATAGGACAATGTGATTTTAAGTGATGCCACTGTGAGCAATTCACGAAATACCCATGTGATTCTAAGTGAAGTGAGATGACAGTGAGATAACAATAAATGTTGTGACGACGAAAGATCATGAGTTGTGAATCTGCAATATGATTGACCGAAGAGCTTGTTCCATGTCATCAGGAACTTTAAGAAATGTCCTATGAAATACTTGCTTATGTGTAGTCTCTGAAATCCTATCGACCAGTCCAAAAATAAAGCTTCAAAAAATGATTAATAAAGATTAATAACCTATGAAAAATCGTTATTCGACATTTCGGTGGAGCAAAGGACCCATCATCATCAGGACAGAAATAAGCCACGAGAGGTAAACGTGAGATTATTGATATTCCAGAATAGTATTGCTGCAACTCACTTTTTTAACTGAGCCTTTCCAGGCCGCGAGTAAAGGCGAGGAAGCACTGACACCTAGTGTGTTGATAACTCAAAAATAGATAATGCTTCTCCTGATGGTGAACTCTAGAATACATCTGGGAGATTGGACCACTTTCAATAGATGGTTGGTTGGTTGTTTTTTTATGGCGCAAGGGCCAATTCTGGCCAAACTGCGCCATTCAATAGATGAAGGGTGACGCTTTATTCCACCGATGTAGCCATTGACGATTTTTAATAGATTTTAATCTTAATTAGTCATTTTTTGAAGTTTTACGTGTTTACTGCTAGTTTGATTAAGGGTTTCATCTGTTTAGCTTCACTGTTTTCTCAGTATTAGCACATACCTCAAAATATCTAATAGCGTTTGCAATATCTCCTACCACTTCCAATTAGGATCCTCATATTGCACATGTGTGAGTGTCGTCAGTCTTCTTATCTTCTTTAAAGCTTTAAAAACGCCTTTTAAAATTGAGCATTTCTCATCGATTAAAGAGGCAGAAGTCACAGTAAAGACAGACAAGTAATGTCAACATTGATGGAAGTTGTTCAATACGTACAGCAGCAAATAAAAGGTAAGCTGATGCATAATATAATTTCCAATATGAAAATAAATTTTAAAGGTAGGTAGTCAATTAACGTCGCACTGGAGCAACACATCGGGCTATTGGCAATGGTCCGGAATAAATCCCGAAAGGAAAGATTCAAGGACAACGCTTCGTCATTTTGAACCATGGTCAGATGACGAGAACAATACCTGAACTATCACAACACTCTCCAAACTTCCACACCACGTCAACGTGAGAACATTTGAGGAAACGAGATTTAACGCGCACCAGCCCCCGTGTACACAATGGTCTTTGGCTGAACCGAGTTTGGAACTCGTAACCCCACGGGTTGCGAATCCATGGATCTTCCATCTGGGCAACCATGGCCCTTTATGTTAAAGGTTCTTACCCAATTTTGTATACAAATTTTTATACGGTTTTGATAAAAAAACACATTTTAAATATTTGGAAACTTCAAAAAGTCTATTTTTCATGTTTATTTACAATTCAAAAACTAAATTAAACTAAAATAATAAGGGTATCGGTTATACGCTTATACCCCGTGACCATTAAATGTTCCAGTCATGTTGCAAGTTTCTAGCACACTTGTATGAGTCTTGACATCAAACTAATCCGAGTGAATTTGAAACAAGACTAAACTGACTAAAGAAGATCATGGAAAGATGCTTTCTTAAGAACGGTAGTAATATATCCTTTACTTTTTTTAAATAAAAGCTCAGTTATTTTTTGCCATTTGGGGCCATTTATTGTATCCCCCTTATAACAATTGAAGAATATTAATTCGAATTGATTCCGTAGGTGTGAATTCCACCTGAATCCAATTCGGCTGGATTTAATGACTCGGATTTATCCGGGTTTGTTTCGTGTGAAGGAGAGCTTAATCCTCCATGTGGTTTCGACGAAATATCTCATCCATCAAGATCTGACCAATTTTGCTTATGGCAAGATATCTCGTCATCAAGATATTGCCGATTGTTTTGATGATGACGAGATCAAGGTCTGGACAGTTTTCTTCTAAGATCGTGATCGTGTTTTCTTCCAATGACAAGATATCTCGTCCAACCAGATCTGGTCAGTTTTGCTAATAACCTCGTTGAGACAACCTCTAGTAGGGTAGCCTTTGAGCTAATATTTGAAATTTTTGCAGTACCTGATGTGGCAACAGTAAAGACGTGGCGATCATGCGAAGTAAATGGCTTTGTCTTCGTTTGGCACCATGCTGAAGAGGAAGAACCTAGCTGGGACATGTTGCCAGTGGATGCCATCGACTCGGGAGAGTGGAAGTACAGAGGACGGATGGAACACATAGCTCATTGTCATATTCAGGTATGTTTTCTTCATCACAATGCCCTATCAACGGCTTTCACAAAATGATGATCTTCTATTTCATTGTTAAATGCCGATATCGTTGAGAGGAAAAACCTTTGGTCTTTGATATCTTTGTTGGTGGGACAAAGGTTCGCCAAGTTGCACCAGAAAATCCCTTCGAACTATTCGTCGATACTCTTCGTATGGCTTAACCCTCCAAGTGGTTACGACGAGCTCGTCCATCAAGATCTGACCAATTTTTCTTATGGCGAAATCTCTCGTTATCAAGATATTGCCGACATTTTTATGATGACCAGATCAAGTTCTGGTCAGTTTTCTTCTATCTCCTCCGTCAAGATCTGGCCAGTTTTGCTAATGAAACGAGATATGTCGTCGAGACAACCAATAGGATGGTTAAAGAGAATCAATAACACATTTCAAGAATCTTCGTAGACACCTTAGAATAAGTCATTTATGGCAAGAAATAATCTGGAGTAAAGGAATATAGTCTAGCAATAGAATGATTAGTACGGAATGGTGTTTTAATAAACATGCTAGAAACAAATGATCACTAAGGGAATTTTCTTTGAACTAATGGAATATAATGTTTGGGTTGACTGGAATTATTTAAATCAATAATGGTCAGGTGACAATCCATAGGCCAAACCCGACCACCCAGTCTAGTTATAAAGGCTGTTTAAGAAACTGAATATATTTAAATTGGCACTACGAATAATACCTGTCATTTTTCCTAGAATCGGGTAACCAATTAACGTAGTGTAGATGTGGAGGGTTTACCTAACAAACTCTAATGGTTTACCTAAAAAAATTATTTGATAAGTGTAATGACTTCTATGTTTGCTGAATTTTCCAGAGAACGAAGCAGACAAGCCACATCTACATTATCAACTTCATTTCTCAAATATTTTTTAATAATTCCATTGAATATATATGCCCGTTGTGCTCCAGTGCGACGTAAATTCCAACTACATTACCTAACCTAACCATTGGATCCCTTAGACGTTATTGCCTTTTTCCAAGGAAGACGTAGAGATTTATAAGGGGCTTATAAAATCAAGAAGGAAAAGCATGTCTTTTGCTTTTGAGTATATTCGTAGAAGTGAAATACTCTGCTTAAAAACAGTTATATGAAAAAGGAAGAGAGACACTGAAAGAAAGAAAACTCAAGGGGAAATCAGAAAAATAACTTGGTGGACACACGCACTTCACCAGTCTAGAGATCCCAACATTCTGATCTAGGAAATCTAAAATACTCATATCTTGAAATGTTGACTTTGTGTATTTCACTTGCAAGCCGACTATTTAAAAAAGCAACCTGCGTTTGATTATGTAACTATGTGAGATTACAAAATTTTCAAATACTATCGAGATAATCCGAGACAGATAACGACAGAATCGCCAGCCTTAAAAATTGAATATGTCTTCAGTTTGAAATCCTTCTTTTGCGACCATTGCCAGTCATCGAATACTAAATACAAATCACGATCAAACGTCAAGAGATATGTGAATTGCAGTTTCCAATAACCCCGATGTGAAGAACTAGTAAACAAACTAGCTCATCCTTCCTATTGATTTAGCCTTCCTGGTGGTTATCTCGTCCATCAAGATCTCGTCATTAACGAAACTTACTAGATCTTGATGGACGAGATATCTCGTCATTTGAAAAAGCTGACTAGATCTTGATCTAAAAAAAATCAGAAATATATTAAAGACGAGATACATCGTCATTAACAAAATTGGTCAGATTTTGATGGACGAGATATCTCGTCGAAACAACTCGGAGGGTTAAACAACTGCGAGTTTATCGAAATGTGTTTTTAAAGTAAAATGCAACAAATTGAATACATTTAAACTGATAAATCTAATTAAAATGTTAATAATATGAACATTTGATTTAGTTAAAATATAATTAATTAAATACTCAATAGTATTTCGTAATAAAAAGTCGCTGCGATTTACGTTTAGTAAAGGGAAAAATGAACCGAAAAGTTTGGCAAAACTGATCTAACGGTTTTCCATAACAAATGAAAGCAAAAATATTTTTAGAAATAAGTCTTCTCTTAAACCCTACTTTTAGTAGCAATTTTAGTTGCTAAGCTACACAATGAAGTGGCTAAAGCACAGAATGTGTTAAGTATGAGACAGCTGAAGATCTCGCCAAGAAAATTAAATTAAAATAGAAAAAAACTAAATATATATATATATTTTCTTAATAAGGTTTTCACTAGCAACCACAAATTTCGATATTTTTCTTTCGTGGTTACCAAGGTTTGGAACTAAATTGGCGTCCCTTGGAAAATTTTCTCCATAGAGAAAAATCTGAATTTTTTTCCCATCCACTATTAGTTAAAAGGGAACTAAATTTTCGTTGACTTTGGTGTACTTTCAAAATAGTAACCAATATTTTCGAAAAGCAGCGAAAATTTTGAAAATAGCTTTAGAGATGATTTTGCTTAAAGATATCTGTAGTAAGGGGTCGTCAAGGTTCAAAAATAGAAAAAAGTCGCCCTTTTCAGACCTGCAAATGCTTAGATAATTGGAATGATTTCATTGCAGGACATCCCAGAAAACGGAGCAGATGTGGCGCATCTAAATTATCTTCACGGGAAATCCGTCTTTTTGGGAACCAACTGGATGACCAAGAACTTTTATTCGGATTTAATAAAACACCACTATTGCTCGGACTGGCACCCGGATGACAAGTTGTCCCATGTCGCCAAGTTGCAGATCAGTCACAACATGCACATCTGGGGCTACGAATTACCATTCACCCATATGAAAGGGGATATACACCAGGTGAGAACCATGCTTCCTATAGAGATGTGTTGCAAATCTTAATTCATGATTTCTGCAGGCATATATACCTTTATTCCGTAGGGCCACCGCGGCAGTCATTAGAGTGAAAAATAAATGAATTGATCATTGCTATTGAGAGGAGTTTCTACACTTCAGTGCAAAACTTAAGCAACGATGTAATTTTTAACAAGACGGCCATAAAATTGTACAAAAGTGGCCTTGTTGCGTTCAGTACAATGAACACCCAATTCAGTAGAAAGGTGATTTGTATGCAAATATCAGGAACAAGACGTCACAGGTGACGTGAGGGCACGCAAAACGCGTACAGTCAGCGCGCGCAGTGCAAGACTACACTAAAAAGAAGGACGAAAGGCGCTATTAAAGGCATTCGCTGCAAGTTCAAGTGAGTTCGTACGTGCAATATGGCTACAAGAAACCATCTGGACGACTTTACACGTGGTAGAATGATCGGCAAGCTCGAGGAGGGGCGTTGTTTGACGAGTGTAGCCCAAGAGTTTAGAATCGACAAAAGTATCGTTTCACGAGCTTGGAAAGCCTACCAAACAATTGGTACAGCTGTAAGAAAGGTTGGTGGTGTTCGGCCAAGAAAAACAACGCCAATAGATGACCGATATATCGTCTTGCAGGCGAAAAGAGATCGATACCAGTCAGCGGGCAACCTGGCTCAGCAGCTGCGTGCGGCAACGAGACGACAAGTGTCGCGGTTTGCTGTGGCCAGACGCCTTCATAAAGGTGACCTATTCGCTCGCCGTCCTCAACGCTGCATCCTATTGACAGCTGCCCATCGGCGGCGCCGTTTGGATTGGTGTAAGGAACACAAAGACTGGACATCTCATCAACACGTCCTCTTTACAGATGAGAGTCGTTTCAGTGTCACAAGCGATTCTCAACGCCAGTTGATATGGAGAGAGGTAGGGACACGGTTTTATCCCACTAACATCAGGGAAAGAGACCGTTACGGTGGTCCTGGCGTGCTCGTCTGGGGAGGCATCATGATGAACGGGCAGACTGAGCTCCAAATTTTCGACAGAGGTACTGTTACTGGAGATCGCTATTGTCAGCAAGTGATCCTCGCCACGTACGTCTGTTCCGAGGTGCCATTGGTGCAGACTTCGTTTTTATGGACGATAACGCCAGGCCACATCGGACTCTTGCTGTTGAGGAGCTGCTAGAAAGTGAAGATATCACTAGAATGGATTGGCCAGCGTACTCTCCTGATTTAAATCCCATAGAACATGTGTGGGATGCTTTGGGGAGACGCCTTTCGGCACGATTATATCCGCCGGAGAACACCCAACAACTGAAACAGGTGCTCATTGAGGTATGGGCCCTCTTACCTCAACAACTGTTGGATAATCTGGTGTTGAGTATGGAGAGACGGTGCCAAGCAACCATTGCAGTTAATGGAGGTCATATCCTTTACTAAGGGGTATCTGTTTGTTGTTCTCCCTCTTGGGCAGACAATCATTTGTACCAACGCTACTCCTTCGATAAAGCCTTTTATGTTTGATTCCATACATATGCGTTCCATTCATTTTTGCGCTAGTATGCTTTCTTCATCCGTTAAGTACAAAATACTGTCTCTGTATTCTGAATTACATCTCTCCCAGGTGATTTCTTGCGGAGTTATGGCAAAAAAACAGTCGTTGCTTAAGTTTTGCACACCAGTGTAAATGTGTGACCACGTGTCGACTAGTAGTCACGTGACTGCTTTGAAGAATTGACATGGTTTGCAGATTTGGCATCGTATCACTTCGTTTGGCGATATAACATCTTGGCGATAAAAGTGGTGAAATCGCCAAAGTCTACTATGTCACGCAGACCAATCAGATGAGCGTCTTCTCCCGTCCCGTGGACCAATCAGATTATGAGTGTCAGGTTCCGCCCCACAGACGAAAGTAGTCTAAGGGTCACGTTACTACTAGTTTTGGTCTCATGACCCTGGGCACATAAAACGGTTACCATTACTCTACTTTTATATTTCGGATCTTTCCCTTTGGGATTGATCCCGGACCGTCACCAATAGCCCGTTGTGTTGCTCCAGTGTGACGTTAATTGAAATACCCCCCCCCCTACTTTTATATTTCCTCTAGAAGGCCCATAGCTCGTCGTGTTGCTCCAGTGCGATGTTAATTCAACTACCTTCTTACCAACTACCTCCGTTTCCAGTGATTTGTAGGCAGATCAGGTTCGATTCCTGTAACGTACCCTGGGTGTATTTATCACTTCAGTATTAGTAAAACTTTCCTTGCGTGTATGTTCATAACTTCACGTTGTTTTGTGTTTCGTGCAGCTTGGATATATATATATATATAAATATGGCCCTCGCACAGTAAAACTCAACCACCTTTATAATTTACGTAATAAAATAAATTTAAATACATTACAATTTTGAAAAGCAAGCGCCAATAACACTTGTCAATGCAATTTGTACGTTGAAGGCAGTTTTAAGTATTTTCAAATACAAAATACGAACACCAAGTTCAGAAATGCAAACCATAATCAAAGGTATTTCAATTAACGTCACACTACAGCAACACGCGGTCTATTGGCGATGGTCCGGGATCAAACCCAAAGCGAAAGATCTGAGGACAACACCACGTAATTTTCAACCACCGTCAAATGACGAGGTCACACCTGAGCTGGCACCCCACGCCAACGTGAGGACGAGGCCACGACAGATTTAACATGCACCAGCCCCCTTTGTACATGACGGTCTTTGGTTGGATTCGAAAATTCGCAACCCTCCGCTTGCTAAACCGCTACTCTTCCAAGCAGGCTACCGCGGCCCTCTCTGGCGTTTGACACGGTGTGGAAGTTTGGAGAGTGGGGTGTCAGTTCAGGTGTTGACCTCGACATGTGACCATGATCCAAAACAACGTGGTGTTGTCATCGGTCCTCTCCCTTGGGGATTGATCCCGGACCATCGCCAATAGCCCGTTGCTGCTCCAGTGAGACGTTAATTACTGGCGTTTGGAGTACTATGACGGTCGAACTATGGATTCGCTTCGTACATATAAGCCTATCACTAGAAACTATTACATTCGTTGTGAAATTCAGAATCATTTAAAAAATGGCAAAATTATTCATTAATCCCTCGTTTTCCACAACAGATAGGTCCCGCTACAGTGTACATGTTTTTCGATACATGGTTTGGAAAAGCAATCTTCTTTCATTACATCATACCTGAGGAACCCTACAAGCAGAGGATTGTACACCTCTTCTATACAGAAGCAAAATACAAACCATTGCCTGCAATTATCCATCTCCTCACGCAAAGCGTCATGGTAAGTCTATTAGCCATCGACTTTACTGTGAACTAGATGAATTACTCAGCATTGAAAGAGTGGTACTACTTCGACGAGGATTGGCTCTAATAAGTAAATGCAAACCGTACAGCGACAAACCAAGCCAATATATGTGTGGGTTGATCAGAACACAAACTTTTGGGCAGCGGTAACCCAGTTGTAAGAGTAGTGGATTAGCAATCGGGGGGGGGGAATTTCAATTAACGTCACACTGGAGCAACACAATGGGCTATTGGTGACGGTCCGGGATCAATCCCAAAGGGAAAGATCCGAGGACACCACGTAATTTTGAACCACGGTCAGATGACGAGGCAACACCTGAGCTGGCACCCCACTCTCCAAACTTCCACACCACGCCAACGTGAGGACATTTGAGGCCACGACAGATTTAACGTGCACCAGCCCCCTTTGTACACGACGGTGTTTGGCTGGATTCGAACTCGCAACCCTTCGGTTGCAGGATTAGCAATCGGAAGGTTCCGAGTCCGAAACTCGATCTAACCATCGTGTACGTGGGGCCCGGTGCACGTCAAATCTGTCATGGCTTCAAATGTGCTCACGTTGGCATGGTGTGGAAGTTTGGAGAGTGGGGTGCCAGCTTAGGTGTTGAGTCGTCATCTGACCATGGTTCGAAATTACGCGTTGTTCTCGATCTTTCCCTTTGAGATTGATTCCGAACCGTCACCAACAACCCGTTGTTTTGCTCCAATGGGACGTTAATTAAAATACCAACCTACCAGGACCATCGCCAATAGCCCGTTGTGTTGCTTCAGTGCGACGTTAATTCAACTACCTGCCTTTACGAATATTCCGTGCTGTTCACGCTGAATGCTGCTATAGACATATGTATCCCAAACTTTCGATAGTTAACTTACATGTTCGGAAACATTTTTTTCTTTTCACCGTAAAAAAGTAGGTGGACTCGAAAGTCCTTGTGGTCGTCGTGGTTCAGTGGGTTTGCCCACTACGCTAGCAACCTGAAATATCTAAGCGGTACAGGTTCAATAACCTGTAACTTACCATGGATATATTTTTCCGTGTCAGAGAAATAGCCCGTTGTGTTGCTCCAGTGTGACGTTAATTGAAAAATACCAATACCGTGTCAGAAACTTTCCTTGTGTTTATTGCTTGACGTTGTCTTATAGTTGCATTTGATTGACCTGGTTTTGAAGGAGTCTATTCTTTATGCAAGGGTTGGTTGTGGTTTTGGTGTTTTATGGCGCAAGGGCCATATTTGGCCATGCTGCGCCAGACACAATACAATACAATATCAAGTAATTGACACACAGTGAAAGCTTTACTGACACAGTAGAGAGAAATACACCCAGGGAGGAATGCACCTGGCAGGAATCGAACTTGCGCTGCTTACCACTCGAAGGTTGCTAGCGCAGCGGGCATACTCACTGAGCCACGGCGGCCCCGTGTTATGCAAGGGGTTGGTTAAGCTCAGAGCAGGTAATTGAATTAACGTCGCACTTGAACAACACAATGAACTCTTGGCGACGGTCCGGGATGAATCCTGAAAGATCAAAGGACGGCTCGTAATTTTGAAACACGGTCAGATATCGAGGTCTACATCTGAGTTGGTACGCCACTCTAAAAACTTCCACGCTACCGATAGATAGATAGGACACGATAGATTTAACGTACAACAGCCCCCCCCCACACATACTCAACGGTCTTTGGTTGGATCGAGTTTCGAGCTCGTAGACCTCCCGTTGTTAATCAGCGAGATTCTAGGTGCCGGACACGATAGCAGTGATTACAAGCTGGAAACAAATAATCATCTATTGTAATCACCATATACGATTTTGCGTTTGTCAGCTCACCTGGAAGCTTACTACCTCTCTCGAAATGAACTCCCCAAGGCCATTTTACCATCTCACCAAAGCCCGTTATACGTTTACCCAATGACTAAGAAACAGTCGGTCGTATTTGACTTCTAAATCACCGCGTTTGGTACGATTTATAAACTTCTTTCTAAATTAGAAATAACAAAATACTGTACATATTTTAATTGCAAACTAAATACCAATTTTTTGTCATTCATATTGACAAAACCACTCAAATACTATTTAAATGCTTATATTTTGTCCAACAAAGGGACTGAATTAAATTGAGTATTCAGGAGTTGTTCGAATTTTATGATTAAATTCATTCAATTATTTAGCTAATATAATTTTACCAACACTAGTACTTGTTGAACGTTCTTTGACTGTTGATACTTCAAATATTGGATCCATAAATGTTATTAATATTAACTGGATTTGTTCCATGGCCTTTAATCAGAAATTAAATTTTTGTAGTTCATAAAAATATAGGAAAGAAATTTCAAGAAAAAATGTTAGAAGAAAAATTCTGATTTAAATTATTTGCACCAGAAATGAAAAATAGTGGTATTTACACAAAAATATGATACATATATTAATGCTTCAAGTGGTTTCGACGCGATATCTCATCCATCAAGATCGGACCAAATCTGCTAATGACCAGATATCTCGTCAAGATATTGACAATTTTTTGATAAGATCGAAGTTTGGAATATGTTTTCGTCTACTGCAGAAACATTTCGTCCATCAAGATCTGGTCAGTTGACGAGATACCTCGTCGAGACAACCACCAGGAGGGTTAAAAAGTATTAATATTTGTATAACTCTTGCAATTGTTTTTTTTTCAGATCGACAGAGATGTCCTTGTCTGGAACAAAAAAAGGCTGTTGAGTAAACCTGTCCTGGTGAAGGAAGACAAATTAATCAATAAATTTCGTCGATGGTACTCCCAGTTCTATACCAAGCACAGTCCCACGCTTCGAGACATCCGAGAAAGGAATCTAGACTGGTGAATCCATGGGAAAATCTTATTCGCAAATGCACACGGCTGCCCCAGCCAAAGCACTTGTGAAATAGTAACAAAAAGTATCCTCTTAAGCCCCTATTTTAATTGCTCAGATACAAAAAAAATGAATCGACTAAAGCACAAAATGAGCTAAGTATGAAACACGTAGATCTCACCAAGAAATTTAAATTCTAAAATTGAAAAACTAAATACCGAGTGTCCTGTAAATTCTTTAACACTTCAAAAATTCGAAATAACTGAAAGTATTGGAATATTTTGTTCAAATTTTTGTTGATACATGTCGCTTCACGTGTTCAAATCACAGAATTCCATGGAAAACTACGTTTAATGGCATTCCGGCAAATGTTTAGAAGCATATCAGCAATAATTGTTCTGTCCGCCAGAACAAGAAATTGCACTTTGCAAGCGAGTGAGAACAACTTTAACCGAAGCATGTAGCATATCCGGATGAGTGCAGATTTCGTGGCGAATGGCGTCCTTTTAGCTCCGCTAGACAGGCTACTGGAGTACACTCGAAACTTTAGATAACCACAGCCAAAAATAATCAACTGGTGTAAAGACCGGTGAGCGAGGACATTCATTTTCAAACATTCACGAGGACATTCACCAAATGTGCATGTCAGGAACTGCTTCACTGATGTGATTATGAAGAGGTGCCCCATCTTGTAAAAATTGACTGTGAAGATTATGCTGCAATAAACACGGTATCTTTCTCCTGTAGCATTTGAAAGTGGCGTTCTGCACTAACTGAGCACATTTTCTAGCCTGCTTTTGCACAGGGCTCTTTAAAGAAAAAAGGACCTATAATAATGGATGCAGTAAATCCTCACCAAACAGTAACATGGGGTGAATGCAACGGCTGCTCAGTGTAGGCATGTAGGTTCTCCTTTGCCCAGATTATACTTAGGGGTATTGACTGTCCCATGCAATGAAAAATGGAGCTTCATCTGTCCAGAAGATGCTAAAAATTCATCTCTTGGTACTTTGATGAAAGTCTACCTGGCGAATTCCTCTAGCTTAACTTTCAGCTGGTGAAATGATTGCAACATGTCGGGGTACAACTTTCTGATTTAGACTTTGATTTGCATATTTACTGTTTTGAAAGAATGAAGCGTCCTCTATGGACAAAAATTTGTCTTTGAGTGAGAAGAGGTAGGTATTTTAATTAACGTCGCACTGGAGCAACACAACGGGCTATTGGCGACGGTCCGGGTTGGTTGACTTTGGGGTTTTATGGCACAAGGGCCATACTTCGCCATGGTGCGGGAGACACGAGACATACATCAAGTAATACACACAATGAAAGTTTTACTGACAAAGAGAATACACCCAGGGAGGAATGGCGACGGTCCGGGATCAACCCCCATTTTCTTTAATAAAAAAAATTCCCCATTCGTAAGAATACTGATTTCGAAAATCGCATTAAGAAAAATTTCCTTCAGTTTTTACGAATTTATGACACCAGGTATCTTAAGATTTTCATGAAAATCTAGCAACCAGATATCGATGTTTTTCTAACATAGTTGCCATGGCAGAGCAGACTTCGTCCCTTGAAGAGATTCCTCCTTTCTCCCTGACGAAAAATATTTTTTCCATTCGATATTAGTTAAAATTGGATTAAATTTTCAAAAAAGTCGCCAAAATTTTGAAAATATTAGCCTTTGAGATGATTTGGCTTCAAAGGATACCCCTAGTCGTCAAGGTTGAAAAATAGCAGCAAAAATTCGCCTATAATATTTCGCCCTTTTATTTCCATACTATCTTGACGAATTTAATGTTTTTACCACATAGGAATATCTACATTACACTTTCAATTCAAATTAAAAACATGACAAAATGAAGATAGAATATAATTCATTTTTGTACTAATAACAAATTCTATAAACGAAGCTACCCATGATTGAAGTTATTAAAATATGCCTCATTTTTGCAGTGTAAAATATTATGAAGGCATAATCGCTACAGATTAATCCATTTAATTTCTTTGATCGAATTAGCTATTATTGTAAGAATAACGATCTTCCATTGGACATACTACTGTGAAATTCAGTTTGTAAGAACATGTTGACTACCAGTGTTTTTGAGTAACTTATCTGATGCCAACTAGCTTTGGGGCAATAATTTAACTTTTGATTTAAAATTTCCAAAACTTACCAAAAGAAATAATGGATGAGAACTTACAGTAGAAGAGATCGCCTGCAGAAAAAGCCTATACACAAAACAAATTACAACAAATTTTTGTTGTACTGTAAATCCAGATTCCAGCTGTATGTGTGGAAAATTATTTGCATCACGAATAAACATTTTACTTGTTAAAATGTATTTTCATTAAAATACAAATTGTTTTGTATTTTTTGTGAATATTCTGTTCTGCGAAGCCATGACTATTTTTATGCTTATTTCAGATAGATTTTACTTGCAAAAATAATATGGATATCAATATCTCGTACTTAGCACTGGTGGGAAGATTTCAGTCTGAGGTATCTCATAGTGGGGTGTCCTTGAAAAAGCTACCAACCATGAGTAAACTTGTAATTGGCAGTTAAAGCGTTTAATATGAACAGAAATTAATAACCAAAAGATTTTCATGAAAAGTTAATCTCTCCAGTACATAGGGGCCTCTCACCAACTTATTTAAATGTTGGCAACATTTTGTGCATTACACTCTGCACAACCATTGAAGGGTATACTTCAAATAATATATAATTCCCTAATGTCATTCTACCATCAGAACTGCTCATGCGAAAGTCTAGGTGGTGGCAGTCATTAAAGGAACAGGCTTATAGGCAGTCATTAGAGGAGAGGCTACTATACAAAGGGCCTTTTCCCAGTTATTGAAATGTTGGGAATATTTTGTGTAAAATAATTCATATAACCATTGAAGGACACACTTCAAATAGTATATAATTAAATGTCAGTCTACTATAACAACTGCTCATGCCAGTCTGGATGGTGGCAGTTTGATAAATTTTGCCTATAAAGTCAGATACAAGCAGAAAAAACAAACGTGTCAAAACAGTGTTCTTAATTGTTATGAAAAAAAATCATGTTCTATTAGCATAATTTTCTAGTTTAAATTAATTGCATGTTAATACTACCACCACACAAAATAAAAAAATGAAAATCCCAAATTGTACTATTCTGACAAACAATGTATGAAACTTATAACAGAAATTATGAGCAAAAATTGGGATCTATAGTATAGATAAATTTGTCACATTACCTTTATCTTACTATTAATAAATTCAATTCAACAACTCAAGTCACTATGTGGACAGTTCTAGTGTGCCAAAAGGAATAGAAAATACATAGAAATGACTTGTTTTATTTAAAATGATTCATTTAGTCATATGGGATGAAATAAATTATCTTAAATGCAAAAAAAATCAAAAATTTATTACATATCTACAATTCTATTTGTAAACTGGTTAATAACAATGCAACTGAAAATATAATGTTTTTGGTAAAATAAATTTAAGTATCAATAATAAACAAAAGCATTCTTGGAGAACAAAAAAATTCATTTCATAAAGTTTACAAGTCACCATAATATCTCAGTAATGTTTAATTAGGGTTCCCACTCTTCAAGCAATAGAAAAATATTTTGTTCTTTTTAAGGCTACATTTAACAAAGATTTATGAAGATAAAAACATTTACACTGGAGCATCCTGTAATACTGCTACTTTAAAACATGGTGCTTTGTTACTAGTATATAAGGTGTGAAAAAGTGATAATATCCTATTGTCATCCTTACTATTTTTCATTTTAGTCAACTATAAGCTTATTTTATAATTAAATCCTTGATTACTTATGCCACAAAAATTAGCGTAAATCTATTGTCAAACTCGTAGAATACACATGAGGTGAACTTAGCCACCAGTACAATAATTTACAAGTATATATAACAGTATAACCAATCTCCACCATGAAGTACTTTTTGATAGATAAAATTGCACTGTCTTGCTAAATTTGTGACCGGCAAACTTGGTTATGAACACGCACACTTAAGAAAAACAAGCCTCATGGAACTTCGGTCAAATTCCGAACCTCACTTCATCCGTCGCACACTGATGCCAATTTTGACCACTGCTAATTCTGGAGGAATATTATAGTGAACTTAGTTACAACTACAATAATTAACTTGCAATAGAAATGTATACATAGCAGTGCAACCTATCTCAACCAAAGTACTTTTTGGTAGACAAAATTGCATTGACTTGTCAAACATAGAGCAACGAATTAGAAAACAAAAGAAATATATAGTTATTGGTAACACTATATTTAAGCAGATTTTGCAATTCATTTATCAAATTAATATTTTATACAGTGATTATTTACATTTGATCCAGTAGTAAGCAATTTCTTTGGTAGTTTCTGCGAGCCATTTACTTATTGAACATATTTTGTGTGTGAATTGATAGTATATAAATTAGTTTTGAATTTCCTGTATTTCAGAAAAATTTCTCGCCACAATCCTGATTCATAATATTGATATAAACCGTCTCCAGACAGTTACAACTTACTGAAAATCGCTTTCTGGTCCTTTGAATCCAATTTTACTGTCTCAGCATGTTGATGCCATTTTCTAGCATAAAAAATATAAATATCTGCTTGTGCCGAGACCTGTTTGGAATTCACTTGTTCTTATGAGTCTTTCCTAACACCCACTGAAACCAAAATAAATTACATTTAATCTTGGCCACTCATTAATCTTAGCTTTTGAAAGCAAGTGAAATAAAAGAGTCTTAGCAGAGTACAAGTGCAATAGAAAAATAGAACTATTTAAAAGTTTTAGGATGTTTAAGCAAATATTAAGGCTTTTTAACACTCTGAGCATTTGAGTAGTGTAGCATTGTTACCTCACAATACCCTTGACTAAATAACATCTATTGGTGGAAAGAATCAGGAAAGATTCTATTGGTCAAAAAGGTTAAAACTGGCGAGAAGTCATTCAAGAAAGACTAGGTTGCAGAATAGATATTTGTGTTTAAACCTCTCAGAGGGTTAAGAACCTCTAAAAACAGATTCAAAATCAAGCCTTGTCAAGGCTTTTTAATAACCCTCCTGGTGGTTGTATCAAAGAGGTGTCTCATCATTAGCAAAACTGACCAGATTTTGATGGATGAAATAGAAAACTGAATAGTTCTCAATCTCATCACCATCAAAATAATTGGCAATATCTTGATGACGTTATATCTCGTCATAAGCAAAATTAGCAAGATCTTGACGGATGAGATATCTTGTCGAAACCACTTGGAGGGTTAAGACTAGTGGGAACCCTGTTAATATTTAAATTTTTGTACATACAGTTCAATCAGCAACATAGTTTCAGTATGAACATAAACTCTTAATATCCAATTACTGATGATCGAATCAAATTAATTGTTTAATATATAATACAAATAGAATAATTCAATAAGAAATTGTTAATATCAATTTTTGGTTAGAATTAATCACACAGAAATAGTATATCACAAATTGAAATAATAATTGTAAGATAATTTCTACTTAACATAAGGAATCTGCTTTTCATAGAGGACATCAAGAAAATGTTTCCCCTAATGGTAGATTTGTAGGCATAAATGAATCATGTGGCATCGCAGATTTTTTATTTTGTGAGTCTTTTTCTTTTAATAAATTACCACCAATAATTCCTAAAAATATTACAAGTCCAATTTTTCTATTTGCTTTAAATGCATTCCAGCAACTTTTGGGATCATCTATGTTCAAGGATGCAATCTGAAAATAAAACATTCAAAATTAATTATTATGCAACCCATATCTTTTAAAGGGTTTGGATTCCTTAAATTATCAGAATACACACTTTAGAAACATTAGATATCTTAAGAATTGATGAGAACAATAAGCTCTATTGGGAATATATTTCTATAAATGCTATTGAATCAGTCTTGAAAATTCTAATTTAAAACATTTGAATCATGTCATTGACAAACTAAAATATATTTATGCTTATACAAATTTCAACATAATTATTTACAAAATAACACTAGGCTTCACTTTGTTACTTCTTAAAATATTTACTTTCATGAATGAGTATCCTAGGAATATCTGGTCTATGAACCAAACTTATTTGGAAGGCCATAACTGGCAAGTGGGCCTGATAAAAATATTTGGATGCTGGGGTGTACCTATGGAGGGAGGTATGAGGGATTAAGCCCCTCTTAGATTGCATAAAAATAAAATATCTTTATTAAATTCAGTGACTGCTTCTTTAAAAATTGTGTAAATGTGTTTCATATTTTCTCCTTGCATTCACCTAATATTTATTCATTGCTTTTAGCCTATTTACAAAAGTGTTTCATTTCTCATTTACTAGGGTTAGATAAAATAATTGAAAATTTTAATATTTCATTGAAACGTTTGCACTTTCCCCTTCAATACAGCTTGTACTCATCTTGGAAGTCCCTTTAAAACTGGCCTCAAGGTAACACACTCTAAAACTAGTCTCAAGGTAACTCTAAAACTAGTATCTAAGTAACACTCTTAAATTAGTCTATATTTCAAAGAAATTTTTAAATTTTAAAATCACCCCCTCAATGAAGAGCTTATGACAAAAATGTAGTCTCCTCTAGATTGATATCCAGAGTGCACTCTATTTGGATGGCTGTATATCATCTTCAGAAAGTTAACTTGTCCAGAGGGGCATCTCTGGACTGCAGGCCGGTTAAATTAATTCGAGAACTGAGTCTGGTCTGTGGACCTGATAAAAATATATTTAGAGGGCTGTAAAAAAGTGCCCTGCAGACCTATTAAACCTGTCCAGAGAGCCGTATCTGGTCTGAGCCTGTAATCAATCTATTCGATAGAATGGATTTTTCTTGTGTTTTATCTTGTGAATAGATATTTTTGGAGAGCTTTGTTAAACCACATCTTGATAAAAACAACAGCTATTTCGCAAATAGTCAACAAATGACTAGTTAATGTATATGTTGGTGATTCAGTGTAAAAATGGGTCCAACAATTTTTCTTCAATTTATCACTCCCATAAGGTACAAAATTTATTAACTACACATTACCTAGAGGCAATTAAAGAAAATTTCAAAAACCACAATCAATACATAATGTAACAACATAACTGAACAGTGAATATTTAGGATTGTCCTATCAGAAAATATCAGTTTAATCACTTTTTACGCAGAACACAACCTTCAACTTTTCAAGTATACCCACTATAGGCACCGATGTTTTAAAACACTATTTTGAGGCTCAGTACACTATGAACTAGACAGAAATATCATAAATGTTTACAAGTTTACTCGTAAGATTGAACAAAGTGCCATGTTTACCTGTGATGTTAGCAAAGCTCCTGTTAAACCAACTGATGCATAAAATGGCCAAGTCTGGTGACAGCTGTAACCAGTTAACAACAAAAGCCCAACCATAGAAGTAGAGAAGCCAGTCATATAGTATTTTGTATCTTCTTTGAATAAAAGAGCAGTTGATTTGATTTTAACCAACACGTCATCAACCTTATCCTATATAGAAGCAATACATAACTATATTATTGAAAGTTCTAAACACCACAATGTACATTATAATCCTATTCTGAACTTTTATTCACAAATACTTAAAGTTGATCAGTGCAATGAACTTCTATTTAACAAATTAGTTTATGAAGGTTTAAAGAAAAAGTTGTGTTAATTGGTTGGTTTGCGGGTTTTATGGCGCAAGGGCCATAATTGACCATGCTGGCCAGACACAAGACATACAATATCAATAAACACACAATGAAAGTTTCACTGACACAGAAGATAGAAATACACCCAGGGTGGAATGCACCTGACAGGAATCGAATCTGTGCCGCCTACAACTCGTAGGTTGCTAGCGCAGTGGGGAAAACCCACTGAGTCAAGATGGGCCCAAAAGTTGTCAAAATGACATTCCTTCTAAAACTGCCAATGATTATAAGAAACAACATTGTAAGACAAAGTGTCAGAATAAGTTGGATAAGAGTTTTTGCCTCATGAACCAATTTCTAAGACTAATAGTATACCAATTGGATGATGACTTAACATTTGAACATGTTGTTGCTTCATTCCTATTTCTTATATAGTGTACACCTATTTCTCTATTACACAAAAACTAATCATAAATGTACTTCTAGGCATGTTTAATTTTATAGATACAAACTTAATTACTAATTGAAAGTGTACAGCTCAATCCAAATTATTACATGAAATTTTCTTATTAACACAATATAAACTGTTTCACAAGAAATTTGATGTAGGTAACTTTTCAAAAATTCTAGAGCATTCGAATGTGAAAGCTCAACTGTAGTTGGTTCTTTTTCAACATTTCTCCACTTCGAGTGTGCAAGAGATATAATTTTGTTAACAGGCATACAGATAGAATTAATTGTCAAATATTTTCTTCACTCTTGTAGAAACCATTTGAAAACATAAAATCTGGAACACTTAAAAGTGTATTAGATTCTTAACCAATTAACCAATAAACAGAAGTCAATTTCTAAATTTTTGTTGTGAATGGCTGGCAGAAAAATTCTTAGGGGAGTATTTCAATTAACGTCACGCTGGAGCAACACAACGGGCTATTGGTGATGGTCCGGGATCAATCCCAAAGGGAAAGATCCGAGGACAACACCACGTAATTTTGAACCACGGTCAGATGACGAGGCAACACCTGAGCTGGCACCCCACTCTCCAAACTTCCACACCACGCCAATCTGAGGACATTTGAGTCCACGACAGATTTAACGTGTACCAGCCCCCTTTGTACACGACGGTGTTTGGCTGGATCCGAACTCACAACCCCTTCGGTTGCTAGTCCGTTACTCTTCCAACCGGGCCACCGCGGCCCCAAAATTCTTAGGACACTATAAAATTTATATTGGACATAATTTATTTGTACACTTGTTTTAAAGTAAATCAGTTAATTTTTTATGTACAATATGAAGTATCCATGCAGTAGACGATTTGGAGATTTGTAATAATCAGTTTCAGACTGGTCAAAAACTTAGCACTCAGTATAGAATTTCTACAAACTACACCACTGTTTTTACAAGAAACTTAAGTAATATATAAACATGTGGTTGGTTTTGGATTTTATGGACACAAGGGCCATATTTGGCAAAGCTGCACCAAACACAAGATAACAATGAAGGAGGGAAAAAAGCAGAAGTGTAGGCGAGGGTAGAACAGAAGGGAGGACAGATCACTCTGGTACCTCAGGGTTGGGATGCCCATACACACCTAAAGATGTGCCCCTGAGGGCAAGAAATATATAGTACTCAAGCTAAGATACAAGATAGCTTCCTTCTAAGTGAAATGTTCAAGACTATTTGCAAAACATAAAAGATTTATTTTGCACCATAAATTGTGTTCATGTATTTTTCTTTTAACCACTGACCTACTGGCCTTTGATACAAGGGGCCAGCTGACGGCTACTCGCGAAGGAGCACCCAGGGGTGAGGTGCCGTTACTTCTAACATGGACAATCACCAATATCCATGTGCGTACAAACCAGGATTCAAGCCTGCGGCATACTGGGTGGCAGACAAGTGCTATGACCAGTTAGGTGGCATGTTCATGTAGTCTAGTTTTATTTTCCCAGTTTAAATCAATTGAAAAGATACAAACCTGATGAGCATAAATAGTATCATAAACCATAGTCCATGAAATACAGGCCACATACAAAGGTAGAACAGATGACCATTGGCATGATCCATGAACAGCTGACCAACCCAACATTGCACCCCAATTGAAAGTAAAACCTAAAACAAAATATAGAGTACACATAGTTATAATTAGATCATATTTTAATGACATCTTTCAATGAGCACTTAGTAAATATTGCCAGCATACATACAGAAACAGAAATCCAACTTTCAATTGAAATAAAGTTTTATGTCATGTTTGATACTTTTAATTTTGAGATAATCTTTTAGATTTGTAGTGAATTTTTTGAGTTTTTAGTAGTTTTAAATTTTGTTCTGGCCTAATCTAATTTTTCTGAAAAACTTTAACTAAATCTATCACCATGTTTCATTTTCACTGCAAAACACATTACAATTGAAATTCATTAGGGAGACATTTTGGCACTAATAAACAGATGGGGATCTACTCTTTAACGAAAACCAAAATATTTCTATAGGATGAATTAGTGACACAGGAAAGAGTAAGGATCTACTATTTTCTCATAACTTAAGTGTCTAGCAATATAGATTGAGTAGGAGAAACAGCTCTCACAAGGGCATGATCAACAGATCAAAAGGGTGATATATATCTGCTTAACCATCTCAGTAGAGTAATCAATATTTAATGTATTAGGTGTTTTCACATTGATTGCTTCAATACATAAGTAGTTTTAGGAATAAAGTCACTGCTTCAAGTATGCTGATAGCAACTCTGCATAAATCTGTAGATATTTTTCTTAATTTATCAGAATGATAGGTACGTTATTGGTTAAAGGACCTTTTTCATCAAAATAAAATAATTATGAACAAATCATATTTTAAAATTATAATTACTTTTTAATTTTGAAAACAAGAACATGCTTATAAACAAAGCAAAAATGAAACAGGTGAATGGAACTATTCCCTAAATTCACACATTTGTAATGAATTAAAATATTCTGTAAGCTAAGAACAAGCCATAGTTTATTTATATTCAAAATCCAAATCTCAATCTTTTCAAATAAATTATAACAATATCCGTAATTTCATAAAATCAAAGTACATTAAGTAAAAAGTAAACAATACGAGGTTTGTTAAAAAAAATATCCGACCTTTATTCATAAAAATACTTGTATTCAGATACTACAATCTTACACTAAGCTCCATCAAAATAGCCCCCTTTGGCTGCCACACACTTCCCCCAACAGTTCTGTGACTGTCGGAAGCAGCGCTGGAATGCCTTTTTTGTGATGACGCAGCTGATTTGTCGCATTATGCATTCTTCTCTGTGGACTGAAATCTGGTCCCTTTTAGAGGAATTTTCAGTTTGGGGAAAAGCCAGAAGTCACAAGGAGCCATGTCGAGAGAGTAGGAAGCCTGATGAAGCACAGGTGTGTTGTGTTTGGCCAGGAAACTCTGTATCAAATGTGAAGAATGGGCGGGTGCGTTATTGTGATGGAGCTGCCAATTGCCCGCGGCCCACAGGTCTGGCCGTTTGCGTCTCACAGCGTCACAAAGCCGATGCAGAACTTTTTGGAAGTACTCCTTGGTGATGGTTGTGCAGTGTGGTGCATACTCATGATGAACCACGCCACTGGAGTCAAAGAAGATGGCCAGTATGACTTTGACATTGCTGCGGACCTGCCTTGTTTTTTGGCCTCGGGGATGTCAGATGCTTCCATTGTGATGACTGCAACTTGGTTTCTGAGTTGTACCCATAAACCCAGGACTCATCGCCAGTGATCAATGTGTTGAGGAAGTTGGGATCACTGTTCAGTCTCCAGCATGTCCAGTGCGATCTCCAAACGGAGATGCTTCTGCTCGATCGTTAGCAGCTTTGGCGAGAATTTCATTGAGATTCTCCTGAAGCCCAAATCCTCAGTCAAAATGGAATGAAAGGATCCAATGCTGATGCTCGCCTCGTCTGCAAGTTCTCTTATCGTGATTCGACGATCCTGCAGCACCAGGGTCCTCACTTGGTCAATGACGATCTCATTTCTGGATGTTGAGGGCCTACCAGAACGTGCTTCACTCTCCACTGATGTGCGGCCATCTTTGAAGCGGTTGTACCACTCCTTTATCTGTGTGGTGCCCATTGCTTTGTCCCCGAAGGCCTGTTGAATCTTGCTGATTGTTTCCACTTGGGAATCGCTAAGCTTTACACAAAATTTAATGCAGTAGCATTGTTCAAGTTTTTCTGTCATTTTGTCAAAAACGAAAATCCGACAGCGCTCACTTACACTTCCTCACTCATCAGGGTCTATCGGCGACTGGCAGCTTCTGCAGGCAGGAAAAAATTCAAGCATGTGCATTAGTATCACCTACATGCGTGCACCAAACCATGTCTCCCTAGCTTCATTTGTTTATGCACGAAAAATTATGGTCAGATATTTTTTGAACAAACCTTGTATACTGTAAAGGTGCAAGAAACCCTCCAAAGAACAAAGAATAATTTGCATGCACAATACATAAAGTACAAAGGATTATAACATTTTTATATAACTATTTAAACACTGAAAGAAGCAAATAAATTCCAATGAATAATGATACCAATATCACCAGCACATACAACAAATACCAATAATTTCAAATACACCTTTTGATCAAAATGTGGGCAAAAGTATTCAAATATATACATTACCTAATATTAGTTGAGGCCAATATGAAACTCTTTTCACTAAAGGATAAGTGATGACTAGAGTCAGAGAACTAGCACCAAGCAAAATACTGCAGAAAAAACATATTATATAATACCACATATCTTTTAGAAAATAATTTAAAGCATTAGGAAATATTTACTTATAAGTGAAGAACAATTGAGGTAAAATTTCATTCAGACTTGTTGAGGTAAGAAAATTTTCTTACTCAATTAAATATAACTTAACAATACTATAGTGTATCTACGATGAGAAGGCAAACCTTGATCAGTCAATTTGTGAAAAGGGGTGAAACCTAGTTTGGAGAAGGCTGCCATATGCAAAAGCATGAAAGGTGATCAATGTCTCTAATTGTCTCTGGTTGCTGTTGCTATTGCTTTTCAAACCAAGTGATAAATTTAGAGCAGGAATCCGTGCCCAGGACCCCAAATGTAGAAGCAATTTGTTTACGTTACCACCACTCCTCTAATTTAACTAATATAGTTCAAAATCATGTGATTGTACTGCCAACTTGTGGGGCCACACTATAAGGAGAGGAAAGTATTCATAATATTCAGCCAGTACAGATAACTGAATATTATCAACAATTTGAAATTCAATTAGAAGTATCCTAAAAATATGATTATAGGCTGACTAGACATTTGAAAATGTGATGATTGACAGTATAGTAATAGTATTGGATGGTAAGGATTGGAGTTCAATAGTTATACTTAGTGATCCATTCATTGTCTTCAGGTTGCAAATGTGTTATTTACTCTTATTTTTACAATCTGATATTTGGCAATGCATACAAGAGACAAGGTTAAAGAGATTGTTTGGATTTTCTTAACAAAAATTTAATGATGAATCATAGAAAATTTCCCCAACTGCGAATTATTTTTGTTAAATGGAAATTATATTGAATCTTAGAATAACAAGGAAATTCAAGTTTCCCTCAAAATTATTAAAATTAGAAAACTATTACAATTGTTTGCTCTATGCTGACTTGATTATAAAGGTTATATTGCTTTTTCAGACCTAAAACATTTTGTTTATTCAAAGATGCAATTACAGTAGAATTGGACTTTCATTATGCAGAAATGTGTTAACTGATCATTTTCATTGCGATTTTTTTTCGTAATAGCAGTCAGGTCAATTCAAGGTTATCTTTGAGCAAAATTTGTTGCCGAAATAAGAATTATTTTTGCAACAAGTACAGTGGATATTCTACTAAATTGATATCCCACAGAAAGATGAACTCAGTCGATGAATTGAATTCTGCCTTGTCAAAAAGATTGATACATCGATGGAATGAATTTTTCATTTGCATGATTGAAGAAAAAGCCCAGATTTTAACTTCAAGTTTTACAGCTTTAAACATTTTAAAACTAGATACAAATTACAATTACCAAAAATATTAAAATAATTGTGCAGTTGGCAAAGGCAACTGCAACTCGCTACAAAAAGTTTTTACATTAAAGCTGTACCAAAATGAGTTCAATACGTTCACTTTTTCTCACCTATACCAGTTGAGCTCAAGTAAAATTAGAAGTGCAACAGATAGTTGACCCCCAAGAAACATCCACGCATCTAAGGTACTAATGTCGCCTTTAGCTAAAGGTCTACTTCTAGTTCTCGCAACCTAAAATACAAGAGATTTTAGCAAATCAATTTTACATTCTGTATAACATTTAATGCTTATATTGAAAAATAAGAAATAAAATGATCAATCAAATGCATTACATAAATAATCATGTCTACATCTCTTCCAACAGGCTCTGCCCTATGCTACCACCCATTACGATTCACACATAGCTACATTTAGCAAGATATATCTGGAATGAATGTATGGCCTCTCTATAAACAGATTGTACCTAGAATGTGTGGTATGTATGTGAGGTATAACATGAACCCAACACCCATGATACACCAGAGTAAAGCAGTTCACAAATCCACCTTTGTAGTGCCATAATGAATAATGTTCAATTGGCTAGGCATTAGGTAGGTAGTTAATTAATATCACACAGGAGCAACACAACAGGCTATTGGTAATGGTCTGGGCTCAATCCTGAAGGGAAAGATCTGAGAACAATACCTCGTAATTTTGAACCAGTCCGATGACGAGGTCAGCATCTGGACTGGCACCCCACTCTCCAAACTTACACACCACACCAACATTAAGACATTTGAAGCCATTACAGATTTAACGTACACCAGTCCCACAAATATGACGGTCTTTGGTTGGACCGTTTCAAACTCGCAACCCTCTGATTGCTAATCCGTTACTCTTCCAATTGGGCTACCAAGGCTCACTGCCTGGCATTAGGGAAAAACATTTAACAAGATCGAATAATTACACCCCAGAAGACAAAGAGCTTTCAAAATGAATACTAAACACACTTGAATAAAAAATCTGATATAAATACAAAATGATTGTATGGATGGCAAAGGTACTTAAACTCACGTTATATGGGTAAATAAAAATTAAAATCTATACTTTTGAATCTATGTCTTTGTCCCATAAATCATTTATGGTACAACCAGCACCTCTCATTAAAATGGCTCCAGTTCCAAATAAAGCTATCAAGGATAAGTCAGGTAAGCAACCAGGTGCAGAAGCTAGGGAAATACTCCAATAGCAGGGCCACAATAAAAGCCACGTACCTAAAACAATGAAAGAATGTAACAAGATAAATATAGCAAATTTCACAAAGGCAATCATCTTTATTCCATGTTTACTAATCATGTAATCTGCATTCTGTTTAACCTCTTCAATAAAAGAAAAATCCTCACCTAAAAAATATCTAATTGGTATTTAAGGTTACTTAGAGACATAGAAATGATCAACATATTTATATTTCACTAACATAAGTAGCAGAGAAATCAACAGTATTGAAAATGGTAACAAATGATGTAAACAATGTAAAATCAACCACTACTGGATCCTGCCAATTAGTTTAAATATGCTTGATTTGTTAGTCCTGCACAGTATTGCTAAAACTGTAGAGGTGAAATATATACAATTGAAGGTGGGCATTCAGAAGCTAATTGTGCAATGACTAAGGTTTACCATACAATTTATTGGAATATTGAGAATTAACACGAGTTAGTTATTTATTATTTATTTATTTATTATTTCAATTAACGTCACACTGGAGCAACACAATGGGCTATTGGTGACGGTCCGGGATCAATCCCAAAGGGAAAGATCCGAGGACAACACCACGTAATTTTGAACCACGGTCAGATGACGAGGCAACACCTGAGCTGGCACCCCACTCTCCAAACTTCCACACCACGCCAACGTGAGGACATTTGAGGCCACGACAGATTTAACGTGCACCAGCCCCCTTTGTACACGGCGGTGTTTGGCTGGATTTGAACTCGCAACCCTTCGGTTGCTAGTCCGTTGCTCTTCCAACCGGGCCACCGCGGCCCCAACACGAGTTAGAGTAGTACACAAAATGTTACTTTATATATATTTTTATTCATTTGGAGATGCATATTGATGCTTATGTTCATTGTAAATAGATTTAAATAAAGTATGAAATGTGAATGACTCACTGCCATCAATAGATATGAGCAATTACAAAGTTGTAGCATATGTGAGTCTGCTAGCAATAAAAAACTATTAATTTTAAAGAAAAAATTAATAGCTAAAAATCATGTCCTTGAATGGGGATATTATTACTCTCATGGGTCAGAACATTAGCTTAGTTGGATTGGGTTTTATGGCACAAGGGCCATATTTGGTCAAGCTGAACCAAACACAAGACAAACAATGTCAAAAAATGGACATACACAAGAGAAGTTTAACTGACACAGAAGAGAGAAATACACCCAGGGTAATTATAGCAGATATTCAACGTTAAAAAACTACCAGTCTTTTTTATCTGCTTCTAATACTTGGAATTTGTTTTCTAGTTACTTTTTGGAGAGTAAAGTATAGCTAATTATATCAAAAATAATTTAATAGTATAAACTTACATATGGCTCCCGACATGTCAAACGAAAAAGCATATAGTCCACAAAAGAGTTTTTAATGTTCTACACTTGAATCGATCTCACGAGTGTCTGCTTTCGCCTCCCGAAGAAAGTATACACATCTCGAAGCGCAACAAATTTATGCGCCTCGCCGGCGCCGAATAATATAAACACAGTCCACTTGGAAACGATGTAGGATCAACTCCGAAAGGTTTCTCAGCAAAAAGTCTGGTCAGGTTGCGACAGTAATTACATGAATCAAGACTCTTACAGATAATAGGTTGCTAGTGCAGTGGGCAAACCCACTGAGCCACCAAGAACCTGAGGATGCAACTGAATGGAGATGGCAAGAAATGAATACATATATTAATGTTTTGAAGGTAAAAAGTACCCAAATGGGTGCTCCAGGAAATGAAGTTAATGATGCAGGTTGTTATTAAAGTAAAATGCATCACAAAACATTTCATCATTGGTTAAAAAACTAGAAATATTCAAAAGAGAATAGGCAGAGAAGTCAGGAATGTTGATTTCAAACTTCTTCAAATGCCTAGAAAACTATTGATTAAAACAAAGAATCTTGTCATCATTATTCTTTTAGCTATTTTATATCAGAAATATTTCCTAGAATTCATTGTATTTGATAGTCCCTATTAGTTTTTTAACTAATGTGTCTGTTTCTATACATGTCTTGTCTAAAGTAATCAAAGTTGACATATTTTAGTAAATACATTTTAAAAAATTAGTAAAATGTGCAAGGGGTGCAATGGATATATTATGGAACTGTTGTCATGTGCATTTCTGAGTCAGATGGAAATTATTTTGAAAAATGCATAGTACTTAAACTGCACATTTTTCTGAATTTTCAAGAAATTTTTACTTTAAAAATAAGATTAACAAGGAATGGGATAAATGGATTACATGTTCATTCTAATCATAGCAACCAATTAAAATTACATCATTACACATATGAAAAATAATGAACCTTAAAATTAATATTTTTGCTAAACTAACCTGTAGGTTTGTCAATTCTCATAAGCTTGAGGTAAGGCTGAACACAATATGGTGTTTTACTAACTAGTTTTTCCATTATTGTAAGCTTTTCCTCATCATTAGAGACAGAAAAGTCCATTTTACCACTCTGGATATTGTTGGAAAAATGTGTTTTTGGAGTATAAAAAGAAACCTTAATTTGACTTGCATATTTTGAAGAAAGATTGCTTGATACAAGCGAGTCGAAGTGAAAAAACGAAGCCTTGCATATATTATCTTTTACAGGTTTGAAAATAAAGTTCATGCCTGTAATCCTTTGAACATGAAGTAGATTTTTCCACATTTTGAATATTTTAGTACTGACAGAAAATTTTTTGGAGATGGATCAGATGTAACAGTAAAAGGTTCTTTTGACAAAACCCATTCTTTTTCTATGGGAGAACCACAGCAGTTGAAGAAGCTGTACAGAATCCTAAAAATTACAAAAACATATATTGTATTATAATTTACATGTAAAGTCAAACATCAAACATACAATTGATACATTTTCACAAATCATTTTACATAAGCAAAGTTTCCATTGACACCTACTATGATAAACGTCTAAAATCAGAGGCTGACTAGCCTTATGGAGGATGTGGAAAATTCCACATGGACTGGCATATTTGAGGGTTAAATAGAACAGCATATTCAAAAACTGTCAAAACAAGATGAATTATTTTTCAATCATTTACTTAATTAAACAATAAAACTAAATGTTGATTATAATAAAAATAAAAACAATTGCAGTCAATGCTTGTTTTAACAAACCGCAAATCTCTGGTGCAAGCACCAGTGAGAAGGCAGATGACACTGGGAAAGTCTAATTGTACAAAGGTGGTTAAAACTTGCTAGAGGAAAATATCGTCATATGCAAAGTCTTACATGGTAACTGTCATAAGCAATTATTTGTTTTGCCAATTTGTAATCATTGCTATCACATCAGGTATGAAATGTTATAACTCAGAACCAGAAACTTTGCTAAATACCAACGATGAGAACACATTGTTTACATTTAACCTGCCTCCTAATTTAACAAATAGACTGGTCCAAAACCATGCAACTCAAATACAAACTCAAAGGAGCCAGAATTTACAAACACACCATTAGAGTAGTGTATCAAAATTAATTACCAACTAAAATATAAAATTTTGAATGCCCAAAGGCAAAGAAACTAATCATTTTAAAAGAAAATTGAAACTAGTAATTATTAGTATATCATGACTATACTCAAAATTACAACAAAAACCAATGATTCAGCTAAAGCAGTGGTTCTTAACATTTTTAGTGATCGGCACCCCCTTGAATCTAAAAATAAGTTCTTGCACCCCCTTGAAAAATGTGTTTCTATTTCTTTATTTAGGAAATTACTTCTATTGCAAGATAATTTATTTATTGAAAAATAAACACATATATTTACATATTTATACAAAACAATATCTCAATTTTTAATGGATACATTGTTTATTCATAATACTTTTGAAGCGAGGCTTCTTTATTGAAAGAGCCAAGTGTAAGATCACTTGTATTTAAGCGATTTATGACTTGTTTTTATGTGCAAAAGTGATGAAAATCCCATTTCACACAGGTAGGTGGTGGCAAATGGTAAAAGTGTCTGCAATGCTGCTTTTGCCAGCTGTTTATAAGGTTCTAACTGTGTACACAGGAATTGTTCTAAGTCCAGTTTTTCAAATTCCATTTGAATACATGCATTGGCTTGTACTTCAACAAGATCGTCTTTTATTAAAAATCTCTTGTTCATTGAAACTTCTCTTGCACCCAAAGGGTGCACACACCACAGGTTAAGAACCATTGAACTAAAGTTTTGCTGAATGCCAATGATGGGTTGGTTGTTTTGAGGTTTTGTGGTGCAAGGGTCATATTTGGCCAAGCTGTGCTAAGCACAAGACAGACAATGAGGGAGGAAGAAAAGCCAGAAGGGTAGGCAAGGGTGAAAATGAAAGGGAGAAAAGATCATTCAGGTACCTCGGAATTCTGATGCCTGTACACACCATGCCTCTGAGGGCTGCAATGATGGGAACACATTGTTTACATTTAAAAAATAGACTGGTTCAAAACCATGCAACTTGAATACCAACTAGCTGGAGCCATAATTTAAACATTTTCTAAACTACTGAATTGACTTTAAATACATTTTTTACATTGAGTGGCAGCAATTTGGCATCAGAATTAGTCAATCACCCTGAAAACCTATTTTTACTTTTACAACCCCTGGTTATTAAATTCACAATAAAAACAATTATACATAACATTCTTGAATATAATTAGACTGATACGTGTTTGCCTAAAAGCAAGCAGAAACCTGAAAACAAATTCATGAAATAGAAGCATGTAACATATTTTTAACAGAACATTGAGGAGCTCATGGATACGCAAGGCCTTGAAAATGTAAATCATTCTTATATTAATGTTTTGACAAACATGAAATTTCCCTTTCTTGCAAATAGAAAGTATTCTACAATGTTCGAAGAAACCCCTTGCTTCGTGTTTCAAAATTAATTAAATAATGAGAACAAGGGTGACTTCTACTGGTCAATGCATGGGGGTATTTCAATTAACGTCACACTGGAGCAACACAACAGGCTATTGGTGACGGTCCAGGATCAATCCCCAAGGGAAAGATCCGAAAGGTCAATGCATGGGAAAGTCGGTCATGATTCAAAACATTATGTAACATGAGGAAAGATTCTTCCTGCATTATGCTTTGTCCATGTGCATAATCATTTATTCTTCAAAGGAACATAACACAAATCGAAAGTGACAAACTGAAACTAAAAGTTCATTAAATTTTAAATAGGAAAGCCAATTTCAAATTATAACTGAATTCAGTTGTGTATAAAATTTTATATATTGACGGCAAGGAATTGTATTTTATATATTCAGTTTTCATAAAATCACATTGACAAATTATAATTGATAAAAATTAAAATCCCACAATATTTACCAAATTTTGTTCACCCAAAGGCAAAACCGCTTAAATAAGATGATTTTAAAGATAACATATGCAAGTCTTAAACTGGTTGCGGTAGATTTATTCTAAATCCTCACATTGTGCAAAAAATAACATTTGAAGTTTGCTTCGCAAAATGTATTTAGCAATTTACAAAGACATAAATTTATATCACCGCAACCACATGGCAGTGCGGAACAGGCATGTGAGGCGAAATACGTAAATAAGTCAGTTGTGCTACCATTACGCAATCGTCCTTTCCTCGTATCAACTCTGACGCGTTCTGAAATAGTCAGGTATGCAAGTAGGTGCTTTAATTAACGTCACACTAGAGCAGCACACCGGGCTATTGGCGACGGTCCGGGATCCATCCCGCAGGCAGAGATCCGAGGACAACACTACGTAATTTTGAACTACGGTCAGATGACGGGGCCTCACCTCAGCTCTGAAATAGTCATAGGGTCCAAAAAATATATGGGGCCACGGTAGCCCGGTTGGAAAAGTAACGGATTAGCAAAAGGAAGGTTGCGAGTTCAAATACAGCCAAAGACCGTAGTGTACAAAAGGGCTGGTGCACGTTAAATCCGTCGTGGCCTCAAATGTCCTCACATTTTCGTGGTGTGGAAGTTTGGAGAGTGCAAATACCCTTATTAAATAAGCAAACACCCTTATTAAATAAAAGTTTCCTTTCTTTCGAGACGGTCCTGCTCACATTCCCACTATTATTTTTACCAAACCCAGCTCGCGCTAAATTGATCATCTCTGATTCAAGTTCGTGTCGCAAGAAATTCATTAATTTATCGAGGGATCTTTCACAACTTCTGGCTACAACATCGTCGAATACTCTACTCCTCTCCCAAGCTCGCAAAATGTTCTCGGGCAGACAGGATTCAACTAATGGTCCCAGAAAGTCCTCGAACTTCTCCTTAATGTGTCCCAAGCTCTCCAGAGCCCGCAGCTTCGTGTTTGGAGAGTGGGGTGCCAGCTCAGGTGTTGCCTCGTCATCTGACCGTGGTTCAAAATTACGTGGTGTTGTCCTCGGATCTTTCCCTTTGGGATTGATCCCGGACCGTCACCAATAGCCCATTGTGTTGCTCCAGTGTGACGTTAATTGAAATACCCCCCCACCACCACCCCCCGCAGCTTCGTCTCTATTTGATCGTAGAGAGTGGCCAAGTCATTCGATGCTTTACCAGTTGTTGTGGCTCAACCCTTGGCATCCTTCAAAACGTCGCCATTTGGCGTACTACGGCATCCTCGCTGTGTAACCGCCTGTCCTCAGGCAATCGCTCTTTGGAATTGACTCGTATTGCAGTCACCAGTGATATGGTTCACTAATCCTGGCAATGGCGCCAGTTATTATGGATATAAGACTGTATATATGTACATATTAGTAAACTTGTGGTTATTCAGATTAATTGCCTCATAGTATCTGTTTTCATCTTCAAAAGAATTGTTACAGTCCACTTGTAGAAAAATGAACCGGTGACCACACAACATATGGTCCGTCGAGCCGGAGACTTTAGTTTCGGTTGTCGCAGAACTGGCTTTAGTTATAGATAAATAGAGCAACTATGACGGATAAGAAAAAAATAGTATGCCTCAATAGGCAAAGAAGTGCTTATAAAGGACAATTAGCAAAAATCGCAGCATTTTTGGACAATACCGAAGAAAAAGATGACTTACAATCTCAAATGAAGCTGGATAATCTAAGAAGAGTTATAGGAAAATTGGATGATTTAAAAGTGCAGTTCATCGAAAAGGTCGTCGATGAAGCAGAATTGGAAACGCACCTGCAAACCTTCCTAGAATTAGAAGACGAAGCCGAGCAAATGGAGGTAAGGCTTAGAAAACTCCTATTACTTAATGTCAATATGGAAAATCCTAGATTAAAAGACTCTAAATTAGATAGTTCTTCGATGAATGTGAAATTACCTGAGGTACCTTTACCAAAGTTTTCAGGACATTATCAAGATTGGTACACATTTAAGGATCAATTCGTAAACTTAATTGATTCAAATGATAATTTGAGTGATACTCAAAAATTATATTATCTGAAGTCTACCCTTAGCGGTAGTGCTTTAGACGTTGTTACTATGGATGACACATACACTTCGCTTTTTAAAGCATTAGAAGATCGTTTCCAAAACAAACGTTTAATTGTAAATTGCCATATGAATGAAATATTAACAATAGAAACTGCAGCTCAGGATGCAGCTAAAAGTCTAAGAGCAATAGTTGACGGCTGTCAAAAACACATTCGAGCTCTTAAAAGCTTAGGACTGGAGCTTAATCAGTTTTCAGAAGTTATGTTAATAAATATAGTTCTTAAGAAACTTGATAAAGAAACGAAAAAACAATTTGAACTATCGCTTACCACCACAGAAGTACCTAAATGGCAAGGATTCATTGACTTTTTGCAAAAACGTTGTTTGGTTTTAGAAAATTTACAGTGTAATGTAAATGTAAAACCTAAATATTCGCACATTGATAAAAATCAAAAGTTGAAAACTTTATTAGTGAAAAATAGCTATAAAGATTATAAATGTGTTTTATGTCAAGCAAATCATTCTATTTTCAAGTGTGATATGTTCTTAAAACTGAGTGAATACGAGAGATATTCAACAGCAAAAAAATTCAACCTGTGCCTCAATTGTCTTAGTTCTAAACACAAAATTGCGCAGTGTCATTCGAAAGGAGTTTGTAATATTTGTTTCCAAAGACATAACTCTTTACTTCACAGAAAGCGTTCGGCTCCAAACGAACCTGAACAGACATGTGGCGCTACGCAAGTAAACAAAAAAGAAAGTAGCCCGCCATCCAGTGATATGAACGGTGCCGCGAAAGAGGTGGGGGAAGCGAATGTTTCGAAATCTCTTTGCAATAAAATGTGTTCATCTGGAAAAAATAAAAGTAGAGTACTTTTAACTACATGCATTATTCATGTAGAAAAAAAGGATGGAATGAGAATTCCAGCCCGCTCGCTTCTTGATTGCGGTTCACAAGCCAATCTAATGACTAAAGAGATGGTAGACGTATTAGGATTAAAGAAAAATAAATTGAATGTTTATGTTTCTGGGATTAATGGGAATGTTACAAATATCAGATCCCAAGTACGTACGAACATTTCAAATAAAGATGGTTCTTTTTGCAGATCAATTGATTTTTTAGTAACACCTAAAATAACGGATTGCATTCCTTCTCATAATATAAATATAGATAACGTAAAATTGCCGTTGGATATAGAATTGGCGGATCCAGACTTTGGGAAACCAGCTAAAATAGATATTCTAATTGGAGTAGAACTTTTCTATAAAATTTTAGAGGCTCATAAGCATGAAATTTCACAATTAATATTTCAAAAAACAGTTTTCGGCTACATTGTTTCGGGAACAATAGAAGATGTTTCACATCAGATATTTTGTGGGTTTATCCAACCAACAGATGCTTTAGAAGAAAATATTCAAAAATTTTGGAAAATGGAAGGGGTGGAAGATGAATCACGCTTGGTCAGTTTCGAAGAACAACAATGCGAGAATCACTTTAAAACAACGTATCGTCGAGATAAATCAGGAAGATTTGTAGTAACTATGCCTCTAAAGGAAGACGCTAGTACCCTTGGAGATTCGAAGGCTATTGCAGAAAAAAGACTACACCAATTGTGGAATCGTTTAGAAAAAACTCCTTTAATGCGAGAACTTTACTGTTCTTTTATGAAAGAGTACGAGAGTCTCAATCACATGAGGAAGGTTACTGAAGATATAGATGAGTCACGTTGTTATTACCTACCACACCATGGGGTATATCGCCCGGAAAATTCTACGACAAAACTCCGTGTTGTTTTTAACGCTTCAAGTCCTACAACAAACGGAAAATCATTAAATGACATTCTTTTGAAAGGACTCGTAAACGAAGATTTATACGAAATCATGATTCGTTTTAGAAAACATAGGTTCGTATTTCTCGCCGATATAGAGAAAATGTATCGCCAAATAGTTATAAATGAGGAGCAACGAAAGCTATTAAGAATCGTATGGAAATCAGATGCTAAGTCACCAGTAGAGGTTTATGAGTTAAATACAGTCACGTACGGAACATCCTGTGCTCCGTTTTTGGCCATCCGAACTTTAAAACAGCTCGCTTTGGAAGAGGCAGAAAAATTTCCTGCTGCGTCTGAAGTTCTTTTGAATGATTGTTATATGGATGATGTTATTAGTAGGGAAGAAAGTTTGGACGGTGTTAAGGAGCTCCAATGTCAGCTTGTTAAACTTCTGGAATCTGCTGGAATGCACTTACATAAATGGAAGGCAAATCATTCTACATTACTGAACAATGTTAATGAAGAAAAGTTAGAAGGTTATTCATTTACTGAAAATGAGACTAAAGCTTTAGGAGTTACATGGAACCCTAGCTTAGATGCTTTTACGTTCAAGGTAAAAATCAACCTACACGAAAAACTGACGAAAAGGTCCATTTTATCCGATATAGCACGAATCTTTGATCCACTGGGTCTTATCGGGCCTGTCATCACGAAAGCTAAAATCTTTATGCAGGAGCTCTGGAAACTAAAGTTGGACTGGAATGATACTGTTCCTGATTTTCTTGCTCAGTCCTGGTTTCAGTTCACAAAATCCTTAAAATCTTTGGAAAATTTTAATGTCAATCGTTACATGTTAGCTCCGAATGCGCAACAAGTAGTTTTGCATGGATTTGCTGACGCGTCCTCAGTGGCGTTTGGAGCTGCTGTATACATCCAGTCTTTCCATCACTCGGAAATTTCATGCCATTTGATTAGTAGCAAGTCGCAAGTAGCACCTTTAAAAACAGTTACCATTCCTAGACTGGAACTATCTGCTTGCCTCCTGCTATCCAAGTTAGTTGTAAAAATTTTGAAGGCATTGAAACTAGTCATACACGATGTCTACCTGTATACAGACTCAACCATAGCCTTAGCTTGGATCCACACTCCGCCATGGCAGTTAAAAACTTTTGTTGGAAACCGTGTGGTTAAGATCCAAGAAATGACCCAGAACTTTCATTGGAACCACGTCTCGTCGAACAGCAATCCCGCTGATTTAATATCTCGAGGTGTAGATGCAATAGAGCTAGCTGAAAATCAAGTGTGGTTACATGGACCAGATTTTCTTACTCAAGAAATGGGTTTTCCCAAACTTGAAGACGCTCCTGTATCTCCAGAGGATCATGAACTTATCTCGAAAGAGATGAAACTCGATCCTGTTAATGACAAATTCAAAGAGACTATGAACATTTGTGGAATTTCAAGCTTAACTATAGACTTATTTCCCAGTGACTTTTTTAATGACATTTTGGCCTTGACTAGTAATTTCTTTAAATTAATTCGAATTTGTAGTTTTATTTTTAGATTTATTGCAAATTGTAGAAACTCATCCAAGAGAGAATTGGGACCTTTATCGACGTTAGAACTGAAAAAAGCCGAGACTTACCTTATCAAACAGGTACAGTATAGATATTTCGCGGAAGAAATAAAAAATCTTCAAAACCAGATGACCATTTCAGGTAATAGCAAATTGAAATATTTTAACCCTTTTTTGGATTCTGATGGAATTATTAGGGTTGGAGGTCAATTGCAAAATTCCAGTTTGTCCTATGAAAGCAAACATCCCATAGTATTGCCACATAAGCATCGATTAAGTGAACTCATTTTTGAGCACTTCCATAACAAGTTCTTCCATGTTGGGCCACAGGCACTTTTGCATCACGTCAGGCAGAGGTACTGGGTTATTAATGGAAGATCGCTTGCCCGTAAAATAGTTCATAAATGTGTCGTGTGTTTTAAAACTAAACCCGTAGAATCCAACCAAATTATGGGAATTCTACCCGCAGACAGAATCAATCCTAGTCATCCTTTTCAAAAGTGTGGTATCGATTTTTGTGGACCCTTCTTAATTAGATATAAAAACCAAAGGAAAGGAAATTATAGTAAAATTTATGTATCTTTATTGTGTGTTTTGTCACTAAAGCAACCCACTTAGAAATCGTAACGGATCTAAAGTCCGAATCCTTTATTGCCACCCTTAAAAGATTCTTTGCCCGCAGAGGAAAGAGTTCAATTATTATAACCGATAATGGTTCTACATTTGTTGGAGCCAACAATGAGTTGAAAAGATTACATGCTCTTGTAAGTAAACCAGATGACGCCTTGGTTAATTACTTATCATCTGAGGCCATTAATTGGAAATTCATTCCTCCTCGGTCGCCTAATTTTGGTGGACTATGGGAAGCCGGGGTGAAGGCGTTTAAGTACCATCTTAAGAGAACCTTAAGTAATTCCTTAGTAACATTAGAAGAATTTTTAACGATAATTACACAAATTGAGGGAGTTCTCAATTCGCGACCTTTGGTACCTTTATCGTCGGATCCAAATGACCTCGAGGTCCTGACTCCAGCTCATTTCCTAATTGGCCGCCCAATTACTTCACTACTTGAACCTGATATAACCGCAATAAGCGAAAATAAACTATCTAGTTGGCAAAAAATCACCAGAATGACGCAAATCATATGGAAGAAGTGGCAACGCGACTACTTGAATCATCTCCAGCAGCGTAATAAATGGTTCTTTGAAAAGAAAAATCTTAAAGAAGGTTGCATGGTTGTCCTTAAAGACGAAAATTTACCCCCTTCTAAATGGATTTTGGGCAGAGTTATTAACTTAATATCTGGTTCTGATAATAAGGTTAGAGTAGTAGATGTTAAAACCGCCACAGGTGTTGTTAGAAGAGGAATTTCCAAAATCTGTATTCTTCCCATCGAAGATAATGAATGATATGTATATATTGGAACTTATTAGTATATCACAATTATAATACAGACTACTTAACTTCATTATCCTATGTAATTAATTATATTTGTTAAAATTGTAGTATTTGCAGTATTGTTATATTTGTAGTTATAATAGTGTCCATGTGACAAGTAATTTCTAATTGTATGAACCTGCTTACTTCATGTTATGTACTATTGTCATTTATTATGTAATATTCATATAGTTGAATGTTGAAACATGTCAACGGGGGCCGGTATGTTGTGGCTCAACCCTTGGCATCCTTCAAAACGTCGCCATTTGGCGTACTACGGCATCCTCGCTGTGTAACCGCCTGTCCTCAGGCAATCGCTCTTTGGAATTGACTCGTATTGCAGTCACCAGTGATATGGTTCACTAATCCTGGCAATGGCGCCAGTTATTATGGATATAAGACTGTATATATGTACATATTAGTAAACTTGTGGTTATTCAGATTAATTGCCTCATAGTATCTGTTTTCATCTTCAAAAGAATTGTTACAGTCCACTTGTAGAAAAATGAACCGGTGACCACACAACACCAGTCGCGGCATTTTTCAACACCAGGCACAAAAGATCTCTGACGTAGATTTGAACTAACATGTAGGGAACAACTCTCTAAAACAAAATGTATTCCCTTTCAATAAAAGTTGTAGGGCCGTTCACGTCAACTTGACGCATAATGATTCTATCAAACGAAAGAACAAGGAGTCTAAAAGATCCACAACCATCCTCCGAGATTGCTATTTCAAATCTAACTTTATTACACAGCACATACATGAACATCAACAAATGCAACATAGAAACAGAAAGCACATAAAAATAACAAACAAGTAAAAAAGCAACGCTCGCACTCGCGAAAGTACGAACTGAAACCAGCAGAGGGGGAGGAGTCAAGAAGTGAGAACTGAAACTACACTTAAAGGAATGAGTCATCCCGCGGCCCATTTCCAACATAACAGTTCATCGCGACAGAAGCGCAATTTCAGTTGCTCGATTGCTTTCGGGGAGTTCTCTGCAGTCAGTGGAAAACTTTCTATTAATCTTGCTGTGCGCGAATCTGGAACCACTGACTGAAATAAATAATGAAATTTATCGGTGGCATTTAGTTCATCACTGTCATGAATTTGGGAAAAGATGCTCCGAAAAGTCAGAGAATTTTTTCAGTTCATACTTAGGCAATCGAAGTTTCGTATTTTCGTTCAACACAGAGCGATCAAGTTCAAGTTTCGAGTTCGTTGAAACTCGAGAACACAACTCTAAGTACGTATCCCGGCAGCATTCAGCTGTCAAAAAGTCTTCATACTTATTAGCATCCTCTGGAACTTCGCTTTCTCGAGGAAGTTCGGAAATTTTCTCTTGAGTTGCATCCAGCCGAGAAAATTTATCAGACATCTGATCTTTCAATGTGTTCCATAGCTGAAAATCCAATTGTTCACACGTAAGATGCTACTCCAATTTATGGGCTGTGATCGAGAAAGATTGTCGAAGAGTGGCACGTTTCTTCTTCAAAATTTCCATCATAAGGCAGTTTCAGATAATCACTCACCAAACAATCCTGTCGCGGACGCCACTTATAAAACGTTAAGGAATCCCCGTTTCACTTTTCAGGTTCTTTTAAAATATCTACCCGATATCAACCTTTTATGGTGAGAGCTCTGCCCTCCATTCACAGCAAAACCAGATTCAGTTTTCCATTGATTTTATTACATACAGCACACACATAACATCAGCAGATACAGGACAGAAAATAGAAGGAACATAACAACCGACAAATAAGACAGCGACACTCGCGAAAGTGCGAACTGAAACCAGCAGAGGAGCGGAGCCAAGAAGGGAGAACTGAAACTACGCAGCTGGACCCACTTCATTTGAAAGCTTCTCAACAGGGTCACACCTCAGCTCTGAAATAGTCTTTGTTTTTGTATTTGTATTTCAATTAACGTCACACTGGAGCAACACAATGGGCTATTGGTGACGGTCCGGGATCAATCCCAAAGGGAAAGATCCGAGGACAACACCACGTAATTTTGAACCACGGTCAGATGACGAGGCAACACCTGAGCTGGCACCCCACTCTCCAAACTTCCACACCACGCCAACGTGAGGACATTTGAGGCCACGACAGATTTAACGTGCACCAGCCCCCTTTGTACACGGCGGTGTTTGGCTGGATTCGAACTCGCAACCCTTCGGTTGCTAGTTCGTTACTCTTCCAACCGGGCCACCGCGGCCCTTCTGAAATAGTCATAGGGCCCAAAAAATACATGGGGGCCACGGTAGTCCTATTGGAAAAGTAACGGATTAGTGAAAGGAAGGTTGCGAGTTCAAATACAGCCAAATACCGTGGTGTGCAAAGGGGCTGGTGCACGTTAAATCCGTAGTGGCTTCAAATGTCCTCACGTTGGCGTGGTGTGGAAGTTTGGAGAGTGGGGTGCCAGCTCAGGTGTTGTCTCGCCGTCTGACAGTGGTTCAAAATTAGTGGTGTTGTCCTCGAACTTTCCCTTTGGGATTGATCCCGGACCGTCGGCAATAGCCCGTTGTGTTGCTCCAGTGTGACGTTAATTGAAATACCTACCTACCTATAAAAAATATATGATCACAAAACCTCAACCCATCAATCGATAATTAAATTCTGGGACAGTATTTGACGAAGTGGAGAATATTAATGTTTGTACTGAGTGGAAATGGTGGTAGTGATAATTAATTAGTCGCATTGGAGCAACGCAACCGGCTATTGGTGAAGTACCAACATTAATCCCAGAGGACAATACCAAATAATTTTGAACCACGGTCAAATGTCGAGGTCACACTTAGCTGGTTCCCAATCTCCCAACTTCCACACAACGCCAAAGTGAGGACATTTGAGGCCACGATAGATTTAACATGCACCAGCTCCCGTGTATACGACGGTCTTTGGCTGAACTGAATCAAAAAGACAAACCGTCGTCACACTCAACCCAATAATTCTTCTCTCAAATTCCGTCTACTGATCATATCTCGTTTTTGCTATGAGGCATGTTTATGCACTAGCAAAACAATACCAATTAAATTCATCGACGCAGTATGGATTTGCTTATTAAGGCCGCCGTTTACACCTTTCAAGTCACATTTCATCCTGTACTACGCGGCCATCTTATTTGTATACCCACCTGAGATTATTCGCCAAAGATCGTAGTGTAAATGGGAGCTGGTGCAAGTTAAATCTGTCGTGGCCTCAAATATCCTCACATTGGAGTGGTGTGGAAGTGTGGAGAGTGGGTTGAGAGCTTAGGGGTTCGACTCGTCATCTAACAGTGGTTCAAAATTAAGGTGATGTTCTCGGAATTTTCCCTTGGGGATTGATCCCGGATCGTCGCCAATAGCCCGTTATGTTGCTCTAATGTGACGTTAATTAACTACCTACCTAACTGATTAACATTTACCATGATAAATTATTCGTCGCGAAATTTCCGGTCAATCCAACAATTCGTTCTTGGAGTTGTATTTCCAATGAGCAGCAATGTATATTTCGTTCTGTGTTGTGTAATGCATTCCAAACAAATGTTTTTTGTAACATTTTACTGTCCGTGAATTTTAAACATTATTTTTTCTACCCTGACATAATTATGAAAAGGTGATGTGATTTTGTATAGGACCCTACTATATTCAAAAGTGGGAGTTTATTAGAAAAGCAAGAGGTAGAGTTGTTAGGCAAAAAGTTATAAGCAGTAAAGACAAAAGACACATTAGTGAAAGAGCTATAAATATTTTCATATAATCTTTCAACTTTATTCATTTATCATACTAGGATTAAATTATTCAGAATACATGCCGCAACTCATAATGAAGAGTTAATTTTTGCAAAATGTTCTATAATTATCCTCTTTATTGGACGCGTTTCAAATTCTAAATGCTTTTATAACATAAACATAAGTATATGATATTCCTATAAAAATTTGGGATCCATGTGAGAATACATTCTACTTTAGATTTTGTCAGTATACAGTTTTATTAATAAAGCTTAAATTATAATATAAGAATTTTTACCATAGCTTCGTGAGACACTTCATCATTTCGTGGTAGGTAGTTAAAATAATTAATTAACATCGCACTGGAATAACACAGCGGACTATTGGCGACGGTCTGGGATCCATCCTGAAGGGAAAGACCCGAAGATATCACGTAATTTTGAACCACGGTCAGATGACGGGGTCACACCTCAGATCTGAAGTAGTCAGAGGGCTCAAAAAATATATGATCACATGACCCCAGCTCCACCAATCGATAATTGAATTCTGGTACAGTATTTGACGAAGTGGAGAATATTAATGTTTGTACGGAGTGGAAATGGTGGTAATGATAATTAATTGAAGTCGCACTGGAGCAACACAACCTGTTATTGGTGACGGTCCAACATCAATCCCAGAGAGAAAGATCCGAGGACAACACCTCGTTACTTTGAACCACGGTCAAATGACGAGATCAACACCTGAGCTGGCACCCCACTCTCCAAACTTCCACACCACGACAACATGAGGACCAGCCCCCGCATATACGACGGCCTTTACTAGACTACCGCGGTCCTCATCATTTCTTGGACAGTCTATGTATGAGATTATTCAGATTTTGATATTTGGTCACATTGTTCGAGTTGAATAGCTTGTGAACAATCGCCACTTATTTGAGTATCTGATTTAAAGTCACAAGATTCTTGAAGATTGAAAAAAGTCTGTTGGTGTCTCACTGTAGAGGGGAAATTATCAAGTCATTCATGATTATACACGAAAACGTACCAATGCTTATAGTGAAACTTGTTACTTTTTGTACTGCCATGCTAGTAAAAAAGGCCGTATCTCCAAAATTTGTTTACGTTTGGTACATGCTGTGTGGGTATAATTATATAATAGTTAACAAATGAGATAACAATTGGTCGTTAATCAATAGTGCTCTGCCTGTTTTCAAGCATTCTGAGGCATAATGTGCTTTTAATCGCAACATACTTCAGCTTAGTCAAGTACACAGCATTATAATCCTCTGAAAGGCACTATGCTAAGAAAAAGGGTTTTTTAATAACAAAATTGGATGAAGATCTATTTCAAATAAAATAAACGCACTTGAATTATTTTAGTCTATGACCTCTTAGGTTTTGATGAAAATAAATGTATGTTAAATATACTAAGTAGGTGGGATAAAATTGTGAACTCAGAAAATAACTTCCCATTAAAAAAATGCACTTACTGTGTGTTTAAAAATTGTTTAAAAAAGTGACAATTTTAAAAATTTCACCACCTTGTTCTCAAACAATTTTTTATCTAAAAACTTCTTATTTACCTGATTTACAACAGGTATTTAACATCCAAGCACAGGGATGGTTGTTTGGGTTGGGTTGTAATGCGCAAGGGCCATATTGGTCTAACAGCGTCACGTAAATGAGCAAACACACAGAGGAAATATAAAAGTAGTGTAAGTAATGATAACATTTTTATGTGCCCAAGGATCATGTGACCAACGTAATGTGGATCATGTGTAGTAACGTGATCCTTAGATTAATTTCGTCTACCGGGAGGAAACTAACATTCCTCATCTGATTGGTCCACGGGAGGGGACGGGAGAAAACAAATAACCATTGATTAATCCTGGTGATTTATCTCTGCATCGAAAACCACCTTATAGTGACCAGCATCTGATACAAAAACTTATTCCAAACTGTCACCAGTTCTAGGCAAGAGACCATTTGTTTTATATGGCTGAATTCTTGTTATGTTCGATTTCTCCGTGGGTGTATTACTCTCTTGTGTGTCAGTAAAACTTTCAGTGTCTGTATGGCCTATTTACTTGACATTGCTTGGCAAAATATGGCCTTGAGCCATAAAATCTAACCAACCATCATCAATGAGTGGTGATGAAAAATGTAAGATACACCCTATTAGTCTGTGATTGGTGCATTTTATTAAGATATTTTTGTGGTTCTTAACGATTATAACAGTCTTCATTCAGATTGAGTGAAATTCAATAAGTTCAGAGCAATAAGTTGATCGAAATTTATAAGGGTGTAATCAGCTTAAAGAATATTTCGTGAGAATTTCTGTTTATGTATAATATACCACACTTGTATATCTTCAAAGAACACCAATTTAATGTTTTAAATAATATTTATTGAAAGTTAAGTCTGAGCTTAAATAAAAATCGAAATGTGACATTCGAACTTATAATACGGCATTTTAAATGTTTAAAAATATTTTAAGCTTTCAAATCTCTCGACGCTCTCTGTTTTTTCATTGATTGGGACATGGTCGACAATTTCTTGAACTTCTAGCACAATTTCTAGCTTTTTTGCATTGATCAGCTCCCGAAACTTCAAGCTCTGTATTGTCCTCTTCGTCGTCTTCTTCCAACGCTCTCTGTTCTTTGCATTGATTGGGACATGGTCCACAATTTCTTGAACTTCTAGCACAATTTCTAGCTTTTTTGCATTGATCAGCTCCCGAAACTTCAAGCTCTGTATCGTCCTCTTCGTCGTCTTCTTCCAACGCTCTCTGTTCTTTGCATTGATTGGGACATGGTCCACAATTTCTTGAACTTCTAGCACAATTTCTAGCTTTTTTGCATTGATCAGCTCCCAAAACTTCAAGCTCTGTATCGTCCTCTTCGTCGTCTCCTTCCAAACCTTCAAGTTCTGTATCGTCCTCTTCGTACTCTGCTTTCAAAATTTCAAGCTCTGTATCGTTCATTCCGTAGTCTGCTTCGTAATCCTCTATGTCGTCTTCGTTGTCCTCTTCGTAGTCGACTTCTTTGTCGTCCTCTTCGACATCTCGTTGAACTCTGCCTAATTTTGTCAGCACTTCGCCATGAATTTGTTCTTGAAGATTGCTATCGCCTGGAGAGTTTAATCCAAAGCAGCCAAGGATAGATCGAATAAATCTTTGGCGGAATCCATTCTGAAGTCCACCGTCTTCCCAAATAAGGCACGATTCCTTAACGGCAGCAGATGAGTCGGCTAACTTGAGAGCTTGTATCAGAAACGCAAGTGCAACCTGTGTACGAACAAAATATGTGTCAACAAATTGAATCAAAAAAGTTGCTGATGATATTAATTCTTCAACCCTCCTGGTGATTTATATTCGCTTCCAAAACGGGCCGCGATCGCCCAGTTGGAAGAGCAACGGATTAACAACAGGAGCGTTTTGAGTTCGAAACTAGGTTCAGCCAAATACCGACGTGCCTAGCAGGACCTACTGGTGCACGTTAAATCTGTCGTGGCCTAAAATGTCCTTACGTTGGCTGGCGTGGAAGTTTGGAGAGTGGGGTGACAGCTCAGGTGTTGTTGTGGTCACCTGTTCAAATTTACCAGGCGTTGTCTTTGGATTTTTCCCTTCGGGATTAATCGCGGACTGTCGCCAATAGACCGTTGTGTTGCTCCAGTGTGACGTTAATTAAGTACCTACCTAACTAGCAGCGAAAACTGTCCTGTAGTGGCCAGCGTCTGGTGCAAAAACCTGTTCTAAATTGTTACCAGTTTCGGAAAAGTGACAATTTGTTCAACCTACTTGGATGTTCACCACCCTTGGAGTAATAGAGCAGTTTAGTCTCGGAGGTATCCCATCATTAGCAAAAATTGACTGAATCTTAGACGAGATATTTCGTCGAAACACTTGGAGGATTAAGGGAACTGGAATGGGTCAAACCAATAAGAACTCAATTTTTAAGCTTTGTACTCGAAAAATAGAGGACATTTTGTTCTGATTCGAAAAAATATTGTCACCTGTACCTTTAAAATTTTTCTCATGTGTGTTATTTGAAAAATGAGTGTTCCGTAATGATGGTAGGTGGCGCTCTTGCGCCAATCAGTTGAACTGTAACAATGGAAGTGCAATGACGCGCTTAAATATCTTGGCCGCATTATGAAGCGGAATTGTATTGTAATTTTAAATGTCACCTTATTAAATTTTGTTAAGTTTTAATCTCAGTGAATTTATTGAAATTGGATTCATAAATCTTGACTCTGGACAGCAAAATTTGCAACCTGACTTTTGAAACAGGATATGGACTCTTGAAATCATTAGCTCTCCCACATTTTTTGGTGCCGAAACCCGGGAATGGAATATTGCCTTTAAAAAGGTAAGAGAATTTTGAAGTATCTGCATGAAAAGAAATATTGATCTTTGAAAACTAATTGAAAATGGCTCTTTCGGACAAAACGAAAACAGAACTTGAAAAATTGGAAACGAAACGCTCTTCTTTTAGAGCTGGAGTTACGAAAATTGTAACTAAAGTTGATAATTTGCTTGTAATTTCTGATTTAACACCACAAAACATTCAAGAACTGAATGAATATTTGGAAATTTTAACTGACAAGCATAAATCTTTGAAAGAACTTGATAAAAATATCGAAATTCGCATCACTGACACAAACGAATATGAAAAGGAAATAAATGTCAGTGAAGAATATAATGAAAAATTAATTTGTTGTAAATTGAAAATTGCTAATTGTCTGAAGAAATACGATATAGGTGTTAGAAATTCTAATACACAAGTTGATACGAGTACTGAAAATAATTCCTCTCAGTGTGTAATTTCGAATTCGCCAAATGTTTCTATTAGACTTCCTAAATTAATTCTAGAAAAGTTTTCTGGTGATTCTAGCATGTGGCCTGAATTCTTTAATGCATATGAAAATTCAATTCATAACAATCCAACTCTATCTAAAGTAGAAAAGTTTACATATTTGAAATCTTTACTTGTTGGAGAAGCATTTAATTGTGTGTCTGGTTTCTGTCTTACTGAAGACAACTATGACAGTTGTTTAATATTGTTGAAAGAGAGATATGGGCGAAAGGATTTAATAATAAACAGCCATATGAATAAGTTATTGAATTTGGAACCTGTTAAATATTCAAATAATGTGTATGGAATGCGTAAGCTTTATGATCAACTAGAAATCAGTATAAGAAATTTGAATTCGCTTGATGTAACAAGTGGTAGTTATGGACATTTATTGAATCCAATTATTCTTAAATTACTTCCACAAGATTTAGCACTAGAGTTTCATAGAAAACGCACTTCTAAAGAAAACTTTGAAATAACTGAACTAATTGAATTCATCAAAAATGAAATTGAGTGTCGCGAAGCCACTTTAATGATAAATAACTCACGAAGTGTAAAAACAACAGAAACATTTAATCGAAATCAGACGTCATTTAGAAACAAAAACACTCATAATAATTCTAAGCCGTCAGCTTCTGCTTTTAATACAGCAATAAAAAGGTTTTGCATATTCTGCAGATCTAATGAACATGTGTCCGCCGAATGTTTTAAATACTCCGATGATCAGAAAAGACACAAGTTAAAGAAAGAAGGCAGGTGTTACAGATGTTTCCTTAAATCTCATTTGTCAGTCGATTGTAGATCAAAAATACAACCATGTGAAATTTGTTTCGGTAAAAATCACAACAAACTCTTTTGTTATACCAAATCTAAAGATCAAAAAGAGTTAGAGCCTGAAAATACAACTGTTGTGTCAATATCACATTGTAATATTCCGAAGCCTAAAAATAACGTTCTTTTACAAACATGTTCAGTTATTGCTCAATCCAGAAATAAATCGAAAGTGGCAAGACTTTTAATTGACTCAGGAAGCGAAAGAAGTTTCATAACTAAAGATTTAGCTCGAGAATTAAAACTGCAGATCATTCGAAGAGAATGTTTAACAATTTATTCATTTGGAAGGCGTCATGGAAATCAACAAGAGTTCGAAGTATTTAGTCTGCGATTAAAAAATAAAAACGATGCTTGCTCCAGTATAATGGTAGAAGTTCTCGCCACAGATTTGATTTCCTGTATCGCTGTTCAAGGTCCTTCCAACTGTCTAAACATTCAAGAATTTATGAGTAGGCGAGGATGGGAAATGTCCGATTCGAATCCTAATAATGAAAAAATAAGTATTTTACTAGGAGCTGAATATTTTTGGCGTGTACAAAATGGTCGTGTTACTCAAGTAGATGATGATTTATTTGTTTCGCCAACTATTTTCGGTTTTACTTTAATGGGCAAAGTCGAAAGAAATAATACTAGAATTAATGCGTTATTTTTATCTAGTGATGAAGCAAAAACATTTGACTTGCAATCCTTTTGGAAACTAGATTCAATAGGCATTGAAGATAAAAACGAAACACTTTCTGAGACTGATTTAAATACCATTAAATCTTTTGACGATAATTTGAAATTTAAGGATGGTCGATACGAAACAAAACTTTTGTGGAAAGAAAATAAATCGGAACTTTCAGATAATTTTTTTGTTGCCAAACAACGATTTCTTGGACTAGAAAATAAATTAAAAGGAAATTATATCTTATATAATGAATATGATAATATTATTAAAGAACAAGCTGATAAGGGAATTATTGAAGAATGTAAGTTTATTGAAAATGAAACTAACTGTTATTATATGCCTCATAGACCCGTTATACGGGAAGACAAATCAACAACAAAAGTTAGGATAGTTTTTGATGCTTCATCGAAAGCAAAAGATGCTAAATCATTAAATGACTGTTTGATATCTGGCCCAAATTTAAATCCCAACCTGTTGGATGTAATTTTAAAATTTCGTATATACAAAATTGCATTTTGTGCCGACATAGAGAGAGCTTTTCACCAAATTCAGATTGCTGATGAAGATAAGAATTTTTTGAGATTCTTGTGGTTTGACAATTCTTCTGACAACAGTTTAGGTTTTAAAGTTTTTCGAATGTGCCGAGTAACATTTGGTGTTACAACAAGTCCATTTATTCTTTCTGCCACTATTAAGCATCACATAAAAGGTAACGAAAAGGAATATAGTGAAGTGGTTGATATGCTTGATAAGTCCTTATATGTGGATGATCTGATCTACGGAGCAGACTCTACTGAGGAAGCTTTCTCTTTGTCTACTACTGCAGTTAAGATACTTGAAAACACTAGTATGAATTTAAGAAAATTTGAATCTAATTCTGTATCTTTAAGAAGTAAATGGGAAGAGAAAGGAATAATTAGCAAGGAAGACAGCTTAAATCAAAAGACATTAAAAGTTTTGGGAATAATCTGGGATTCTGAAGAGGACGTATTAAAATTAGATGTGCAACAACTTTTACAATCATTTGATTGGCAAAATATTACAAAACGGAAAATATTACAGACTGTGGCTAAAATATATGATCCAGTTGGATTCATTGCACCTTTTGTTATCAGAATAAAATTCTTGTTGCAAGAGTTATGGGAACTGGGCATTGATTGGGACACAGTTTTGCCCATAGATTTAAGTGAAACATTTAAATTATGGTATTTTGAAATTGAAGTTATATTGAATTTGTGTATTCCTAGAAGAAATTTTTTGAATGATGAATGTGCAAATTTTGCTAAGTTAGAACTTTATTTGTTTTGTGATGCCAGTCTCAAGGGATATGGAGCTGTTGCGTATTTTCGGGATCCTGATTTATGCTCTACGTCTTTTGTGCTTTCAAAGAGCCGAGTGTCCCCACTTAAGAAATTAACTTTGCCTCGTTTAGAACTCATGGGGGCTGTTATTGCCGCAAGAATTGTTAAATATTTGAAGAAATTATTTGGTATCAGTGAAGATAATATATTTTGTTTTAGTGACTCTCATATCGTACTTCACTGGATAAAGGGTTCAGCTAACAATTGGAAACCTTTTGTTGCAAATCGTGTACATGAAATTCAAAATCTTGTTTCACCTACGCAATGGAAATACTGTAAAGGAACCGAAAATCCTGCAGATATAGTCTCACGTGGATCCACGGCATCTGATCTCGTAAAGAATGAAATTTGGTTCCATGGTCCAGTGTGGTTGAAAGAAGGAAATCTACCAGCATCTCAATTCGATCCTTTGATAACTCCTAAGGTAGAAGAAGTATTTCAAGAACAGCGTCGAGCTGTTATATGTTCTATTGCTAGCAAAGAGTCCGAATTTGAATTGATCTTCAAGTTTTCTTCCTGGACTAAATTGAAACGTGTAACTGCGTGGTATTTGAGGTTCTACAATAATGCTAAACCAACATCTTCAAAACTTAAGGGATTTTTAACTATTCAAGAACTTGAAAAAACAACCATTTTGATTTTGAAATTTATACAGCAACTTGAATTTAGAGAAGAAATTAAGCTTTTGAAAACTGGGAAGAATTTAACTCTCAATAGTAAAATCTTGGCATTGAATCCATTTCTTGACAAAGAGGAGATCCTCAGAGTTGGTGGAAGGCTCAGAAATTCAAACCTTTCAGAAGACCAGAAGCATCAAATCATTCTTCCTAAGAAACACCATGTTACAGATTTGATAATCAAACATTTTCACGAAGTGAACCTCCATGGTGGTCCTACGTTAACAATGTCAACTCTCCGACAAAAGTTTTGGATTATTAACTGCCGAGAAGTTGTTAGAAAAGTAATTTGGAAATGTATGAAGTGTTTCAGAAATCGAACAGTTACTGCCACTCAGATAATGGCAGACCTCCCAACTGCTCGTGTTGTGCCAGACAGAGTATTTTTCAAAATTGGACTGGATTTTGCAGGACCTTTCCTGATTAAGACTCGAAAGGGAAGAGGTGTGAAACCATTTAAATGCTATGTTTGTCTCTATGTATGCTTCTCTACCAAAGCCATTCATCTAGAAGTAGTCAGTGATCTCACTACAGAAGCATTCATAGCATCGCTGAAAAGATTCGCTGCACGTAGAGGGAAACCAAAAGAAATTTTTTCAGACAGAGGTACCAATTTTGTTGGAGCTGACCGAGAATTAAAAAGAAACATGGCCACATTTTCTTCTGCTGAAAAAACTCAGAACTATTTAACTGAAGAAAATATTCAGTGGACTTTCAACCCTCCAGCTGCACCTCACTTTGGTGGCCTCTGGGAGGCTGGTTTAAAACAAATGAAAGTTCACTTAAAGCGAACTGTTGGAACACAAGTTCTAACGCATGAAGAGTTTCACACACTAATTGTACAAATCGAAGCATGTTTGAATTCCAGGCCGATAGTTTCCATCTCTTCGGATCCTGATGACCTAAGTCCCTTAGCACCTGGGCATTTCATAATTGGAACTGCATTGACTGCTATCCCTGAACCTGATTTTACCATAAACAAACTGACTCCAACAGAAAGATGGAAATTGACCCAACAGCTTTTCCAAAGCTTTTGGAAACGTTGGTCCACGGACTATCTCTCACAGCTGCAAGGACGTGCTAAATGGTTGAAGGATAAGCCCAATTTGAACATCAATGACTTAGTCTTAATTAAAGACGACAATTTGCCTCCACTAAAGTGGCGACTTGGGCGAATAGTGGAACTGTACCCTGGTGCAGATGGAAAAGTGCGTGTGGTGAAATTAAAAACTTTATTTGGAGAACTGAAACGCCCTATCCATAAACTTTCACTGTTGCCCTTATCTAAATAGACTTTTAGAAACATTAATTATTATTTCTTGTTTTCTTTAAAATTTTCCATTTTCCTTTGTATTAACATGTCAAGTATTGTGTTTTCCAGATTTAAAGTGTAAATTTGCTAATTCTTCACATTGTGAATTTTTAGGCAGGTATATATTTTTTCCTTTAATTCTGAAGATTTGTAAGTATATTGTGCATGTTATTTCTCATGTTTTAAATTTAGTATTGATAATATTTGAATTTAATTTTGTAGTATTTTCAGTTTACTTTTATAACTTGTATTTTGCTGAACATTTTTACATTTTGTTTAAAGCTTAAATTTGAATATTTGATATTATCTATATATTATTTTATAATGAACCAAGGTTCATCGTGGCGGAGTATGTTCCGTAATGATGGTAGGTGGCGCTCTTGCGCCAATCAGTTGAACTGTAACAATGGAAGTGCAATGACGCGCTTAAATATCTTGGCCGCATTATGAAGCGGAATTGTATTGTAATTTTAAATGTCACCTTATTAAATTTTGTTAAGTTTTAATCTCAGTGAATTTATTGAAATTGGATTCATAAATCTTGACTCTGGACAGCAAAATTTGCAACCTGACTTTTGAAACAGGATATGGACTCTTGAAATCATTAGCTCTCCCACAATGAGAATATTAATAAAAGGATTTAAATTGATAAATATTATGTCTACATATTCAGACGTGACGTCATACTACAATTTCGACACGTCAATAGAAACTTCAAAGAATGTATTCCGAATTGACATATGATTGTTAATTGGTCAATACCAATTAGATTAAACGCCAAGCGTCACCAAAATGACGATAAACTATATTTTAAGGTACCCCTGATTTGGAATCATGCGAGAACATTTGGTTAGCCGAAGTAGAATCTGTCTTCCGTCTGGTTTCTTTGTCTTCATGATTTCTGATATTTACAGATTATTTGCAGAAAATACCCACATTTCAAATTAAATTTCTCTTTTTAAGTACTTGGACAAATTATTAACTCCCAATAATTTAACAACCGTGAACACCGTTAAATAATAAATTAGTAAAAAAGGAAAGCACACTCAAGTTTTAGATTCTCAGTTTGAAATTGTAATTGTAATATTTTTAAACTTAGGAACACAGAGCATTTAGTGTATTTTAGATTCCAAAAATTTGCAAAAAGTAATTGCTTTTTGAAAGTCGTTGTTGTTGAATGTAATTGTTAATTAATTGAATGTAAGAATTGTTGTTGAAATGTAATTGTAATATTTTTAAACTTTGGAACACAGAGCATTTAGTGTATTTTAGATTCCAAAAATTTGCAAAAAGTAATTGCTTTTTGAAAGTCGTTATTGTTGAATGTAATTGTTAATTAATTGAATGTAAGAATTGTTGTTGAAATGTAATTGTAATATTTTTAAACTTTGGAACACAGAGCATTTAGTGTATTTTAGATTCCAAAAATTTGCAAAAAGTAATTGCTTTTTGAAAGTCGTTGTTGTTGAATGTAATTGTTAATTAATTGAATGTAAGAATTGTTGTTGAAATGTAATTGTAATATTTTTAAACTTTGGAACACAGAGCATTTAGTGTATTTTAGACTCCAAAAATGTGCAAAAAGTAATTGCTTTTTGAATTCAACCCTCCTGGTGGTTGTCTCGGCGAGGTATTTCATCATTAGCAAACCTGACCAAATCTCGATGGACGAGATACCTCGTCATTAGGAAAAACCGACCAGATCTTGCTCTCGTCATCATGAAAAGAAAAACGGCAATATCTTGCTGACGAGATGTCTCGTCAATAGCAAAGCTTGGTCAGATCTTGACGGCCGAGATATCCCGTTGAAACCACTTGGAGGGTTAATGTAGTATCAAAATGCATTTATAAGTGAAAATAAAACAATGCTCGAATTGAGAATCTTAAGTTATATACTTGATGGATTTAAAGTCAAAAATTGGTGCTAATTAAAGGAATTGATCTTATTTTAAAAGTGAATGAGGATAAGAAATACTACAGAATTCTAAATAACGATGGAAGAGTAGGAAAGGTACTCACAGTAATCTTCATGGCTCTTCGTAATATGCAGAAATTCTATCAATGGTAAAGCAAATCGTTCCAAATTCATTATAAAAGAGTATATTCAAGGAATTCTGAGAAATTTTCATAATTTTCTTACCCTCGCATATTTTAAGAACGTAAGCAGTGATGAAACTTTCGATTTCACAAAGAGAAGAAATCATCGATTTTTGTTTTTTAATTAGGTTTTGAAAATATGACTCAAGGTCTCACCATATTTCTCTACAATAGGTTCCGAAGATATTGCATAAGATACACACTCCATCAGGTATTGCAGAATCTTACACATTATTTTTAAAATTTCATCTTATGATAACGCTATGGATAATTGTATGATATCTACGCTTCGTTGCGTATTTCACATCAATCCTCAAAAGAAATAGAAGGAATATGCGCAGCAGTTTCATGCTGTTTCTTCCAGTCGCTCTGTTTGAAGATATTGCGGGAAAACCATGAACAATTAATGTGGAACTAATTATTGATTGGCTAAAGTCATTGCACAGCGTATTTCTATATACTGTATTTACTACACTTAAATTATTTTGTAAAAAAATATTTTTAATTTGATCGCAATATTGTTTTAAACATTTGCTTATTATCAGTGGGTAAGTGTGTATATAGACCCAGATGCCGGGCATGCTCTGACAAAAAAGAGAAAAGTCGGAAAAATTTGGTGACAGTCGATCAAACCTGAAGCAAAAACAGAGATTTTTAACGTAAATCTGAGTGAGACATCATTTTTGTAATTTAACCCTTCGAATGGTTTCGAGGAAATATCTCGTCCATCAATATCTCACCAATTTTGCTTATGACGTGATATATCCTCATCAATAAATTGCCAATTTTTTGATGATGACGAGATCAAGATGTGGTTAGTTTTATTCCAATGACGAGATACCTTGTTCATCAGGTTCTGCTAATGGTTTTGCTAACGACGAGATACCTCATCAAGAAAACTACCAGGAGGTTTAAAGTTTCCGATTTTCACAGCAAGAAATCAAACTCCGAATCATTTCATAAAAGCCCATTGTGTTGCTCCATTGTGACGTTAATTAAAATACCAACCTACCCGGTCATTTCAGCTTGAAATGGTTTCTTACTACGCTTGAGTATAATGATGTTTGTCATGAGCAAAGGATACCTCGAGCTCAGACTTCTCTCCACGCTTCCGATTGAGGCTAGCACCCAGTCGATATAATACGCTCAGTTTATCCTTGCTCATGCTCTATCATTCTTCATTTCCCCACTTTTGTAAAATACAGTTTTAAGATGGGGCGCAATTGCGTCTTTTGGGCTCCTTATTTAACTTAAGGCTAAAAATTTGCATTGCGTTGTGTGCGGGAAAAAAACACCGGAAAATGGAGTAAACTTATATAGTTGTTTAAAGCTAATCATGAGATTTTTGTGTTCTTTCTATCGAATCTCGGATCCTCTGTTATTAATGTTACTCTACGCTAGTGACTACTGTTTTTAATTACATTACTGACAAATGAATTACAGACCCAATAAATTTATGTATAACAATTTATTTTAGTAGTTGCGCAAATATACTTATATAATTGCATACTAAAAACCATTAACACTGAGCGTCATGAGATTTCCGAGTAGTGTAGTGTTGGTTTTACACCATAACACACATAGTGAATAAATAACCACTTCAATTGGTTGAATGAATCCTAGGAATGATTCTAAAGGTCAAGAAGTTTTTCAAAACTGATTGGAAGTGATGCTGAGAAGACTAGATTTAGATCGGGTATATGCGTTTGAACCCTTCAGAGGGTTAAATAACTCTCCAGGTGATTTCGATGAGATATATCGTCCAAGATCTGACCAATTTTGCTAATGACAAGATATCTTGTTATCAAGAAATCCACTTTTTCCAGTACCTCCTTCAAATGTACTCGGATAAGCAAGCCGTGACCATTTTGTAGTTTTTTGAAAGATTCATGAATTAAGAGGTCAATTAAACAGAAACTGATTAATACACTTTAAAATAAGATTTATTTACAGGTTGGTTATATACAGAAAAACTTTTTAAAAAGACTTCTTGGTTTTCAGAATTTGTGTTCTTATTCAGAGCTGTTCGTATCAAGAATTCTTTGACTGACGTTATTATTGGACTAGTAGACTGTCAGAATCGCATTCCCCTTTTGCTCTTCGGCACCCCTCCGAGGGGTCGTACACAAATTGCCCACTGTCGATGTCTTAAAGTTCCTTGGGCATTTGCATTGTGTACACATTTGTGTACACGTCCCCTCTGAAGAAGAGCATCCGTATCCTTAGATACGATGCTGCTAAGCTGAAAACTTTACAAGGATTAAAGCGAGAGCTCTGGGTATGATATGCAACTCCCCAAAAATATACATGAATGCATAAAATTTTTAAGAATTAGTGATATAAAAAACTTATAGGTAAAATGAATGGGGAACTGTAAATAAATGCATGTTCGCATAAGGTGCAACAAAATACAGGTATATATAATACCTGGGTTAATATAACATGCATATTCATAACTTTGTAATGAATATATAAAAAATTCGCATACAAGAATAAAAACATACATATGATAAATCATTATCCGATGCAATGGCATTAGCATATTCGAAATTCCTAACTAGATCTTGAAGGTATGTTTCTATGGGACGAGAAACGCCGGTGGGTATTTTCCTTTCCCAATCAACACGTCTTTCAACAAAGATAATGATCCCGGTGGTAACCGTCCATACACTAGCTGGAAATGTGATACTCCTGTGGTACTATGAGGAATTTTTCTATAAGCAAATAATAAATAAGGGAGATAAAAATCTGTTTCGTCCATGTTTCTTAAGTGTTCTTATTCATCATACCCTTTAAAGTTTTGTTCCACCTATCGACAGCTCTCATACTTTCGGGATGCCCAGGAGTAAAAAATCGAGGTGCAACCCCCAATGTGTTCGAAAAGGCGTCAATTAACTTTGCAGTTAAATATATACATATATGCAAAAACCTATTTCGAACTGTCACCAGTTCTGGGCAAGGGTTAATCTGTTTTTCATACTTGGATCTCCATTCCCTTGGAGGAATAGGGCAGTTTTTCTCTACGAGATTTCTCGTCTTTAACAACAATGCCCAGATCTTGAACGAGATATCTCGTCGAAATACTTGGAGAGTGAAACAACTTTACAGAGAAAACATTCAAGACCTCATCATAGTACGTAGGAGAAGTATTTTGGAAGATGAGGTTGGGCAAGTGTGGGGTAATCCTGAATATAAAAAAGTGGCTGTAGGTAAAGACGTGCTGGCACCTGCTAGAAATGCTTGAAGGGGTGCTATAGATTGGTTTAAACTCTAGACTTTTCGGATTTCGGCAGGGAAGTTGTGTAGACCAAAGAAGGACATGAATGAAATGACATGCTCTTGTTCCACTCACAATTCTGTCCATGCACTTGCTCCATCATGTGTGGCAAGTGTGATCCCTTGAACTAGCAATGGAAAGTATTTATTTAAAAAATGATACCAGTGAGACGTTTCAACAAATAAAAGTGCAAACAAAATGTAAAGGCTCTGCGAATGTGTTGAAAATTTTTCAAAATTACTGAGACAGATGTAATTGGTTCAATATGAACTTTGACTTCCTTTGATTTACGCTTGCTCACCTTACCCCTAACGCTTGAATTACATAAAACATTTTCAAAATGAGAGCCACTCACACTTCCACAAGTGGCGCCATCTGTAGTTCATTTCCTTCACTTCTGCGATGTGACTTTATCTTAAATCTTTTACAGGTAATTCTGAAGTAGATACCTCAAAGACAATCAACAAAAATGGATTTCTTCATGACCATAAAAAAAGAAGCACAAAACATAAAGAAACTTAAATAAAAACTAAACCTTAAAAATAGTATAAATGAAACAACTAAATTCAAACTTTAATGAAGAATCTTCAACGTCAATCCTACTTTCAGGCTCCCCACATTTGTTCTCACGGTTTCTCATAATTTACCATTGTGTATTCCAAGTAGTATAAATGCTTATGGGGACAGAGGGCTTTCAAAATGACCAAAATAAATCACAAAATCAATTTTTTAATTTTAGCTTTTAAAATTAATTGATATCCAACTATAGATAGAAAAAATAATTTTTCAATTTCGATCATTTTTGATGGAGTTATAAATGCAACAACATAAAACAGATGGTAGGTCCACTTCAAGTAAACGTATTTTTCTCCAATTGAAATTTTTTTACATTATTCTGATTTCGTATCTATTCTCTTTGCGCCTCAGGTTTTTCTTGTCCATGAAAATTTTCTGAGGACAATTTTTGAAATCTATTGTATGTATCTATGAATGAAAAATTCATCATGTTTCCAAATTTTTGTTTTTAATGTTGCTTAACCTATTCCTTTTTGTAAAATTTTAGGCGTTTTTGTAAAAAAAATTGTTTTAGAGTTGTGTGAGAGATACTTATCAAATTCAGTTAACTTGATCCATTTATATACAAATTACTATCTGGATTAAAATTGTGACAATACATGAAAATTAATGCGCCTAAGACCTATCAATTTTTCTAATTTATCAAAAAAAATTGAACACGTTTTATGTTATAACTTCCACACAATTTGATATCCTTGGGTCGAACTTTATATGTAGGCTTTTTAGTTGAAAAAGTCTGGAAATTTCATAAAATTGGATAACTGCAAAAGTTTGTTTTGAAAGTCCACTGTCACCTTAACTTGCACAAATGTATAGTTTTGTCTCTATTTCTTTGTACACTTATTTAGCAGAGCTTTATAGATATAAATACAAAGAAAATTACTTATTGAAATGACAAAATGGACTAAACATTGCAGTAAACAAAAAATACCCTTTCCACATTTTCCGGTCTCTCTTACCCCGATTACATGGAACTTCCGATCCCCTCCCCTTTTGGGGGCCCTATTTGCGATAAGGGTGAACTTATGTAATTGCTGTTTCTAATAACTTTAGAAATGCACCAATTCTGTTTCTCGATTGTACAAACATGTGAAATATATTATAATTTTTTATTGGAATAGATCGTCCTATTTCTTTCAATGACTGCTGATTTTAAATTTTAAATATCTTGGACTCGCGACCTTCTAATGAAATAGACGGAGCATGTGCGTGCAGCTTCATGCCATTTCTCCCGGTCGCTCGATTTGAAGATCTGTCACGTGGTTGTGGGAAAAAGCACGAATCCTCTCGCGAGACCAATTTTTGACTGGTTAAAATGATTCTTCAGCTTGATTAAAACAAATTTTTCTGCGCTTCGATAGCCATTCGGCCCAAGTTCATTCGTAAGCACACATTACTCTCCTTCCGAGTCTTACGACAGCGACTCCGTCCACATGCTCTGTCTATTTCATTAGAAGGTTGGTGTGCGTGGAGTATAATAGTATAACTTCCTCTTCCATTTAGCGGTATTCTTATTTTCCTCCTACTATTGTTAATATCCTTTCCTGTGTCAGGACTTATTATTTGTTCTTTAACGTTTAGGTAAAAGCTTCGACATTACATTTTCTCTTATCATACTTGGGTTTATTTGTTTCTTGTCTTAATATTTCAAAGTGCTTCTGGTTTCGCTACAAAGAAAATGAGGGATATTTTCGTGGAAATGATTTCAAGAGGAACGCTAGTCGTATCTTATACTGACAGAAACAACTTTCCTTTATGTCTAATCACTTAGTTTTATGCTAAAAAGTCAAAAATTTTTTAGAGCTCACAGGAAGATTTCTATAGTGTGTGGATCATGAGTCAAAATTTTCGATGAGTAAGAAAATAGAATATGAAGATGTGTTATTTGAAGAGTAAGACAAAAAATAATGGCCAAGCCACGTGTTGTTGTAACCTGAGTTACATACCATACACTTTCTAGCAAACAGAAACATGCAATGAATGTTTTCAGATGTGAGATGACTTGAACCATGGAAATGGAAGTTAGTTGATTGGATTTTAATGGCGATAGGGCCAAGCATGGTCAAACTGCAATAGAAGAGAAGGTCCTTCATGCGAGATGTCCATGACACTGAAACATCATCTTATGGAAATCTATGCACATAAAAACATAATTATGTAAATCCAAAATTAAATACAATGTGTGAACCCCCCCCCTCTTTTAGAATAAAAACAATTAAACATTCACCTAATTTAAACATTGGGGTGTCTTTTTTTAAGAATTTCAATCCTTGCGTGAATATTTAATGACCGAATATATGGCCCTTGGGCCATACAACCTAACCAACTTTGTGAGAATAAGTTAGGTTAAAAACTTAGACAAACTATTGGCCATTCAGTAGTGATGCATTTGCATGGGTGCGTGAAGTAACTCGTAATTAAATTGCTCACCAAGCAGGCGAAAATTACTGTCAGCATGTGAAGTGAAGCGAAGGTCGATGAGTGTTGCTTTGCATCAGTAATAAGATGATTGTAAACTTATCCTGGTAGAGTTGAGAAATTTAAAAGTTCACGCCGATTGCACAGATAGTGCGAAGCAATAATTTCTCTGAAATTGTCGATGTGATGATTAGACTCTTGCAACTTTTTGCGAAGAAAGAACCGAAGAGCGTAATGGGATGTATTGCACGACATTTTGTAGGACAGAACAAGGAAAACTCTTTTTCATGGGTAGATAAACTATTCACCACCACCAACTAAATCTGCCCATCAACGAATTTTATAAAATAAAGAAAATCTGAGATTCAAAACTTCCCATGATACCAACTGAGGTTAAATAGCATAATGTGACAAAAAATAATTACTGCACAAGAAACTTTTATTGTTGGTTCTTCACTTTCTTAGAAAATATAGCTAATTTTATTTAAAATTAAAAAAAAATTGGTAGATTGTGTCGATGACACAAACCATAGTTTTGACGTGAATACTCGGGCCTGATGTTGGATTGTGTAATGAATAAAGCAGACAAGGGAAGTTTAAACGATTGTTTAGAGTGAATATTCAACAATTAATTTACAGTTTGAGTGATTAAAGTTCAGTTTGATATTAATATTGAAGGATAATTTTATTGATTAAAATCCTGAGATTGTAGCGTGGTTCGTTAGATTTCGAATGACACCATTTACGTAGTCCTTACTCCACGCAATTCAAAGTTACACTAGCCCAAGGCTCGCCCAGTACCGTAGAATTTCGACATATTGCGGACCCTCTCCCCGGACTCAGTGCGCCTGCCCACTCGATCCGAAGGTCATGTCAGGCACGGACATGTCCTTTGTCCACATAATGCTATATTTATCTTCTGAATATTTCTTTCAGTTCTGAAATCGTAAGACAAAACAGCTGTCACGCTCGACTATTCATACATGCCCTTCAGTTCCTGTTTTATTCACGTCACAAATTTAATTTATCTAAGATACAAAATGTAGTGGAAAACGGGATAATGCCACCAGACCAAGTTTCTTTCTCTCCATTAGAAATAGATGGTAATATCTAGTTATTAAAGGGGACCAGTGGGCTTTTAAAAACAAACTCCGATTGTTATGAAATTTGTATAGACGGTTTATTTGCTACTGAAAAGCATTACAAATGTTAGGTCCAAAAATATTAAGTTATGCGGAAGTCATTAATTGGGAAAATTTTCGATAAATTGGGAAAAATTTATGTTCCATGCGCATTAATTTCCCAGGTATTATCAAATTTTTAAATCACATAATAGTTTGTATACATATAAATCAAATTAACCCTATTCGGTAAGAGTATCACTCCATCATAAACGCATCATAAATCATAAAATAAAATACTAAGACATCTAAAATTTTGCAAAACAAAAAGTATAGTTAAGCAACATTTCACAATAAAATTGTAAAATTTGAAAGCATGACGAATTTCTCATTTACACTTAGATATATACAACAGATTGTAAGGATTATACAAAAAATTTCAAGGCAATCAATTAAAACCAGATACGCAGAGAACATTTTGAAATCAGAAGAATGACAAAAAATCTCAAAGAAAAACGTTTTTTGTTAGACCTACTATACTTATATTCTATAGGTTTTAGGTTGTTGCATATGTATGTCAAAATGATAGTAATGGCAAAATTCAATTTGCTATCCAGAGTTTGATATCAATTATTTTTTAACGCTAATATTAAAAAAAAATCGATTTTTCCATCAATTTTTGTGAATTTGAAAGTCAACTGTCTTCTTAAAAAAGAAAAAGTGCAATCACGTATATCTCTGCGATTTTCTTTAATCGGTAAAATTACAATTTAATTGTTTAATTTTGGAACTGTATTTGTGTACTGCTACAATCATTTCAAAAGTGAAAAGTGATCACTCCAAAAGTAATTGAAGCATCTTTTTACACGAAGAGCACTATAAATTGCTTCAAAGTACGTTTCTATACATCTAATTAGCCCTTATGTACACTGCTGGCCACCGTAAATGCAACACCCTGAAGGAAGCATGCAAATAATATGAAATTTACAACATGCATTAGCGGAGGTGAGATATGCAAATGATTAGAATTTCAGCGCAGACGCACATCACGCGCGCCTGTGGCGCCACTTCAAAGCGCTATTTAAGGCTTGGAGATTTCGACGATTTCAAGTACGGCAATTGTGTTTTTCTTGTGGTTTTTTTTAAAAAAAAACGATCAATTATGCCTCGCAGAAAACAGCGATCATCTTTTGATCAAGTATCCGAGTTCGACAGAGGAAGGATAGTGGCCTACCGAGATTGTGGATTATCTTTCAGGGAAATCGGTAGTCGTGTTGGACGAAACCAAACAACTGTAATGCGGATATGTGATCGTTGGATGCAGGAGGGTACGACGGACCGACGTGTTCGATCGCATCCACCTCAGTGCACCACTTCACGTGATGACAGGCATATTGTGCGTATGGCAGTGACGGATCGCTCAGCCACATCACGAACCATAGCACAGCACATTCAGTCTGTAACGCATCATCCAGTGTCTGCTCGTACCATTCGACGCCGTTTACAGCAGAGTGGTATGTCCGCAAGACGTCCATTGCTTCGTCTACCCTTGACGTAGAACCACAGATGTTTCCGCCGCCAATGGTGCGATGAAAGAAGGATGTGGACGGCAGAATGGAATGAAATTGTCTTTACTGACGAGTCACGCTTCTGTCTGCAACACCACGATGGTCGGATTCGAGTCTGGAGACACCGTGGAGAGAGGATGCTGAACAGCTGCGTTATGCACCGCCACACTGGTCCTGCACCGGGTATTATGGTATGGGGCGGTATTGGATATCACTCTCGCACTCCTCTAGTACGCATTGCCGGTACTTTAAACAGCCAGCGCTACATCTCCGAGGTGTTGGAGCCAGTTGTCCTTCCTTACCTTCAGGGCTTGCCCACAGCCATATTTCAACAGGATAATGCGCGACCACACGTGGCACGCATTGTCCAAGGGTTCTTCGTCAATCGCCAGATTGAATTGCTTCCCTGGCCAGCTCGCTCTCCGGATCTTTCGCCGATAGAAAACATGTGGTCCATGGTTGCTCAACGATTGACCCAGAATACATCCCCAGCTGCCACATCAGATCAACTTTGGCAACGTGTGGAAGCTGCTTGGTCTGCTGTACCCCAAGAACACATCCAAAGTCTCTTTGAATCAATGCCGAGGCGTGTGGCAGCGGTGATCTCCAACAATGGCGGCTACTCTGGCTACTGATTTTGGCAGGAACCACACTTCACAGAAGTCTATAAATTTAATCATTTGATACTTGGTCAACATGTTATCTACAAAATAAATTTTGTTGTGATATCTCTTGTCTTTCTTGGTGTTGCAATTTGGGTGGCCAGCAGTGTAGAAAAAAATGATCATAGAGTAAGAAACAAAACCAATCTCCACATAATTTGGTGGAGTCCTTCCTGAGTAATATCACCATTCTCTTTGGGGCAACACTGCTACAGTGCAGTGGTAATATATCCACCCCAATTTTTTGTAGTATGAATTAATATAAAGTGGTTCGTTAAAAAGAATGTCTAATGTGTTTGTTTTTAAGAAATGTATGATACAATTTTGTCTCATAAAATTTAATTACTACCTAGTGCACAAGATTGTTTTGATCTCAACTAAAATTAGATAGCATTTTCTGTTATTTACTCGCAAATAACACACAAACATATGAAACGTTTTGTAGACCTTGACCTTTGTAGATTGTTTTATACATTTGCTATTTATACAAAAGGAAATCATTCCCACACCTTTGAATAAGCTCTAAACATGTTTTTTATTGGAAACAGGAAAATAATTTGCTCAACATCCGTCTCTTGCTCCTCTGTCCAGTATACCAATGTGATTTCAGTCACGACTTTCCAACTGAGAATGGAGGCCATCCTCTGGTTGCCAACTTGGCGCATTTAGTGCCAAATGTCTTCGCTGTTTTATTTTATTTTCCGATTTTTTGATACGTGATGGACAGGCATGGCGTTTCCTTAAAGAAATGGGGCTGTTTTAAAATGAAAGTGGTAGCATATGCGATATCAAATAATTTTCAGTTAAAGTTCTTAAAATTAAAAGTAGTGCATTTTAAAATGAAACATTCTATTCTGTGATATTTTATAACTGCTGTATAAGCTTATACTCCAATAAAGGCTCTCAAACAAAGCATTTATGAAATAGTAGCATTAATAGCATCAATTAAAAATAATAGCAAGTCTCAACCCTATTTTAGTAACAATTTTAGATGCTGATTCAAAATGAATCGGCTAAAACACAAAACGTGCTGATGAAATATGAAACAGACGTTGAAGATCTTGCCAAGAAATTTAAGTTTTAAAATTAAAAAATAATACTTTCTTAATGAGGTTTTCTAGACTACTTAGCAACCACAGATTCAGGTTCTTATTTCATTGTTGCCACGGCTAGAGCCAAAACTTCGAAATCAGCATCCCTTGGAAAATTTCTCTGATGTAAGCAGGTTGTTAATTAATGTCCCACTGGATCAACACAACGGGCTATTGGCGACGGTCCGGGATCAAACCCGAAGCAAAAGATCCGATGACAACACCACGTAATTTTGAACCATCATCAGGAAATTTTCTCTGAAGAGAAATCCGAAAAATATTTCTGATCCTCCCTTTGGTATTGATCCCAGACCGTCACCAATAGTCCGTTGTGTTGCTCCAATGTGACGTTAATTAAAATACCTACCTACCGAAAAATATTTGAGCCGCGGTAGCCTGGTTGGATAATTAAGGGACTAGTAACCGCAGGGTTGCGAGTTCGAATCCAACCAAAGACTGTCGTGTAAAAAGGGACTGGTGCACGTTAACTCGGTCAGAGTCCCAAATGTCCTCACGTTCGCGTGGTGTGGAAGTTTGGAGAGTGAGGTGCTAGTTCAGGTGTGATCTCGTCATTTGACTGTGGTTCAAAATTACATGGTATTGTCCTCAGATCCAGTGCGACGTTAATTAAATCAGAAAATGACCAGAACAACACCTGAGCTGGCACCCTACTCTCCAAACTTCCACACCACGCCAACGTGAGGACATTTGAGGCCACGACAGACTTACCGTGCACCAGTGCACCAGTACCCGTGTATACGATGGTCTTTGTCTGACCGAGTTTCGAACTCGCAACCCTCCGGTTGCTAATCCGATAATCTTACAACTGAGCAACCACTGCCTCGCAGATTTCAAAGTGGTTGAATATTTACAGGAAATTTTTGAAGTAGTCTTGGCTAAAATTTGGGATTTGTTTTATTGCAACACACATTTTATTTTATATTTTTGAGTATTATTCAAGTTCTGCATTTTTTTACCTGACAAATATTTTTATGTTGGTTGGTAAAATAGTCATACGACGCAGGTGGAATAAAATCAGAAACATTTTTATCAATTATTCTTGAAATTTCTTGACAGAAAATCCTTAAATATATCAGCGTATAAAATAACTTTTGCGAAGTCTGCCCATTCGAGTAAGCTAACATTAGTGAGGCGCTATAACAAGTTAAGCAATTCGTCAGGAATTCCAACTTTTAGGCTCTTTAAATGTGTAGGGGTGCTGGTGCATGTTAAATATGTCGTGGCCTCAAATGTCTTCACGTTGGCATGGTGTGGAAGTTTGGTGAGTGTGGTGACAGTTCAGGTGTTACTTCGTCATCTTACCGTGGTTCAAAAGTATGAGGTGTCCTCGGACATTTCCCTACGGGGTTGATCTCGGACCGTCAGCAAGAGCCCGTTGTGTTGCTCCAGTGCGACGTTGATTCACTACCTATTTGCCCATAAAATGATTTGGGGTTGGTTGGATTTTATGGCACAAGGGCCATATTTGGCCAACCTGCACCAAATTTGGCCCTTCAGAGATCAAATTTGTTCTATCTGGAAGCACTTTTTTCTGGGGGGGGGGGGTTTCAATTAACGTCACACTGGAGCAACACAATGGGCTATTGGTGACGGTCCGGGATCAATCCCAAAGGGAAAGATCCGAGGACAACACCACGTAATTTTGAACCACGGTCAGATGACGAGGCAACACCTGAGCTGGCACCCCACTCTCCAAACTTCCACACCACGCCAACGTGAGGACATTTGAGGCCACGGCAGATTTAACGTGCACCAGCCCCCTTTGTACACGACGGTGTTTGGCTGGATTCGAACTCGCAACCCTTCGGTTGCAAGTCCGTTACTCTTCCAACCGGGCCACCGCGGCCCCACTTTTTTCTGGAAGTTTGTTTATATTATTATATTTTATTGCACTGCATATTATTACACTGCAAAACCTTTCAGAAAATCATAGTTAATTGAGGTTGTGAGGGCATGCAGATTCGATATTTGTATGAAATAAAAACTATCTGTCCTTGAAGTTTCATTTTGTCAATTTATTTGTTATATGCGCAAAATCATGTTGTCCAGTTTGGAGAATGGAATGAAGCAATTTTCAATTACTATTGCGAAGTAGTTCTAAAACACGGTACGAGCTCAGTCTTTGATACAAAAATTAATTATACATTTCAATCAGGAATCATATCACGCAATATGAACATTTCTTCAGCGTTCGAGAAACTCAACATTATTACGCTCTCAGAAATTAGCATTCAATTGATACGGATTTTTTTTTATTGAGCTCACAGCCCAAACACGCAAAGCCACCTTTTCCTGCAAAAGTACGTCACCTTGCTGTCTAAAAATAACACAAAAGCTACGAATCCATCAAAAGGAAAGTGACGAACAAAACAAAAAAATCGGTTTGATATCAAAAAGGCTTTGTTTCTTATCGGAAATCGTGAGTGACCCGACAACAAGTTGGCGAGAAGAATTTGGCGACTTCGACCCAGGACGAGCAACCCTTCGGAAGAAGCGCTAGTTTAAATGGTGATAGCCGAAGAACCGCACATTTCCACGTTGTTTCCCATCCCGCGACTTGCTTCAGGAGTTCGATCCTTGCATGGGGAAGGTATTTGCAATTGGACCGTGAAACTGAACTCGATTCGACATCTCTAGCTCTCAGTCTTGGGGTTCCTGTAATCAACTTTGGGAGATTCCTACCATCAAAGTTTCGCACCTGAATACCAACTGAGGAACCATGCAGAAACGAATTTGCATTGTGGGGGGTGGTGCCAGCGGCTTGACGGCCATCAAGGCCTGCCTGGAACAGAACCTGATCCCCGTCTGCTACGAGTGGACCAAGAACCTAGGCGGGCTATGGCGTTACAGGGAGGACGACACCCACGGTCTGGGCTCTGTCATGAGGTCCACCATCATTAACAGCAGCAAGGAAGTCAGTGCCTTCAGCGATTTCCCACCCCCGAAGGAATACCCCAACTACATGCACAACTCCAAGATGATTCGCTACATTGAGATGTACGCCGAACAGTTCGACCTGGTACGACACATCCAGTTCGAGCACGAGGTCCAGAACATCGAGCAGGCTCACGATTACGACGAGACTGGACGATGGACGGTGACGGCCCAGAAGGTGGGATCGCCGGATCCGTTCCAAGAGACCTTCGATGGTGTCATGGTGTGTGCTGGACACCACGTGTTCCCGATTGTTCCCAAGTTCGCCGGACAGGATAAGTTCCAAGGGAAGATAATCCACACGCACTCCTACAAGAAACCCAATGGATATGATGACAAACGCGTCGTGGTGGTCGGAGTTGGAAACTCGGGTGGTGATGTGGCAGTCGAACTTAGCAATATAGCCTCTCAGGTACGTAACCTTTGTAATTTCAGTATTAACCCCCTGGTGGTTGTCTCAGTGAGGTATCTCGTCATTAGAAAAACTAACCGGAACTTGAACGAGATATTTCGTCATAAGAACTGACCTTATCTTGACCTCGTCATCATAAAAAAAATCGGCAATATCTTGATGACGAGATATCTGGTCATTAGCAAAATTGTCCAGATCTTGGTGAACGAGATATTTCGTCCAAACCACTTGGAGGGTTAAGTGCAACGAAATCCGCTTGTGAAGACTATTTTTCAAAGAAAATTAGCCATACTAAAAATCCTGAATTCAGCTTTAAATTGGTTTGTATCGTGGTTTGTGTATGCTGTATCGGTAAACTTATCGATACGATCAGAATTCTAACTGTTCTTGAAAGTATTTGAATTTTATTTCCTACTGCCTTGGAAAAAATTTCACTAAGAAGTCCACGAATTTTACACGGGCCTAATTTTGAACAATTTTTACCCATCTTTTAATAGCCCGTTGTGTTGCTCAGTGTGACGTTAATTAAAATGCCTACCTGTCTTTCAATTGCATTCTGATAATTGATTTCATTTTATTTAATGAAATTTATTTGGCATAATGATAAAAATTAAGATTTATGTTATTTTTTGCATAAGTGTGTATTTAATTCTAAGTATAAAGTGACTACAGACGCACGTTTCTTTTCATTATACATTTATTTAAAAGTCAATTTCTATTATCTAAGGAATTAAAAAAAATTGTAAAAATCCGATTTTCTAATGAGACAGACGGAGTACGTGTCTGGATAAGTCTGCAGACGTTTAGGTCATGTGGACTTGGAAATCGACTTTGTCCGATTGGCTATCGCAACGTAGACTAATGTTTATAATCACAGTAACCAATCAATAATTAGTAACACATGCGGGATTCATGCTTTTTTCCAATACCACGTGACAAATCTTCAAACCGAGCTGTCGAAAGAAATATATGAAACTACTCGCACATGCTCGTCTATTTCATAAAGTCGATGGTAAAAATGAATACTCATCTTCAGCAAAATAAGCTTTTACGACAGTTAGTTGAATTTGCTTTGTGTTTGGCACATCTTGGCCAAATGTGGCCCTTACACCATAAAACGTAGAGATAAAACAGCCATCTATTATCAAAATAAGGTCCTTGAAACTTTCGTGAAGAGTACTTTTTTCATCTAAAAGTGCGCAACCCTTTGTTTTCTATTTAAACCCATGTACACTTGCTATGAATTACAAGGCGAAAGTCAGAATATCTTTAAATATATATCATGATGCGCCAAATTTATGTTATACTGAACACTATCTAGAAATAATGATCGTAGAGCAATTAAAGAAACTTATCTATCCTAGAGATAGACTCCTATTAGCGGAGAAAATTCTTTCACTTAGTTTGATTTAAAAAAGATCCCAACTTTTGGCCATGAAGTACAGAAAATGAAATAAGCGGCTGAATGGCGAAATAACCACCAGATTACTGAATGGCAAGACTACTGTTTTTTCAAATTGTAAAAATTCAAAATACGAGTAACTAATCACTCTTGAAGTCACTGCATTTTATTTAACGGTAGGTAGTTGAATTGAAGTCGCACTAGAGCAACACAAGGAGATATTGGAGATGGTCCAATCTTGAAGGGAAAGATCTGAGGACACCACCTAATTTTGAATTGCGTTGAGATGACGAGGTCAGCACCTGAGCTGGCATCCCCACTCTCCAAACTTCCGCACCACGCCTCCACTTTTGAGGCTATGACAGTTAACGTGCACCATCCCCCTAGTATACGACGATCTTTGGTTGGGTTGAGTTTCGAACTATCAACCCTCCGGTTGCTAATCTGCGACTCTACCGACTGGGCGACAGCTGCCCTTTCCTTAACGAAGGAAAGCCATCGGGATTTTGTTGAAGTTTCAAAACATGTGCATAGTGTGTAGCAGCATTTTTACGCGTAACTAAGTAATAAAGTTAACTTTCGTACCGTATGTGTTCAATGGAGCTACAAGAGCTGAAGGCGTTTCGTATCGGATGGACAGAAAGGAAATTGATTTACCACATTAAATTCCTTCATTATGAAAGCACTAATGAAAGATTCAGGATTCAACACAACTAATACAAAAACTGAGCATCATAATTGATTAGAGTTTTGAGCAAAGCACGTAATAATGCACTGATTATGTAACTATCGATTTAAAAGGTTAAGTAGGTTAATGATCTACAATTCCAGTTTGCTGAAATCCTGTTAGATTAGATATTCGGATTACATTTAATGGTCTGATGATAACAGCTATTTATTCTCAAATGTTAACTTCTGTACAACACACAAATTTTGGCTGTCATGATTTTTGGTTCGAGTTATAAAAATAGGAAGGAATTATAAAATATCCATTTAATTTTTTAAAAATGAATTCTTTCAAAGGTAAGAGAAATGATCATCAAACATTTGCTTTACAAGCTACAACTCGTATAATTCCTAGTAATTTCCACGGAACCTTTGGGCCGCGGTAGCCCGGTTGAAAGAGTAACGGATTAGCAACCGGAGGGTTGCGAGTTCGAATCCAGCCAAAGACCATCGTGTACAAAGGGGCTGGTGCACGTTAAATCTGTCGTGTCGCCTCAAATGTCCTCACGTTGGCGTGGTGTGGAAGTTGGAGAGTGGGGTGCCAGTTCAGGTGTCTCGTCATCCGACCATGGTTTAAAATTACGCGTTACCCTAGGATCTTTCTCTTCGGGATGGATCCCAGACCGTCCCTAATAGCACGTTGTATTGCTCCAGTGCGATGTTAACTACATATCGACCTTGGAAATACTTTTTCTTCTGAAAAATGGTTTTGTATCTTCTCGCCTGACTTTACAAAATGGTTTATTTAGTGATACCTTTGTGGGAGTTTATTAGGCCCTTTCATTACAGCTGTAAGTTAATGTAGAAAGATATATACGATACATAACGCATCCGGTGAGGTCCTCGGCTATGTAAATTAGATCCTAGATCAAGCATCACCAGATCCTAGATCTGGATTTTCCTTTTTAAAATATGGCCACATTTAAGTTTCTAGGAAGTATATAAAACTGGGGAGCTCGCCAAACAAATTTTTAAAAATTGCCCATAATAAGGTGCATATAAATCCAGCTATATAAAATATAAACATAGCAGGACCTCGGAGAATACTTAAATTATGAGGGAAAAGTCCAAACTAATTCTTAAAATCAATTTTTGTAGTATGGAAATTTTGCATTAAAAAGAAAACTTATTAAAATTGTGTACTTTTTATGCAAGACTTTAGAATTAAAACCTGTTCATATTTGAAAGGCGACGCACGTCCAATTCCTGTAACTTACTGTGTTTTTCTGTGTCAGCAAAACTTGTGTACACTGAAGCAACAGAAAAGGAATAACCAGTTTAATGAACCTTGATAAACCTCCGACAGGGGCTTAGAGCAAGAAATATAATAGGGCATGGACGAGCGTGAGGAAGTATGCTGTAGGCATTGAACATCATACTTCCTATATAGAGGTGTAGAATTTCTGTGTTACATAATTCGTTGCATGGCATTTCTGTTGAATTCGATAACGTTGAGATCTGGTGACTTAAGTAGGAATGGCAAGACCCCAAACTCGGATGACTTTCTCTGCCCATAATTTGGCGTGTCAAGACTTGTTTGGAGGAGTATTGTCCTGTTGGAAGAGGAAAAACCTATCGGAGTGAACGTAGGACATGAACGGGTGTAACATGACGGGTAATAGGCAGGACATGAACGAGTAAGGATGCACATATAGCGTTCACCTGTCAGATGTTCGTCGACGTACCAAGGGTCCCTTTGAATGCCAGCTTCACAAGCCCTTTACCATTACGGAGTTACCTACAGCCTGCATAATCCCCTGTAGACATGCAGAATGCATGGCTTCGTGGGGTTTCCTCCACGCACGTATCCTTCCATCTGCCCTAAGCAGTTGGAAACGAGAATTGTCAGGCCAGGCTATTCGTTTCCAGTTATCAAGTGTCCAGTGGTGGTGTTCCAAAGCCCAGTGAGGCGCATAGCTGTGCGTCGAGTATTCATCAAGGGTACCTAGAATTATGTGTCGGCTACTAATATACGTGCGAAGTTTCTCATCTTTGAGGGAACGTTTCAGACCTCATGCTGATACTTGGTGAGGGCCTAGCATTGAATTTCGATGTTATTTGACACAGTGCACACCTATCGCGTGAAACGATTTTTGCCAGTTGACGCTGGTTACGTTCACCTATAATATTTTTACGGCCACGCTGTTGTCGTAAGTTAAGCTTTGCCATAATTCTTGTAGTCACAGTACGTATACCTTTGAAATGGTAGCACGTGAAAATTCAAACTTCTCTACCTACGAAATGCTATCCATCTCACGAGCTCCAACTATTAAACCGCTTTGAATATCACTCAAATCGTGATAGCTTGTCATTTTACGGCGGAAAGATCTCTAGATACGGTTGACTGTTTATTCGGGAAGGCTCCGCAGGCGATTTAATCCCTTGCCTTCACATTTATAAGGCATCACTATAAAATGAATTCTAGATACTTACAGGTATCTATCGCTTTATACATGCTCTGACAAACGCAACCAATGACTTGTATAAGTGGTGTTGCTATGTATTTTATATATAAGCCCGTCTGCCAGTTTTTCTGGCACTTCAATGTATGTCCATTACTTGACGTGTGTCTTTTGTTAGCAGGGGCGGCTTGGCAAAATATCTGCATTGCACAATAAAACCCAAACTAACCTACCTACTTCGATTCACTTTTTGTCTGTTTCATTCTGATTCATGTAGGCAGAAATTTTCATCATTAATTTGTCAGTTGGTAATCGCCGAAGTCCTGATATTCCGTTTCAGGAAAAACGCCATACTTGCTATATTTCACCTGTCTTGTACGCAAAAGATAAAATAAACTCCATTTAGGACTTTTTGCCATATCTTCCTCATGCACATTTTTATTTCAGCTTTCATTTTTAAAGTTTACTTACTGGAGAATCTTCATTTTTAGAACTACCAACTCATTAGACGTCCAAATTTTCGATTTCTAAATTTTGATCAACATGTGACCATTGTATACAATAGGCTGTTTATTAGTGTAATTTCAAACCATTGCCAATGTTCAAACTCAACTGTATACTATTAGTGCTTCTTAGCAGCTTCAATAATTATTTTGTTGAGTAATGGTGTTTTGCAAAGATGAGCTTTGTTTTCCCAGTCATGATTTGGATTTTACTTTAGACTCGTAGGTTTAGAGTAGAAACTAATATACTGACAAAGATAATTTTTTACTGCACAGCTATTTAAAAAACTAGTTTAAGTCTAAAAGTAAAAGTACTTTGTGTGATGGAGTTATTTAAAAGATACAAGTTACAATATAATTATAATATACTCATCATGAAAATAAGCAGTCTTCTAAAAATGTCAGTTAATGATTTTCTGCTCTCTAAGCCAACGAAAAATGGTTAGGCATAGCTTTTCAGAATTTTTATTTTATTATAATTGCAGGAAATTAACTGTCTTATTTTTCTTTGAGCTAGCAGGAAATTTGAGCGATTCTCATGTCTAGTCAAGGATCGTGAAGGTCAATGTGGCTTTTTTGTTCCTTCCATGGAATGTTCTTTCAGAAGGGGTGAGACAGGAAATTAAAATTAAGACGAAAAGCTGCCGAAACAGATTTATTCGCGGATGAAAGGATTCAAACCAATTTTAGCTTCCTCATGAGAATTGCTTTTCTCCCAGTCTCCCCCCCCCCCCCCCCCGTCAGACGGAAAATATTCAGAATTAACTCTACATTCACCGTTTCCTGAATCTTTCTTTTCAATTCTTCCAAAACCTCTTCGTGATCGAGACCACGTCTTCGAGTCATCTTCTCTGTTCTCAGACATATTGAAATAGAAAGAAATGATCAGGAAATAAAACTGATCATTTGTTCCTATTCAATGTGACTCTTGGGAATAGCGTCAGACATTACTAAAAGTCTAGAAAAAGGATGACTTGTCACCTGACAGACTCGACAAAACAGTGTTCATTGCTGTGGAGGGAAAAATTACGTTTGTAAACAATGATGAAAGGGGAAAACAAGGTCAAATTACTGTCTACCACATGAACTGCTTCAGACACAAAGTCTGCTCCTGACAGTTGCCGGTGAAACGGACTTGATCGTTACCACCGAGATAACAAGGCCTGACCGCTGCCGTCATGGCGTCTCCCTAGTAGTCATACGTGAGATACGAACGACCACCGCCGTATTGGAATATTCAAAGCCTAATACAGTGAAATCTGTCTACAACGATACATAATATATTCTATATACGTCGAGACCACAGGAAAATATTGTTATACGTTATTGTAAATTATTATAGCAGTTTGTAAATATGGTTTTTCCGTAGTCAAAACTATGATAATCTCAGAATGAAACTTCCACACCCCCGCGTCTTTCTTCCTTATTTACAAACGATAACAGAGAGTGTGCGTAAATAGTAAAAGCAATAACTTATTAAAAAACCAGCCAAAATTATATCGTAAATTCAATTTAAAAATAGCGAAAAACTAGCTTATGACTTTTATTAACTAAAATACACACGTCAATCAAGCTTAATACCGCCCAGTATCATAGTTTCTCAAATACGACCAGAAATCAAAAAGAAAAGAAAACCCTTTCTCATAGTCTAAAGAAATCCAATTAATGTTTTCTTCATCATTAAATCTATAAAAATGGGAAATCAAAGCAATTGAACTGTAAAAGCAATTGAAGCGATTATTATCATAGTTGGCTGAAGAATTTTTCCTTGATATTTCATTTATAAAATCCAAACAATTTTCAATAACTTCCAAATTATTAACGTGACAGGGTGTTTTGATATGATTGTTATCTAACAGAAATTTCTTGGCCATATAAATGTTTCCATTCAGATTTGAATGTATTACAACAGTGTAATTTGTTGCAGGTCCTGGATTAAAACAAATTTTGAAAAAAGTAACTTTTGACTCCTCCATTAGTTTAAACCAATTTTGTTTATGGGGTAATGAATCCAGAATTTCTAGTAGCCTATTAAAATTTTGAAAAGAAATAGATTCATGATGAGCAATGAACTCAGATTTGCTTTCGTTGATAGCTCTCAATAAATTGGATTCATCAGTTTCACGAATTTTATCTTCCCTGCTTTTACGAACGGTGGGACAAGTTTTCGAGAGATATTTAGGGCAATTCGGAAATATACTTGGTATAGTACCAACTTTTAAACGGAGACGTTTCATGGAAAAGGTAGAACACTCACCAGTTTTTTTGTTGAATTTCGATACATTCCGGACGATATCATCGTTTTGAAAATGAAGTTCGCAGACTTTGCTGCGTTTTGATGGTGTAAAGTCGGCTCGTGGAATCGCCCTGAGCCATCTTTTTCTAATATTTCTATCCTCTGGAAAGGAGAGAACCGCCACTTTTGGTGCATCACCATATCTATAATTTCCAGAGCAAGTAGGTACACAGCATCTAAAGGGCATTTTGGATATCCTCGTGGTTAAGCCTAAAGAAATCGGTCTGGACACACGTTAAACGTGTTGTTTGACGAAAGCCTTTAACACCTTGACACTGTAATGTTCCACAAATGCTATATAACAATATTTAACTGCAGCTGCACTTGCTTTCCGGTAAAATAGTATAAAAAACCCTAATTTCTTACGCTACATTAAAGGTAATCCACAAGTAGCCGGTCATGCGGCGATGTTTGTTATGACTACTAGTAAGCGAGTCACGTGATCGAAACGTCACAGCGGTCTGGCCTTGTTATCTCGGTGGTAACGACTTGATCCTTTTTTCTATGCCCCTCGGGGGCACATCTTTAACCTTTTGACTACGGGCAGGACAACAGTCATCCCAAATTCAGATAGCGGAATAAAAGCGCCGTAGTGTAAAGGTTAAGTGTGTACGGGCTTCACGAATCCGAGGTACTCTAGTGATCTATTATTTTCCCATGGGATTAACTGCTGGTAAGTATGGGGATTGCGACCCCAGGATGCCCAAGCTATCTTTCTCTTATCACCATCCTATCTTTTCACCCTTGACATTGTCTTGTGTTTGGCGCAGCTCGACCAAATATGGCCCATGCGCCATAAAAACCCAAAACCAACCTTATAACGCCGTTGTGGCTCTGGGTATCCCACTGCACTAGCAACATAAGAGTTGTAGGCGACGCAGGTTCGATTCCTCAATGGGTGTTTTTCTCTCTTCCCGTGTCAGTAAAAATTTATTTTGTTCATTACTTGATATTGTCTGACGCAACATGGCCAAATATGGCCCTTGAGCCATTAAGCTCCAAAACTAACCTATTTTCTACAAGGGATACTTGAAGAAATCTTCCCAAGTGTCGCATTGGCGCACTTGATGACAAATTCTAAGTGTATTTAAGATTGTTTCTTGTCGACGAGAAGATCTATGCCAGTAAACTACCACTTTTTGAGCCGCCAATATTCGCGAAAAACAATAAATTTAGTCATACTTCTACTCAAAATGAACAAGCCCCTGATGTCGGTAGCAGTTTTCGTGGTGGACAGACTTTAAATGTTGATACTTGGATTATCGCCCCTGAACGGGAAGAATTTCGAAATACCATAGGGGCCCCCTTTGGTCACTCCCATGTTTCTAGGTATATGGAAACGAAAATGGGCCAAATGATTAGATACACAATTTATTTGGCCCAAGCCCTCGGGCAAACATCTTTGAATATGTACTGGCTTCAAAAGTCGAGGTATTTCTAGTGATCTTTTCTTTTCCCATGGGGTATACTGTCTAGTAAACTCGGGGTTCGCGCTACCGGGATACCAAAGCGATCCTTTTTCTGCTCTTCCCATTATTATTTCCCTATCTCTTTTTTCCCTGCGCCGTGGTACTCCGGTTGGAAGAGTAGCGGATTAGCAACCAGAGGATTTTGAGTTCGAAACTCGATTCAAGCAGACCCTCGTGTATGTGGGGGCTGGTGCTCGTTAAATCTGTCGAGGCCTCAAATGTTCTCACTATGGCGTGTTGTGGAAGTTAGGAGAGTGGGATACCAGGTCAGGTGTTTACATCGTTATCTCACCGTGATTCAAAATTACGTGGTGTTGTCCTAGGATCTTTCCCATCGGGATTGATCCCGGACGTCGTCATTGGCGGATCTTGTCCATGTTTGGACCTTGCGCCATAAAACCTCAACATCCAATCCCGGACATCGTCAATACCCCGTTGCGATGCGAATTTCCTTCAATTACCAATTACCCTCTTTCGCGTTCACGGCATTTTTTACTTGTTGTCTTGTGTTTGGCGTAGCTTGATCAAATATGGGCCTTGCGCTACAAAACCCCCAAGTAACCAACCATTTGGACTAAATCACGTCGTGAAACAGCAGCCTATTTAATTTATTGATAAGGAAGTTACCTGCTGGCAAACAGGCCCCGTCCGTCTTAGAGCCATTGTGATTGTGCTCCGATGTTCTTATCAATTAAGAGTTAAATTCACTTATATTAATATATTACAATATTTTAAATACTTATACTACTACCTTTATGATATTTGTTTCTCATTGCATTTTTAACTAATACGTTCTTGCAGTAAAGGTTATAAAGAAACGGGAAGAATTATCGTCTAGTGGTACGTGTAAAAATTGAAGAAATGCTAGAAATATTAATTCACTGTCTTACTTTTTAAATAATTCTATCGCCAGTCTAATTTCGATTGAGCGCTTTGATCTCAGAAATTGGTCGATTACGCAATAAATCTCCGGTACATTTCTTTAAAGCAAAATAATAAATTGGGAGGTTAATTACTCGTAGTTGCTGGCATAAAGTCTGCATGTTTCTTGACCATCAAATCAACAAAATCTGAACACATTTTGCATACGGTATGGCAACTTTATCATTAACGTTTCGCTTGTCGATCGAAAATGTTGTACAACACTTTTGATGATGGTGTCAAGTTCAAGAGTTTCTGTAGAAATATCACCACATCAAACAAGATTTGTTCTGAAACTTGGGCTCGTTTTACGTCATGCAGTCAAAATTGAAGATCATAGTTGAGTGGTCACTTTTGAAGCATGACCTCTGTATTTTCACCAAATACTTGGTTCTTTTGGAAAATTAAAAATGAATTTGAGAATAGCGGTGCGGATTGCTGAGGTTTGCATGCGACCAGCTAATACCTAAAGAACGCTCTTATAGAGGCCCTGGTAAGGGCATTTGACAGGAATGCATACCAGAAAAACCACTAATCTCTAGGAAAAGATCACTTTCGAGAATAAAATATTTTACAAGAGTCAGCAGCGTAGTCGGGAGTGACCTTTAAGTTGAAAAGTAATTTGTATGCTAAAAAATGTTAACCATTTTGTTAAATGAAATGTAAATTTAACCATATTTTCCCTAAGTTTTCACTGAAATCAATTGCACAGTAGATGAAAAATAGAAATACGGCACTGAAAGAGTGCTGTACAACATGATCTGACGTAAAGATTTATTAATAAACTATTGTTCAAAGTCAAAGTAGACGAGTACACTTTCCATATGGCTTATGTTACAACTGTGCCCTCATTGAAAAGAAATTGAAACTTGAGACGGATGTTTATTTTCTAAATAGGATGTTTTTGATGACGGAACAATCAGCTGATTTGCTGCACCCGAAACGTGTCATTTAAATCACATGAGAAACCGAGAGAGAAGTGGCCTACTTAGTCCGACAGAAAACACAATTGACCCATATACTTGTGGACATTTGATATACATTTACAAGTCTCCTGTGATGTTTGTAACGGAACCTTTCAATTCAACTAAAAAGCGAGACATGTTTCCTAGCAGGACTGACCAAAAGACAATTAATTTAAGCTGCTTTGTACCATAAATGGCTCATTGCGTACCGGTAGGGGTAGTAGGTTATTTGTTACAAGTGGAGTGTGGAGGAAACTTCGGTTTTTCTATTTCTACTACATTTGACAATTAGTTGCGTATATATTTTTAGTTAAATAAAATGTCATCGATAAATATGAATGACCTAAATGTATGTTAATATTTCTTGTTAAATTCTAATTGTTTTGGTAAAACTTGTGCGACTGGTTGAAGAATTTCAAAATAAATTTGTATTTTCCACGATAAATATTCGATTGTAATCAGGTTCATATTTGTATTGCCACCTGTAGATCAAGGTAAACCCTTCCACGCCTCTATTCCAGATTTGGAGCAAAAACCTAAGATAGGTGAAATTGTGTCGGATATCTGCTAATGCTTATTCCATTGAATCTGACATCGGAATTCACTAGTTTGGTGTAGGACAATTTTTTCAAAAACAAATTTCAAATTTATGTTTGAAATACTGTTGCATTCAAAAATCGCCCAAATTGCTGCTCTAGGCTGCGGGTTACTCGGCCTATTTAGAATGAGGTCACTGGTTGCATTGCATTACTTTAATCAGTCCGAGTAGAATACTACTTGATATTTGTCTTGTATTTGGCCAAATATAGTCCTTGCTCCATAAAAATCAAACCAACCAGTGTACTTGATATTGTTGGTCTTGTGTTTGTCGCAGCTTGTCCAAATATGACCCTTGGGCCATCAAATCAAATCGAACAAGCAGTGTATTTACTTGATGTTATTCTGCCATGTGTTTGGCACAGCTTGGGCCATAAAAATCAAACCAACTAAACAGTTGTACTATTACTTCTTACACTCACAACACACGATTAAATAACCGCATCTATGGTTGAAAGAATTCCAGTAAAGATTAAGTTAATTCAAAAGGTCAAAACTGATTAGAAGTCATGCATGGAAGACTACAGGCTGCTCAACGGATATATGCGTGTGAACCCCTCGGAGGGTAAAAGCAGACGTGGGTGTAATTTAGGATATAAAAATATGGAATCACTTTGAATTTTAGATGTAAAATTGTTTGCTTGAACGTTAAAGTTCCCCCGAGAAGACACTGAATGCGAAATATTTATTTCACGGAAATTGGTTGTGTTTACATTGGGTATAAGAAAGTAACACTGAAAACATGCCAGAGCGCGTTGCGTTAAGAGGCTGAAGATTATTTATTAATTTTGTCTTCAAGTCCTAATTATGAAGAAGCCGTATCTAATTTTTATTGGAGTCATCGGTGGCTCAGTAGGTTTGCCCTCTGCACTAGAAATCTGATAGTTGCCTACTTTTCTGCTTTTTGATTTTTTCCTCCCTAATTGTGTTGTCGGTCTTGTGTTTGGCGCAGCTTGGCCGAATATGGCCCTTGCGCCATAAAATCCTAACGCAAGCAACCAATCAACCTGATAATTGCAAGTGGCGCAGGTTTGATTCCTGGGTTTATTTCTGTTCTGTATCAATAAGAAATTTGTGTATGTCGAGAACTTGACGTTGTCCGTCTCGCAGTTTGACCAAATATGACTAGCTCCATAAAATCCTACCGACATAACTTTTGTTGGTCTAATTAATCCTCTGAAGTAAAAATACTTGAGCAAACGAATTAAATCAAAACGAAAATAATTTTGAGTTCGTTTCTGACATTTTAAATCTTCTGGTGGTTCTATCGAGTATGGTCAGTTTTGCTAATGATGAGGTACCTCGTTATTAGCAAAACGCAACATATCTTGATGGACGAGATATCTCGCCCAACACAAAAAATTGACCAGATTTTGATCTCATCTTCATAAAAGAATTAGCAATATCTGAATGACGCGATGCTTTGTCATTAGCAAAATAGGTCAAATCTTGATGGATGAGAGCTCATCAAAACCATTTGGAGGGTTAATAGACATTCTCTCTCAAAATTAGGAAAATGATTTGCGCATAGATATTACGAAACCCTAAAATTTTGACAGGTTTTACCTCATTCTCAAACAGTCAATATATTCAACTGAGCTGAAATGAAACTGGAGCACTGTTTTGAAAGTGTCGGGATTCAAATTTCCAGTAAAGTTCTGTAGTATATTCTTGGACTGTTCAATGTTCTGGAACAGAATACTTGAAGGTATCGGTTTTCTCGATTAGTATTCAAGGGACGTTTCTTGTTTTATTATTAGCGTATTAGCTCATCTCTAAATGTATGTCAGTCACGCATAACTTATGCTTTTAGTTTATTATGCATCTCACACGTGTAAAAAAATGTAAAAAGTTAAACTTGTATGTTTTTATGAAAAAACCGACTACAGTTGACGCTCCTTTTTACGTATCCCTCAGAATCCGGAAAAAGATCGTAAAATAAAGCTGTAGAATTAACCCTCCAAGTGATTTTGACGAGATTTCGTTCATCAAGATCTGACCAATTTTGCTAACGACGAGATATCTTGTCATTAAAATATTGCCAAATTTTTGATGACGAAATAAAGATATCTGGTTAGTTTTCTTCTAGTGGACGTGATATTTCTTCCATCAAAACCTGATCAGTTTTTGCTAATGACGAGATACCTCGTCGAGACGACCTCCAGGAGGGTTAATGAAAATATTAAGAAATATACGTCGTACGCCTCTATTCAACGAAGTTCTACAAATATTGTGTTGTGCGTATGCACAAAACGAAAGAAATGCAGTCATGCTCTACAAGCAAAGTTGAGTGCTCATTAAATGCCATTTTTAAGAATGAATTTTGACAGTTCTGACCCAAGTTTTTGGAATATTGCTCTAAACCAGTATGCTTCCTTTGCTATCAACTATTGGTTTGTGGTTACGGTGAAACCCACAATTGAGATCTGTTTGGAGTGACAAAAAGCTGTCTAAAGTATTTATTTTACAAGGTTTTTCTCATTTTTAGCTTGGTTTACAAGAGGAGTGTTCCGATACTCATTTGGAAAGTGAAATGACAAACATATACTCTAAACTATTTAGACGGAACTGGAAAGATCATAAAATCATGCCACTTCGTCAAGAGATTCATTGAAAATAGCGTCTATGAATTGCGTTTACAAATGAACCTATCTAAACTACTACTCTTCCTGCCGATTCGCCGGTATTACATGCTATACAACAGATTCGTTATGAAGCGCATCGTTTTGCAATAACAGGACATGGAGGGTGACGCGCAAAAAAAACGCCGAACTTCCCGATAAATTTTGTGGACGTGTTTTTTTCTTTAGAGTTCACTATAGCAACACTCGGAACACATTTACTAAGGAACACAATAAAATTTCTTCAGGATAAACAATCAGTTTGACAACAAGAATTACATCGTCGACGCCGTTTAACTAATAATCCATTACAAAAATATGCCATTAAATATTTAAGTGTTGAGTGAGTTAATGTATATGTAAGGGAATAATTTCAAATAGGGCAACAAATTAAAGTGAACAAAACACGACGATCTATTTTCATAAAAGGGAAAATAACGTGTTTTGAGAATTCGAAAACAATTTTAAAATTTAAGCGTTCGTTCTGTGGTCATTGTAACAGCGAGTGAACATTTATGAAATTGATTTAAACTATGTGAATGTTAAATGAAGAAATAAAGTAAATCAGTTCGACGAACAAATATATTTTAAGTGCAATGGAATCAAAGATATTTTCTTTCGTAACGGGGCGCCATTTCAAAACTAGGTAAAACTAACCAAAGACAGTCATGCACACGGGGCTTAAATCTGTCGTAGCCTCAAATGCCCTCACATTGGCGCTATGTGGAAATTAGGAGTGGGATGCCAGCTCGGGGATTCCTCGTCATCTGATCGTGGTTCAAAGTTACGTGGACCTTTCCCTTGGGATTAATCCCGGACCGTCCCCAATAGCCCGTTGTGTTGCTCCAGTGCCACGTTAATTAACTACCTCCATAACGGGGCAGAAAGTTGGTTCTAGGCATTTTATGATTTTCCGAGATATATAGAAGAAAAAAGAAACTAAATTAGGTTTCTGAATGGAAAATGACAGCGACAAACTAAATCGTAAATGTTCAAACTGGCGTCAATTGAGCTGCATGTATCTTGATTTACAGAATCTGAAATGCAGCATTGACAGTTTTTTGCAGCATCTTGCATGTGTTGAGATTTTCGCTTATTGCATGAAAGAAACCTTTTTATTCCTTACGAGCACATGCATGAACTTAGAAACAAGCTGTTTACATCACAAAGCATTTTACAATAACAGCCGTAAATTTAAAGAGATTGACTGACCTTTACCCTATCGCGGCACTAACACATTTTGGAACGTTGTGGAAGGAATCTGAATAACCTTTTGCAATGTGGACATTTTACTTTCAAATCATTCATGACCTTGACTCCCAAGGAACAAGCTAATGATGTTTGGTTTTTCCAAAGCAGCTAGCAATTTGGTGGCCAACAAATACCGTACCTCAGTTTATTTAAAAGATTACAGTGCATGTGAGGACCGGAGAAAGTGAGGAAATAAACCATGGAATTTTTTTCCCGAGAAAAGCCGATCGAATTTGGCTGCGGGATTGAAATTTGAAACAGGTTTCACTGCATAAAAATGGGAAAAGCCTTGATGGGATGTTCTATTGATGGGAAAAGCCATCATGCCCTTTTCAGCATCGAACTTTTAGTGAACCTAACAAAAAATCTAACCACTCTTGCACTTGGAAAAAAAATTATTTAAATCTTCCATTTCTTGCGTCTTGCTCAATTCCAAGTCTTCCTTCGTTCAAGGCTTCTGTAGTCATTAGTTGAGCTCGTGCTGGTAGCTTCCCAAAGGCACAGGCTTTTATCTACAGGGAATGTAATCTTGATATTCGTACTTCGTTTATAACTTCATTCATGGTCATAGCTGACATGACGCGAGAGCAACATTAGGGTAATGCATTGGATTATGAAATTTCCGATCGCATGGTATAATGGAGAGTCAAAACCTAAAGTGCATCCAGTTTCTTGTTAGTCAAGGCTAACTCCACATATTTTGATCATGGCAGAATAAATAGGATACACAAATTCAGAATAAATTATATTCCATTCAATCATCTGTAATCTTCTAATAAAGTTATTAACTTTATTAGAAGGCGAAGGGGGTAAAACTGGCGAGGCTTCGTATAGATCACACATTTAACTCAGGAATTTGCTACATTCAGAATCATACTGACTTGTCCGACGTGTGATACAATCCTATCTGTTAGACACATTAATAGTATTTCAATCAGACACTTTAAGACACGACCACTTTGGTGCTACTAATCCTAGTGTTACTGATTTATTAAGTGATCTCATCTCCAAATCTGTTTTATTTATATCGGGAATATGTTCTTATAATTAAAATATGATTTGAATTTGAAATGTGTTTTCTAAACTTTTTATCTGTAAATTTTGATTAGATTTGAAATTGCATTTAAATAAAAAAAAATTATTTAATTTTATACCGATAGTTTGGCACAGCTTGGGCAAACCTGGCCCTTGCGCCATAAAAATTCAGTCAATCCACATATTTAAAATATTGCATTTTGTGTTTTCGATAATGACCCTCTAAATATGAAAATTATTCATTTATGGTTCTGGACTGATTTGTGAAATACTTTGCGTTACCCTCTGCACCACACGGGTGGATGGGTTCACGTTACATCTCGTACCACACGTTCTAGAGACAACCCCCGTTTATAGACCACACATTCACTCCGGACGAAGGGTTGCCTTGATTCAGTGGATTGCTGCTCTAGCAACGTGCGAGTTGTAGACGGTGCAGGTTTGGATTCCTGTATGTATTTCTCATCTGTCGATAAAAACTTTCCTTGGGTGTGTCCGTTACTTAACGGGTCCGCGGTCGCCCTAACGGATTAGCAACCGAAGGGTTGCGAGTTCGAAACTCGGTTCCGTGTGATGTTGTCTGTCTTGTGTTCGACGCAGCTTGGCCAAGTAGGCCCTTGCGTCATAAAAACTCAACCAATCAAACTTATGTAGGGGCCTGGATTTCGTACTCGTATCCTTACTTGTTCCAGTCCATTTTATTGTAGAATTGTTTTTTAAATTCCACTTGAAAAGTTTCATCTATAGCATATCTTTTAAATTAGTTTAAAAACTTAAAAATATATTAGACTATTATCTATCACATTTGTATTGAAAACATTCCATTCTTTTATTTATTGGTTTTCATCCGTTAAGTTTTTAACTCGTGTTTCCATGATCGTTACGCACGTGAATTTCAGACTACCGTTTATTTGACTGTTTATCGGGAAGAAAAATCTTGCGTTTGGCTTGCGGACCTTACGCCATTAAACCCAAACCAACCAACCTTGTAAATGTTTCATTTGTGAATCGCCTTGTCAAAACAATGAACGTCGGGTAAGACACGTCAGGCAACGAACGGGGATTCTAGGATCCACCAATGACTAAAAAATTCTAAACAAAATTAGAATGCGTCTACTTCTGACTTCCGATGAATCTCGAGCAAAACTCAGCTCAGGATGATTCGTAGCTCAGACGCTTCTTCCTTATGTGGTTGAGTAGCTATACGGAAAAGCTTATGGGAAAGTAAAAATGGGGTCAAAGTCTTGCGGCGTCCTTACCCTTCAAACTTGCAAGCTGTTCCGGTCATTGAACTCGACTGAAAACATTGCGGCGACGGTTGAAACTGATGTTCTGGACTGATGTTTCATAAAATGTGTTTGGGGAAAGGTGTTCGCCAGAAATCTCGATGGTACACAGCAAATCACAGGCCCCACATTCGTCAAGTGGGACGGGTGATCTTGGTACCAGGGATTCGGATATTAGAAACTTGAAAGATTCAGTAATGTAATAAGCAGCCATTTCCTAAGTTCAAAAAATCGTTCTGTATTTTTTGAAAGTTGTACATGTGTGCGTAGAAAACAATTTTTTTTGTACATTAGGTGCAATCAAACACTAGTATTAATTCGAGGGGGCGATTGGCCAGATCTTGAGCCATAAGAAACAACCGAGACCCCCGTTGTTTATTCTGGTACTGGAAACCAGGATGCAAATGATGCGACTACAACAAATTGCAACTTTAAATGCCGATAATTTGCTAAATTAAATTTTAGATTTGTTTCTTGGAACTTGTTTTCTTCGGGGAATATCTAGGTGTGTACGTGCTTCACGACCCGAGGTACCAAAGAGATCTTTTCCCATGGCGTTTACTGCCTTTGCTAGCTAAACATGGGAGGCCCCGACCCCAAGATACCCAAGCAATCTCTTTCTCTCCAACATTTCTTTTCACAATTACTTGAGATTGTCTTGTGTTTGGCGCAGCTTGGCCAAATATCGCCCTTGCGCCACAAAATCACAGACCAACCTGGAATTTGTTTTTCTAAGTGAAACTATTGTGTTTTTTTCTTGAATTGTAAAAAGTGCAGGGTTATAAATAATTCATCGTGTTTTGTAGTCTCATAATATCTAAGCCGTATCTTTAGACTAGTACGCTTCAAACATTTTTAGTGTTATGACTAAAACGTGGACATTTTCCAGTTGTGTTATGTATAACACTTTGCTAAATGCAACATTTTGAAACCTGATGAATCATCTGTAACAACCCTCTAGTAGTGTATATGCTAGCGTTAAAGCTCGAAAGACGTTAATGTGCACATTATCTAGGTAATCTGCAGATTAGCTGATTTGTTTCGTTTAAGTGCGGAATCATCTACAAAATAAGAGTTTTCCGCACTTTACCTAGTTAATGTGCACATTACCTGACTTTCGAATCGTTTAAGTGCAAAAGTTTGTTTCTCTAATTTCCTTTCCTTCCTCCTTTCCTTTTCCTTACAACGGGTATTTTAAAATAATTATATGCAACATCTGAATTCAGTGTTTGCAAAGAGATTTTTAACGAAAGAGGATGTCCCTACTGTAGAAATATCTTTACGTCAAACAGCAATAAAACAATCCCTTGGTACTGGACAGGGTTACAGAAAATGTGACTGCAAATCTAAATGCACCACAAATAGGTGTTTGTTGCAAAATTGCTATGTAATTCAAAATGTCACCAATCTTTAGATTGCACTAACAAGTAAGCATAATTTTATCATGTTTTTGCAAATTCATTTCCTTAATTGTAATAATACTTTTAAACCGTTTAATTGATTCTTTGCATTATACTTTGCATTGATTGATTCTATCAACTATTCTGTTGATTGGTTCTATCAACTTGATTCTTTAGATATCGAAAAATAAATAACATGTTTCAACAATTCTCAGTATATTTTATTTACATCTACTGATTATTATGAAATTATAACTTTATGGGATAAAAGTATGGCGTTTTTTTCAATTAGTAGTACCTAGTATTAATTTAAGCGTACAGAAACGTTGCTGTTCGGCAAAGATCTTATTTTCACTTTAACGAGTGCCTAGTAGGTAATGTTCAGATTATCTAGGTGATCTGCAGATTACCTAGGTAATTTGAGAAATGAAACAATTTTCCTCATTTTAACGGATCGGCATAGTTAATATGCAGATTACATGATTTCCGTACTTTAGCGGTAACATACATGGGCTGGATGAAGTAGAGGCCATGATGGAACAGAAAAATGATCGTAGAGCGACAAATCAAACCTGGATGTAGTAGTTACTTTGAGAAGTAGCAAATGATGTAAATATTTCAGGAACTCAAATTTCAAGTTCTGGTCTCATCCTTTTTTAATCAAATTAATCAAATCATTCAAATAATTACAACATGTAAATAATTTATTAAGTTATGTAATGATTAAAGAAAGTATGTCAGGTTGGAAGAGTAGCGGATTAGTGCAACTGGAGGGTTGTGAGTTCGAATCCAACCAGACTCGTACAAAGGGGACTGGTGCAAGTTAAATCTGTCGTGGTCTCGAATGTCCTCACGTTGGCGTGTTGTGGAAGTTTGGAAAGTGGGGTGACAGTTCAGGTGTGACCTCGTCATCTGACCGTGGTTCAAAATTACGTGGTGTTGTCCTCGGATTTCTTTCTCCTCGGATTTGATCCCGGACCATCGCCAATAGCCCGTTTTGTTGCTCCAGTGCGACGTTAATCAAAATACCTACCTAAAGAAAGTATTACGTTATTTAATGCTTAATGAACACGTGATTCTCCAAGTGGTTTCGACGATTTATCTCGTCCATCAAGATCTGACCAATTTTGCTAATTAAGAGATCTCGTCAAGATGTTGCCGATTTTTTTATGATGATGAGATCACGATCTGGTCAATTTTGCTAATGACGAGGAACATCGTCTATCAAGATGTTCAGTTTTGCTAATGACGAGGTACATCGTCTATCAAGATGTTCAGTTTTGCTAATGACGAGGTACATCGTCTATCAAGATTTTCAGTTTTGCTAATGACGAGGTACATCGTCTATCAAGATGTTCAATTTTGCTAATGACGAGATAACCTCGTCTTGAGACAACCACCAGGAGAGTTAAAGTGGAGAAAAATGTTTGATAATTTAAATTCCCATGAAAAGCTTGGAAAACGTTTGCCTAAAGTCATATTTTCAAACGGTTGAATGCGTAACGTTCAATTTTTTGATAAAATTAAATACTGAACCTTAATCAAATACCTCTACGCTCTTTTACGTGGATTATGTTTTAGTTCGTGGTCTTCTTTTTAACATACTTTGCAAGTATTCTGTAAAATGAAGTTGAAATTATACTGAAATACACGATAATAGTTTTGAATAACTTAGTTAAACTTGTAGTTTTAGTTCCTAGAATAAATAAAGGAATAAATTGAAGGACTCCAGGAACCTAGTGATAAGCCACATAAACGTGTTCAGTAATGAAAAATAAATAGAAAAACCGAATATTTAAAGAGGATCAAAAGAATTTCTGGTTGCTAGAATGAGTGCTTAACACTTGAAAGTTTAAGATAACGTTACCTCTGGGATAAACCATTATAATTTTGAAATGTGTCAACTCTTGACTTCTCAATTTCAGCCTCTAGCATTATGCTGTTATTTATTGTTTAATTTTATAATCTTGCGTCTGGGGCAGCTTGTCCTGCTTAGGACCTTGCGCCGTAAAATTCCAAACCCAATCCATCATTTTCGAATAAACTAAACGAAATTGCGAAACAATATTTATCGTTTAGGAAACAAGTGATCTGAAACTTCGGAATAGTTTGCAGCTTTGATCGAGGCCTTTGTTCCATCACTCCTTTATATTTCAGCAATTTTAGGGTATCCAAAATTAAGCAGAATTGAGAGTAACACGGTTACTCATCAAAACCAATATCCACTTCAATTAGATAACATCAATACAAATGCATTCGAATGTAATAAATATATCTGGCCATGGGAATCTTTTATTCCAATTTCTAACTTCCGTGAGGAGAGTTGCATTGTTATTTAGGAATTCATATGGAACGAAGCTATTTTATCATTTTAAGGAGTTTCTGAGAATCTTTAAGAGCGTTTTTAGAAATTTTTTGGTTTGGGCCTTAATAGTGACTCAATGAAAATGGCAGTATTTTGTCAACGCAAGTTTTCTTAAGCATGAAGTTTTCCCGATGTAAGGTCAAAAAGTAAATACTAAAAAAAACTTAGGTGTTGAAAATGAACGTCTAACATCTGAAAATGTGCCTAACATCTCAACTGAAATTTATAGGTGCGTATTCAGGATTGATGTCCATAAAATGGATAACATTTGTGGAAATTAAAATAACCGGGAAAAAATACTTTTGTTACACTGAATGTGCCACAAAGTATCTCCATTTGCAAAACTGTTTTGAGTTGCGCAAATTATAGGGACATAACTTACACAAGGTGGCCAAAAGAATCGGAAGTCTGATATCTTGTATTTTACTATATTATGCAATAGGATGAAACGAAATGAACCTGTAACAACCGGGAAAAGAAAGTAAAAAACTTAGGTACGACTTGGAAATATTTGATACGAATATTCATGAAAAGTGAACACAATCATGTAGAAAAAAGAATGGTATCAATATTGGCTTCGTATGAATAAATTTTTCCTTCGTTCTAAAACATCAAGGGTGAATTTTACATCTTGGGACAAATTAAGATTGAATAAGGATGTAAAACACCTCGGCTTACAAGTGAAACGGTCGAAACAGTTTTGAGAAAACGAAGGTGGGTAATACTGTGCTCGGTAAGTGCCTTTCTCAAGAAATCGAATTTTCATGCAAAGGAAAATAACTTGGTGCACTTTAGTCTAAAGGCGATCGAATTCTGATCTAGAAAAGCTAAAATACTTGTATATCGGAAATTCTGATCTAGTGTTTCACTTGTAAAGCGATGAGTTACTCTGCGAATATAATATAAACTAGTTTCTTCAAACACCTTTTTGAAGTTGATCCAAGTATGTGTTTCTGGAAAGAACAATTAAAAGTACCTTAAATAACCTAACCCTCCAAGTGGTTTCGACGAGATCTTGATCAAGATCTGACCATTTTTGCTGACAAAACATCTCGTCATGAAGATATTGCAGTTTTTATGCGAAAAGATCACGAAGAAAACTGACGAGATCAAGATCTGGTTACTTTTCTTTTAATGACGAGATATCTCGTCCATCAAGATCTGAGGAGTTTTGCTAATGACGAGATACCTCATCGAGACAACCACCAGGAGGGTTAAGGGAAGAATGTATTCAGGTTAAATTAGGTACACTAATTTGTTAATAATTGAAATACGAATTAAGTAAAATCAATTATTACAATCGCTTTCATGCCGACCGATTTCAACATGCGAGATTTTTGTGAGTCAAAGTGAGATTTTTACTGCCTCAAAGCAAGTTATTTATTCATGTATTGTGTAAAATTAGCACACGCAATCTCATTAGATTACCATAAAGACATAAAATTATGGATCTCGAAAATTCAAATGTCCCATTATTTTACTTGGCCTTCAATTCCATAAGATTTTTTACTGATTCTATTGACAATTATGCTCTGCCTATTCTGGTTGATTTTTTATAACTCGAAGCCGTTGAATTTCCACAATCCAGGCGAGTTTCGGGAACTATTTTCAGGAAGTTGTAGCCTTTGTAAGCTATTCTGAAGGTACATGAAACACAGCTGTTCGAAACCACATTGGATCAATGGCCATTGTTAAAGAAATTTAGTGCGTAAGCATAGCATTGTCTGAAGTTACCCTATGCATTTGCACGAGAATAAATTTTCGAACACAAGCTGTTCCTGCAAGTTAATCGTGTTAAAAGCGACTTGGGCATTAACTGCTCATTAATCGGCACTGCCTGTCTGCATACTTTTGCAGCAGTATTTGGACACGTAAAAATGATCATTAAAAATAATAAACAAGCTTGTTTTTCCTGCATGAATGAATAAGCAATTTATTCTAGAAAATTTGTCTTACGCAAAATACTTGGAGTATTTTATTAAGGTTATAATACACACGGTACGAGCCTTGTCTACGGAAGTTAACTTCCATTTCACAATTGTCTTCAGGAGCCCTTTTCTGTCCAGCTAAATACTCGTATAAATAGCGGTAATGTTTCTGCGGCTATACGCGTTACCTGAACGTATTCTGAACATGACGTCAATTGGTTTGTTTTTCAGCACTTCGCTAACGAAAATTCCAAACAATGAATTTTGAATCGAGTCGATTGGATAAATTAAATAGATTAAACGAGAAACACTCAAAACTGCGATAAACTAAATTCTAATGTAACCCCGATAAGTATCACTGGAGAGCATTTTAACAGAACTAAAATCTTCGAAGACCATCTGGTTTGTTTGCACTGAAAATCCCTCATAAGCTTACACCAGTTTTTCTAATTTTATTTGCAACTGAATTGAAATTTTTAATAACAAATACATTGAATGTTATCCAACAGCAAGTTTCTTGACTCTATACACATCGTTCCCCTTTTGACCTCGATATGACCTTTACATGGATAACGAAAGCACGTAAACCTAAAAATATTCACCTATCAACACTAAATGTCCTGATCGTAAACATTTCGCCATCCAATATGCCAGCTGAAGGGGCATTGTTTTCCTTTGTATGATTTCAAAGAATAGACAATGGTTTATCCTTTGAAAATGCCAGCCATGTAATGTTACACTCCTTTCAAAATGGAAAACTACGAATTCAAAAGTTGAATTTCGTTTTCTAATATTTTCACGCTTATAAATTGAGTTTAATGAGTAGTTTTTAGCCTTTAAAGATTATGAATATTATAAATCGTTTATAAGAGACGAACAAAAAAATGACGGCTCTATCATAATTTGCTCTTTTCTGATCTCCAACACTTATCCATAATAATCGCTCTTCAGATTGTTTAGCAATTGATAACATACTATTATCTTATTAAACTATGTATGTGGTCCACTGAGGATCATAGTACTTTTCCAAAACGTCATCGGACCGATATTCTTTTCCGTATCGGCTATTTTCCAAACTTTGTTTTTATCTATCCTTTTAAACTATATTACATATAATTTGTTTTTAAATGAATATTTCCATCAACTTTTTTAAATTACCATTTTACTATTTTTTACCTTAATGACGTCATTTTAACCTAAAATGTACCGTTTACACATTCTGTAGTAATGTTTTAATTAAACTTCTGTTAATGTACCTGCTTGATTCTAAATCCACCTTTAACCGTTGGCTTGGATAATGAATATTTTTCCCAGTTTTATTTGATTCCTTTTAGTCTTGCATTTGCAGCTTGTCCTCTACTTGGGACCTTCATTAAACCCAAAACAACAACCACCATTTATGCATCACTTAATATGTATGACACCTAGTTTCAGAAGAAAATCTCGCGTTTCTCGCTATAGCGCTATTACTTCGTTGGAAGAGTGGGGTGCCAGTTTAGGTGATGACCTCGGTCATTTGACCATGGTTCAAAATTACAAGTTATTGTGTCCTCGGTTGTTTCCCTTCGGGATTGATCCCAGACCTTTGCCATTTGCCCGTTATGTTGCTCCAGTGCAACGTAAATTCAAATACCTACCAAGCACTAACAATTCCTTTCATTTTCAGGTTTATCTGAGCACACGTAGAGGAGGCTGGGTCATTCATAGAGTCGGACCTAAAGGAAAGCCTCTGGACATCCACTTGATGAAACGCTTTTTAAATTTCTTTTTCAACAATTTACCATACCCGCTAGTTTGCTACATTGCTGAGAGGGACATCAACAACAGATTCGATCATGAATTATACAAGATGAAACCAGAACACCACATATTTGGCCAGCATCCAATGGTGAATGATGCTTTACCCAACAGGATACTTAGTGGAACAGTTCAAGTTAAGGGTAAGAAATCGACTCCCATTAAATTATTAAAACTTCTGTTAAAGTTTCAACCAGCTCTATGGACTGCATTAATGCCTATAGTGTTGGAGTGTATTTGTGGTGTATTTAAGTGTTTTTTTAATTTCAAAATAAAAAATGTGGCTCATCATTAACACACGCGCACAAATGAGTTATTTTGATTGACTTTCACTAAACGGAAAGAAGGTTCAGATGAAATGTTTTGCTAATAGAAAACTAACCTCACCCAGGGGCCACAGTGGCTCAAATAGGTTTAACCCAGTCTCCGAGCTGTGCGCTGCAGGTTAGATTCCTGTAACTCCCTAGGTGTATTTCTGTCAGTAAAAGAAGCCTCGGTAGCCCAGTTGATAGTCGCGGATCTGTAACCGAAGGGTTGCGAGTTCGAAACTTTATCTTAGCAACCAAAGACTGTTGTGTACGTTGGGGATGGTGCACGTTAAGTCTGCCGTGGCCTCAAATATCCGTACATTGGTGTGGAAGTTTGGAGAGTGGAATACCAGCTCAGGTGTCCTTGTCATCTGACTGATTCAAAATTACAAGATGTTGTCTTGGGATCTTTCCCTTCGTTATTGATCCCAGATCGTCACCAATAGCCCGTTGTTTTGCTCTAGTGTGACGTCCATAAAACCACCTGTGTTAGCAAAAAATTTTCTTGTGTGTATCTACTTGACGAGAAAAATATTTCTTGGTACAGCTTAGCCAGATCTGCATAGGCCACCTAATGAAATAAATGAAGAGTGCAGATTCGTGTTATTTCTTCCAATCGCTCGGTTCGAAGCTCTTCAGGTATTGACAAAAAGCAAGAATCCTAATGCAGAACTAATAGCCCGTTGTGTTGGCTCCAGTGCGACTTTGATTAAATAACTACCTAATGTAGGACTGATTATAGATTGGTTAACGCAATTGTCCAGTGTGATTGAAAACATTAGCTTCAGCTTTGATAGCCAATCATATTCATTCAATCAGATTCCCAAGTCCACGTGACCGACATATCTGAGATCTTACGGCAACTCCACTCACATACTCCGTCCATTTTATAAGTCTGCAAATCAACCTTTTCTATGAAATACTATAAACGAAATATACTAACGAAACTATTTCACGAAGTATATTTTCGGTACCACAAGCTACCCAAAACTAATCAATCGAAGGAAAAGGTCTAAATAATGTATAGTAATGTAACTGGTTTTTATGCATGCTTAACTCTCCTGGGTGGTGGTATCGACGAGATATTTCGTCATTAGAAAAAATTACCAGATCTTGATCCCGTCATCAAAGAATTTTCAATATGTCTGACAGAAAAACGATTGGCTGGATCTTGATGACGAAATGTCTCATCATTAGCAAAGTTGGTCAGATCTTTATGGACGATATATCTCGTCGAAACCACTTAGAGGGTTAAGTAAATAAAGTGCATACGCAATTTTATTATAAAGTTTTACAAAAATTGGAGGGAATTACAGAAGTAAATTTAAAACAATAAATTTCTTCACTAAAATTTTATTGAAGAGTAAATATGGTGGTGTATATAAAACCACTGATCAAATATATATTCGTGACTACTTGTAACTTTTGACCAGTCGAACCTGTACGAGTAGTTTCTCTACGTGACACAAGTCTGACAATCTGCACTTGCGTTAGAGAATGGCATGATATATGCGAGCTAGTCAACTTGGAAAAGCTAAAGTGTCGGAATAAAGAATGGTATTTTATATTGTCTGAATGGGAACAAAGGATATCATTCTTCACCGTGGTTATTTGTTGCATCTAAATTGCTTCGTGAATGCTTCTGTTGGAATATGATGTTCTACGAGAATAATCCAAAGAAATTAGTGTTGCGAATTTATTCGAAACTTCACGTTCAATTTTAAGAGAAAATATTAACATGGCAAGTTTAAAAAATCGTAAAATTCAATAGAACTTGTTTTGCACATAAATGTAAAAGTATTTTTCGGTATCTGATAATGGACCGGGTTTGGGGTCTGAGAATAGTCTTTACTTTGCAGACCCAGAGAGGCACATCTCCTTTGGGTGTGTTTGGTCTTCGCCTATCCGAGTTACTCTAGTGAACTTCTCTTTCCCATAGATTTACTGTCTTTAACAAACACGAGTGTCGCACACCCGGGATACTCAATCGATTTTTTATGCTTTCATCCCTTTATCCTTCTTCTTATTATCCTATTCCCCAATCCCTCTTTTTCAACTTTTACGACAATTTTACTTAACGTTGTTTTGTTTGGTGCAGTTTGGCCAAATATGGCCCTTGCGCTATAGAACCTAAAAATCAACCTTTAATTTACAGCCCGCTACTCTTAAATTATCAGGATTTAATAACTTCAAATATTCAACAACGAAAACGAGCTCTATCTTGATAATTCATTTAACTTTCTGGTAAAACAGCTTTTCCAAAAAAATTTCATTTAACGAATTTAAATTAAATTATAATACTTGTATATGGTTTAACTTATTGATATTTTGGATATAAATAAAAATGGCAAATACGAAATAATTAAAAGATTTAGTTTTGCATAAATTACATTAGGAAATGAATATTTAATGCATTTTTTGGCGATATGTATTTTTCGACCAACTCTCCATAAAGTAATTGATTCAATACATGATTTGTAGAATTCCCTGTCATAAAAATAAGTCAAACGTTCAAAACAAAACCTTTCAAATAAGACGGTAATGTCTTTAAAAAGATTAAAGCTAAAATGAAGTTATTACAAAATAAGACAGTTGACGTTAAAATAAGACGTAACCACATGTAGTTATACGAAGAGTTAAAATTTTGACGTAGGTTTCCATTACAAGGCAATTAAAATTAGTAAAATTTAAATTTGTTTTTAAAGTTTCAAATTATAATTGGATTGCATTGAAAGCTGTGCTCTATAGTCGAGAAACAACAATCATTTTAAGTAAGTACGTAGTTTCCATTTAGATACCGCATCTCTGAATTGACGAAAAAGTGCCACAAAGAATCTTTAAAACGGCATGTCAGTTGGAGTAAGCGTATTAAATAAAATTTTGCTGATCTTGGAGTAATACAACGGTTTTCAACTTGGATTAACTTTGTTTCATCTTTACTGAAGGCATTTAATTTTAAAACAAGTTATTTCACATGTGGAATAGAATTTTCAAGACAAAAATCGTGATTTCTTGAAAAGAAATTCATCTTGAATATCGCATCAACGATTTGTCAGCCTTTCATAATGATGGTGGAATTAGGAAATATCGCATTCCCGGTACAAGAATACTAAGTCAAAAGTATTGATAGGAAAACTGGCTGCAATAATACACCGTAAGTTTGTAATTTTTACAGGAAATGCACTTAAAACGACATTTAGAATCACTACAAAACTCAAAATATACTTTTATTTCACTATCTAATCTCACTATCACCTTTTTAGTTATCTTACACTGCAGTGCGATATATATTAAATGTATTATATGGATGGATAAGGCAAGCACATACGTATTTCGTTCAAAGTAAATTGTAGAAGCTCTTAAAATGTCAAAATGGAGTTTCAAAAAATGCAAAATAGAATATTTTTAGAGAAAAGTGATACGAAAAATCACTTCTGTCAACGCTTAACCAATTCAACCAGAGCAACGCCGAGTAATTCTGCTCGTAGTTTTATAACAATGTTTTGATCTCTTATAACTGTGATTTTCAGCCTTTTTGATCTCATGGCACACAAACTAATAACTAAAATTCTGTAGTACACCAAAGTATATATATATTGCGAATCTGAAAAATAGGTACAATCTTGATTACAAAAAGTAATAATTACCAACGCTTTTTGCTCAAATAGCTTTAAAAAATCGTTTTGAAATAATTAGTCACTTTAGTGTATTATTTTCTTTAATCATGATACTTTGTAACTAAAAAAATTACTCTCAAAGCTATTCGGATATTAAAATTTTTTTGTGAACATACTTGTCAAAAAATCGAAACTAAGCCATTGAAATGAAATAAATCTTACAATTTAATCAGTTTCACCATCAGATACACCTGTGCCATCCTTGTGCACAACGGTTGAAAATAGAAGCCTTAGAAAACACTACGCATAACTGCAAAAACGTTTCGCATTTCTAGATGGTCTCGTTGAACCTCAAGACAATGGTACTGGAGACCCCCATGTGGGGTCCTTGTGTATTGCTTATATTCTAAATTCTATCATCGGCTTTACATTTTGATTCTTCCGCTGCAGGGGACGTAAAAGAATTCACGGCCAAAGGTGTCATCTTCGAAGGCGAGGACGAAGAAGTCGCCGTAGACGAAGTGATCCTAGCGACTGGCTACAAAATATACTTCCCATACCTGAGTAAGGACCTTGTGTGGGTCGAAGACAACCAGGTAGAGCTCTTCAAGTTTGCTTTTCCACCCAAACTCAAACACAATTCCCTGATCCTCATTGGACTCGGACAGCCTGTAGGACCCTTGATGCCAATTTCAGAAATGCAGTCCAGAGTATTCGCTTTACATATGAACGGTAAGTGCGATCTGTATAATGAACAGTAATGCAATATCCTACAAATGTTTCTGTCGTGCGTTCCTCCTTGGGTGTATTTTTTCTCTTCTATGTCAATAAAAACTTGCGATGTTAATTAACTACCTACCAACACAGTTTGAGTGTATGTCTCGTGCCTGGCGTAGCATGGCCAAATATGACCCTTGCGTCATAAAACTCCAAAACAACCAACCTACAAATGTTTATTATGATGTGCAGAGCCAAGCGGTGTGCTAAGAATGACAGCCAAAATACAATTAAAATAAGTATTTGACAAAGGAATTTACACTATTTACATTTGAATTTTAATTATGGTCTGGAATACACGGATCTGGGTCCCTCGGTTGTGGGCACTAAAAAGAATTTAGATGTTACAGAGTGAACTCGACCGCACACCAAAGATACCTCCGTTCAGATAGAGTTCGAAATCTTCCTTGTCTCGTCCCTCCAATTGACACAGAAAGATCGTTAAGGAGACGGTGAACTTTGATAATTGTAAAAGTTTTTTTAGATTGTTATAAAATTTGCAAATTGTTTTCTATCAAAAAGCCTATATGTGAAGCTTGGTCCAAAACTACAGTTGTGTATCACATAAAACTTGGTAAAAAAATTTGATAAATTTGGCAAAAGTCGATAGGTTCCATGTATTGCCGATACTTTAATTCACATAATAGTTGTAATTTTAATAACATAGTTAACTCCATTTGGTAAGTGTCTCAATTGTAAAGCAAAAAAAAATTGCACTAAAGTACCCGAAATTTAATTAATCTAAAAACTCTTTTTACGTATTAAACTTCTCTAAAAATTGACTTCGAAAAGTCATTTGTCTTTCGTAAATTTGCGAGTTATTTCGTTGAATGTTTAATTTCATCACTTTGAATTAGAATTGATATGTGTGTTATCTTATCGTCCACAAGGAATAGGTTTGTATTTGTTAACTTATAATTTCATACTGGTCTAGAACTTAAGTCTGCTGTCACAAGCAAAGTTGTTTAAGATGTCTGAATTCGAGACTTGGACACTCTTGTTAATATTGTTAAGAGACCTTAAGAGTAAGGTTTTAAATCCCTGTTTCGTCAGAGACACGGTATTTTTTATTGAGTTTTAAGTACACAAAATACAAGACATTAATATATTCAATACAGGAAATGAGAGAACACTATCCACTCATGCCAAACACTTCATTGGCTCCTGTATAAATTTTATACTTTATTTGTCTTGATTAGTTCTAAAATGGGGATATCTATTGAATTTCTGTGTAGCTTTTGTCCTGATGTGTGCTTCCAAACTTTGGGAAGAACATCAAGCAACTTGAGAGTAAAGAAAAATTGGCTGAAGGTTGAATCCGTATGATGGTTTTAATCCTCCTGGTGGTTGTCTTGACGGGATATCTTGTCATTAGCAAAACTGACTAGACCTTGATGGACGAGATATCTCGCCATTAGAAAAAAAACACACTGACCAGATCTTGATCTCGTCATAAAATCGGCGATATCTTGATGACGAGATATCACGTCGTTAGCAAAAATGGTTACATCTTGATGGACGAGATACCTCGTCGAAATCACTTGGAGGGTTAATCAACTTTTATGGATGTCCAGAGCACTGGTTTGTCCAGGACCTTTACATTTCATGTGACTCTTGCCGTTGCTTAACTAACCACCGCTAACAATCAAAATAATCCTGTACCGTTTCATTTCTCTTGAAAATTTGACTAGTTCTAAGTAAATCGATGAAATCGTGTCATTCCAGGCAAAATAAATCTACCCTCGGAAGATGAAATGATGGAAGACATCAAAAGGAAAGATATCGAGATGAAGAAGCGTTACTTTTCTGGACCGCGACATACCATCCAAGTGGATTGGATAAACTTCATGGACGAACTGGCACAACTGGCCGGAGTTCAACCAGACCTCTCTTCCATGCTCGTCAATGATCCCATACTTTTCTACCATTGCGTCTTTGGAACCTGTCTTCCTTATCAGTACAGGCTCCAGGGACCCAATGCTTGGTCCAAAGCTCGAGATACCATACTAGATGCCGAAAGCAGGGTTGTTGGCGCACTTGACACTCGATACGTCGCCAAGAAGAAAGTGGAGGAAATCAATATCTTCAAATTCCTAATGGCCAGTCTTGGTATAATATTATTGGCAATGGTCTTGGCAACAATAGCGTAACTTATGTTCATTAAAAATGAGCCAGTCTTTGTGTGAATATTGTATAAAATAAACTATTGTCTTGTGTGAAGATTTATAGCTTTTTTGCTTGTGATATAATTTTATTTGTAATTTTAATAAATTAAATTTTAATCAATGTCTCTTAGTATCATAAACACTCCAAACGTCCCATCATGATGTGTCAGTTCGGCTCACGCTGTTAGAAAATACATGAATTTAAATTGCTATTCACGTTTCGTTATTCGTGTAATCTAATGCTGTCTTCCAAACTTTCGTGCAGAAAATATTCATAAAGTAATGAATAGATTGCAATTTGTGCGTTCTTATTTTTTATAATAGCGCGACGTAAATAATTTGTCAAATACAGACAATATAAACTTGCATATGCAAATTATCTGTTGAGGCATAGCTTATGTGCTTATACTTGAATTCTAGTAGTGAAAAATGGCTAATCTTATATAGGCTGAAAATTTAACTGAAACTTGACAACTGGCCGTTGAAGAAATGTTCGAATATTTTTAACAGTAAAATGTACTGGGTTTTGAAGAACCCACAAAAAAAGCCGCTCGGAACCTGGGAAGATTTTGTAACTTAGTTTTATTTTTTCCATAAATTTCCTTAGGCGGAGTTTAAGTTAGAAGGCCCATAATATATCAATTCGCGTCACTCAATATCCAGAATATTCGCTACTGTTGGTTATTCAAAATGCAATGCAATTAGTGATGCGCTTGACTTCGTCTTTGAAGTAATACATCAGTGAGCATTAAAATTGATAATTCCGGGATTTGCATCTAAAGTTTTCTAAACAGTTTGGAACCAAACGGGTACGGATTTTAATGAAGGTGAACGATCTTTTACCTTTCAATCATTTAAGGCAGTTCAATGAGAAGCAAGAAAAAATGTCTAGACACTCCGGTGTACTCAGGAAACAAAAGTGAGTATATGTTCCCAGGATTATGCGACTAAAATTAGTAGTAATGTGACCTTTGGACTACTATCTGCCGGAAGGAAAGGAACATTCATCTGACTGGTCCACGGGACGGGAGAAGACGTCCATCCATTGAATCATCTGATTGGTTCACGGAATATAGTTGTAGACTTTGACGATTTCACCATTTTTGTCGCCACTATGGAAATGCACATTCACACATCTACCCTATCATAAGATGTTATATCACCAAACAAGGCGATAAGATTTCAAATCGGTCACATGACTAGACATGTTGGTCACTTTTTGAAACTCCTCAATAGCAATGCTCAGTCTACTTGCATGTTATGTCTGGTTGCACTAGCAACCCTCGTGTAGCAAAAAACACTAAAGCGACATACCAAATCTTTGCAAGAACAACCAAAAATTCAAAGAAAAGGGTGTTTTATAGCTTAACCCAGAGTGAGATATAATCCTAAAAGCAAACAATTAACTTACCAATAGCATATTTTATTTTTTAAATTTTTAGTAAACAATGAAAATAAACAGGCAGTTAAATATTGATTATTCGACTAATTTAAAGAGAATCGTAATAATTTTTATCGTCTTTAACAAATAAACGGACTTATTCAAGGAAAATGCCTATAGGATCCGAGCCTTCCCCGAAATATCTTAAAAAGCAATTATAAAAATACATGCCGAAGATAGTTTAAATTGAAATTACGTCTACCCGTATATGACGTATTTACGTATCTGAAAACAGTCGAAAATTATTAAATGCAATGATAATTTATATCGTAGCAATTCGATCGGAATAAGGAACAGACAAGATAAGGTCGGTTTGAAATGTTCCGATTACACATATTTTGCCATACAAAAAAAGTTTTCAGTTCTTAAAAGGGACACTCCTACGGAGGGGCCTGACTTTTAAAAAGAACCACTGTTTCATTAATTTACCAGTAAGAAATCTGTATGAAGATATTTTTACCATGTTTTGATGAATATCCATTATTTAAATTCCATTTACAGGAACTTTACAATTATTTTATATAAACTCAATATTAAATTTGTTTTTAAAAGGAGTTACTAATTGAAGGGCTTCGGGCACATGATAAGCCTCTTTTTTTTAATTTTTCAGATTCATTTTCAAGTTTTAAAAAATTCCAACATTACAATTTACCCACTATCCAAGAGGTCTTAAATTTTCAAGTATTTAAGCACCCATTCAAACAATATAACTCTTCCGAGCTTGAATATTTTTACTTTTCCGAACGGAACGTTTTGTGGCTTCACTTGCTCGGAGTTCTTCAATTCTAAAACTAGTGACAATCGGCTAATCCGTGTTTCAAAGAAATTAAAATTTAAAAATCACAACCCACACTCATGATTATCTTGGCTAGACGATTTAGCCTTAAGCTCTTACACCCTAAAACAGATTGAGAGTATCGCATTCCAGATTGGTATCCTGTATATATCCTGCGAAGCATATTTTTAAATAAGACCTATCCGAAATCCCCATTTGTAAGAAAGAATTCGAGCAACTGGTACTTGTTAATGTTGGGAAATCATTGTAGCGTTTAAGTCTCGGATGTTTCTTTCAAAGCTCAACACAACAGTGATCACCTTGACTTGGGGTCGTAACGGTCAGCGTAATGGTCATACGGATTACATAACTTTCGCAACGAAACTGCCCATGTTGCGTAAGAAATACCGCGGAGCTTGTGAGCGAACTTGAAAGTAGCACCAAGAAGTAGGTCAGGTCAAGCATTCCCATCCCAGTAGAGTGACGGAAGCAGTCGGGTTAGTAGGTGAAATGTGCGACGCTTCGGCTTTGACCTGGGATGGTTCCGATCTCGGGTTCTTTCTAGATTTCATTCACGCGTGTTTCAAATGGCCTTCGTGACGTCAACTACCTGTAGCTCGCAAAGAGGATGCGGTGATATTGCCACGGGCGGAACTGAGCAAACAATAAGGAATTGAAAGAAAACAAAGTTCCATGTTCGAAAACGCCATTGGACTTTGATGGTAGACGAAACTTCTCATGGCTATTTTTCATTAAAGTTTACATTTTATTTGTACTCGGAGGTACAAATCGGAAAGTAATCAGATTTTGCAAAACGAAATGCGCGTTTAATATTATAGTTTAGCAATGTGATAAGTTGATAAAACAAGCGAAGGATCCATTTATTGCTTGGAGGCCGAATGGGATGTGACTGGGGATGGGTTTGGGTTTTATAGCGCAAGGGCCATATTTGGCCTTGCTGAGCCAGACGTAAGACAGACAATAGCAAGTTGGCATACACGCACCAGAAAAGTTTTATAGACTTGAGAAAAATATATCCAGGAAGGAATCGAACCTGCGCCGCATGCAAAACGTGGGTTGCTAGCGCAGTGGGCATACGAACAATTTTGATTGTATTTTTTTTCATTATATTTTTCTGGGAGAGCTTTAGTCCTGTGGACTTTTTTCTGAATTCATCCATAGTCACTCATGTCTAGACGATTAGTCTTGACACTTTTCTCGTCTTGTCCATTCCTTTCCCGGGCCGTTGTGGCTCAGTGGGCATACGAACATACCCACTGAGCCACAACGGCCCGGGAAAGGAATGGACAAGACGAGAAAAGTGTCAAGACTAATCGTCTAGACATGAGTGACTATGGATGAATTCAGAAAAAAGTCCACAGGACTAAAGCTCTCCCAGAAATATAATGAAAAAAAATACAATCAAAATTACACACTGAAGATAATTTAATCGGCATAAATCGAAGCTTCGTTTATCGCTCATATGAAATACACCTATGTTTATTTAAAAAAGTCAAAAACGTATTTTTCATATAATATTGGGGCGGCGGTAGCCCTGTTGGGGAAGAGTGGCGGATTAGCAAGCGGAGAGTTGCGAGTTCGAAACTCGATCCAACCCAAGACCGTCGTGTAGTAGGGGGCTGATACATGTTCAATCTGTCGTGTCCTCAAATGCACTCACGTTGTAGTGTGGAAGTTTGGAGAGTGAGGTGTCAGCTGAGGTGCTGCCTTGTCATCTGACATCCTCAAAATTATGAGGTGCTGTCCTCGGATCTTTCCTTTCGGGATTGATCCCGTCGCCAATAACTTTTGTGCTCCTTCCCCTTTATCGCGACTTAAAATCAAATACCTTTCCTAATCAATTCAATTAAACGCCAAACGACGATTAACTGCATTTTATGGTAACCCCCCATATGTGTCGTGTAGAGTATTTGAGTATCGAAAGTAAAATCTTCGCATTTCGTCTGGTTTGTTTTACACGGAAAATCCCTATCATACTGTTTTTACGAATGGATGAGCAAGAACATAAAATTTCCTGTAAATTTTTTTTAAAATGCCTGTATTCCGACTTAGATTCATTCTGACATAAAAGTTGGATATTTGAAGTAAAATATCAATTCGGTTTGAAATAAAATAGTATTTTCAATTATAAATTTGGAGTATTCACTTTACATGCATCTGTGTTAAAAGTGGTTGGTTTGGTTTTTTTGTTGGTGCATTGGCCATATTTGTGTATCAAACAAGACAGGCAACGTCAAGTAATAGACATACAAACACAAGGAAAGTTTTAGTGACAGAATACACACAGGGTTATAGTTACAGAAAACGAACTGCGCCGCCTACAACACTGCTAAAAGTGAAAATAAATATTTGATCTCTGAAAATTAGTATTCTTTTCAGTTGATATAAGTTTTGTTACTTTTGCTGCACAAAGAGCCAATGCTCCCTCAAAACAGGCAATGTCTAAAGAGGCGGCATTAGTTTTATGGAAACATGTTTTATAATTTTAAGCACAATTTTTTGCCCATTTTATCAAAGTATTTCAGTGCTATGTATGTGAAGTGAATGCTGTCATATATTCCATCTTTAGAATACACTGCTTAAAATTAAATCACTCTTTTCATGTACACTCAAACCTGTTTTTGTGCGATTTTTTTTGTGCGGTATATGAAAATTTCAATCAAATTAGAACATAATTGACGAAGTTATCAATAAAAAAAATTAGTAGGTTTGATCGGCCATTTAGTTTTTTCAATTTTTGATATTTCATCACATTACATAAGTATTGCGTCAGCCAATTTCTAAATCAGATTGCAAAAGGTTTGGCGAGATTCCAAGTAGCTGCCAAGCCTCGTGTCTTGATTTCCTTTAAAAAAGCAATTCCTAGTTATTTCGTAAGGTTTTGAGTTATTTTCTACGTGAGACTTTTTTTATGCGGTCCCTATTCACCGCATAAAAAAAATACTTGTTAAATATGTTGCGAAAAATATTTTTTATAGCTACTCGTGAAATTTTGTGCGATTTTTTTAATGCGTTTTCTTTTATGCGGTCCCTATCCACCGCACAAAAACAGGTTTGAGTGTAGTCCCTTACGATCGTATTACTATTAGTACAAGGGAAGATCTAAAGCTTCCGCAAGTCCACCAGCGAGAAGATCCAATATCTCGCAAGTGTCTGGAGAATACTAAGACAGTAGGGGCCTTTTCATACTTCCTTCCTGGAGGCCCATTAACCCTCCAATCTGATTTCGACGAGATATCTCGTCAATAAAGTTTGGCCAATTTTTTGCATACCCTCGAGTGGTTGTCTCGACGAAGTATCTCGTTTAACCAACTACCACGACCGCAAAACTGACCAGATCTTGATGAACGAGAGATTAGAATCAAACTGACCAGATCTTTATTTTGATAGCATCAAAATGCGGCAATATTTCGTTGACGAGATATTAGCAAAATTGGTTAGATTTTGCTGGACGAGATATCTCATCGAAACCACTTGGATGTCTGATGACGAAATATCTCGTCATGAGGATATTGCCGATTTTTTAATGATAACGAAGTCAATATCTGGTCAGTTTTTTTTCCTAAGAACGAGATATTTCGTCCATCTAGATTTAATCAGTTTTGCTAATGACGGCATACCGCGTCGAGATAACCACCAGGTGTTTTAACAGGAGCCATCGACAAAGATATGTCATATTAATATGGAACTAATTAGTATGCTTTAACCTAACTATTTATATAAACAATGGTGCACGTTAAATCTGTCGTGGCCTCAAATGTCCTCACGTTAGCGTGGTGTGGAAGTTTGTAGAGTGGGGTACCAGCTCAGTGTTCTCATTATCCAACCGTGATTCAAAATTACCGAGGCGTTTCCTTAGATCTTTCCATTTGGGATTGATCCCGGACTGTCAACAATAGCCCGTCGTGTTGATCCAGTGTGACGTTAATCAAAAATACCAAATACCCGGACCGTTGCTAATAGCCCATTGTGTTGCTCCAGTGCGACGTTAATGAACTACCTCCCTGCATGATTTCTAACTAACTTTGACCTCTTGACCAACAAAATCTTTCTTAGGATTCTTTCAACCAACCACGTGTGTTGTGAAGGAGGAAAAGCAATAAATACTACACTATTCGGAAATCTCATGCATTGAGAAGGTTAAAAATGCCCTTGACATTGTCGATAAATTTAATTTTGTCCTATTTAATTGTCGAATAAACCCAACATGCTCTCTTAAATAAGCTGATCCTAGAATATGAGTAACAATTAATCATCGTATTTATCATTTTTTTCCAAGGAAAACAAACAGGACCTTTAAATATGATTGAGAAGTTCGCCTCTAATAATAAGACAATTCCTTTCAAGCGCAATGATTCTAAAACTATATATTCGTGAAGGAAATTAATCTGAAGGAAAAGCTAAATTTAAAAGCTTTGACTAGGAAAAAAATTATTTTTTTTAAATTAATGCTAGGATACTACTTGTGCTTTTAATTTGTTTTGGTGAACAAATAAAACGCTTCACAAAACAATGATAAGACGGTTAAAAAATAAAAAGCTGTCAGTTACGAGCTAGAAACTACTTCATTTTGAGAATAAAAATCTTATATTTATTATCCTATGGAAGGAAGGGGCTACGGTATCCCGGTTGGAAGAGTAGCGGATTAGCAACCGGAGGGGTGCGAGTTCGAAACTCGATCCAACCAAAGACCGTTATGTACTGGGGTTGGGCGTTATGTAAGACAGTTATATACTGGGGTTGGCCTTTATGTAAGACAATTATGTACTGGCATATAAATCTGTCGTAGCTTCAAATGTCTTCACGTTGGCGTAGTGTGGAAGTTTGGAGAGTGGGTTGAGAGCTTAGGTGTTCGCCTCGTCATCTAACAGTGTCAAAATTACGAGGTGTTCCCTTCGGGATTGATTACGGACCGTTGCCAATAGCTCTACGTGTTGCTCCAGTGAGACGTCAATTCAACTACCTATCTGCCCACGGACGGAAAATAAAATTATTATCAGAAAGGAATAAAAATGTTTAAAATTAATTCGCAAATAAAAAGGAATAAACGCATCAATAGTATATGCACCATGGGACAAAGGGTTCTGTTTTAAGCTGTGTAAGAAACCTTTTTTCCCCAATTAGAGGACGTCACTATTGAATAAATTAACTTTTTAACATTAACTTTCCTGGTGCTTTATCTTAAGGTTGCCTTATAGTGACCAGGTTCTGGCAAAAACCTGTTCCGAACAGACACCAGTTCTGAGCAAGGGATAATTTATTTTTTCTACTTGGATCTTCCTTCCCCTTGGAGTAATAAGGCACTTTGTTCGACGAGACATCTCGCCATTAGCAAAATTCACCAGATCTTGGACTTGATATCTCATCGAAGCACTTCGAGGGTTAAGAATTCATTATCAAGGACGAAAGTAAAGATTATTGAATTTATCTTTCATGTGTTCACTCGCGGTCATTTTTGACCATATTCACTTATTTAAAGTAAAACCATAAAATAAATTTCAAGAAGAAAGAGATTAATTTTTGTTCAATGTTTTACATAATATGTTTGAAATATTTGCTTAACAATAATTGTCAAGCGAATTTTAAATTGAATTAATGATGGAAAGCAAAATTTATAAACTCATTTGAAATATTTTAGAACATATTCAAGTCTTTCTCAATTATCTACTCAATTTGAAAGAGATTTATGGTGAAATGAGAATGTATAGATGAATGTATGTGTCATTTATGTTTTAAATTTACACTTTACTTTTGCCAATACTTTTGCAAAATTGTCGGACAATCGAACAGTGCCTTTGAACAGCATCAAAACTAGGGGCACAAAATACGCCCCAAACCTCTTCTTAGATGATAATTACTGTGAAAAGAATATCTGAACAAATATAAAAACATAATATGGTATTATTTTCATAGTTTTAGAAAAGAAAAAAGTTTTTCGAAAAATTATATGTTCTTTCTACACAGAAGCAAAGATATATTTCCTTTTATGACTGTTTTTCGATTTCTGATAAGGATTCGGACAGCATAATCTGCTTTTTACGCCAATGTTTGTACACAAAGATTGCACTTACCTATGTAGTTTTATCTTCACGATAACACTTGAGATAAAGGTTCAAAAGTTAACTTAAATTTCAGAATCAGCACCACATATCAGTGTGTTATTTCTTCTGATTCATAATTTATCTTTAGTTTTCCATTAAATGTTTAGTTGAAAATTGCACACGGCAAAATTTCTTTTCTTTGAAATTTTTATTCTAAAAATATGCAGTCAGAACAGTTTCATGACAATATTTGAAAATATTTGCACTAACAAAAATGAAGCTCATTAGTTTCCGATTTTATTTGCGTGGCTACCCTCCTGTTTTAATGGGGATGAAATACACATCCATATGAGCACTCAACGAAATAAAGCTGTTCCAAATTAAATGAATAACCCGTTGTGTTGCTCCAGTGTTACCTTGATTAAAATTCCTAAAATATCTACCTACGAAATTGAATGTATTTATTTTTGCAATTTTTTTACACTCAGCAAATTAACGAATGTCCATACAAAGTAAACACTTGTAATCGAGAGAAACAAAGATATTGATAGTTTTATTTTATTTCCCTTCAAACGGAAATACTTGAGATTTTTGGACACATCATAAATGCAAAACTTGAGCTTTCGTTTTACAATATCTTTGAAATATAAGTACATTTAAAAATGCATGCAGAAAGTTTGTCTGAAACCAGTATATCTACTACGTAGTTCCAATAAGGTCCTTTAACAGAATCAGAGGTCAAATAACTTCCTAATTCTTCCAAATATCTTCTCAGATTTAATTGGTTATTTTTCTAGTGCATCCTAAACTGCTCCCAAAAATTTCCGATTTCTCTTATACTTTCTCACATGGGTTCTCAGACATTCAACGGCGTTCCTAAATCAATTCCACGCAAAGTTCAAGTAATTACCAGGATAGTATTAAGGAAGGGCTTAGGTGGACTTAAAAATTCCCAAGGAAGTCGTAAAGAGATGCTTAGGAAGGATGAGACTGGGGACTGATGTGTGTTGTGTGGGTGGAGCGAGAATATCTATTTTTCAACTCCAAAAAACGTATATATATACATATATATATATATATATATATATATATATATATATATATATATATATATATATATATATATATATATATATATATGTATATATATATATGTATATATATATATGTATATGTATATATGTATATGTATATATGTATATATATATATATATATATATATATATGTATATATACACTGCTGGCCACCCAAATTGCAACACCAAGAAAGACAAGAGATATCACAACAAAATTTATTTTGTAGATAACATGTTGACCAAGTATCAAATGATTAAATTTATAGACTTCTGTGAAGTGTGGTTCCTGCCAAAATCAGTAGCCAGAGTAGCCGCCATTGTTGGAGATCACCGCTGCAACACGCCTCGGCATTGATTCAAAGAGACTTTGGATGTGTTCTTGGGGTACAGCAGACCAAGCAGCTTCCACACGTTGCCAAAGTTGATCTGGTGTGGCAGCTGGGGATGTATTCTGGGTCAATCGTTGAGCAACCATGGACCACATGTTTTCTATCGGCGAAAGATCCGAAAAACGAGCTGGCCAGGGAAGCAATTCAATCTGGCGATTGACGAAGAACCCTTGGACAAAGCGTGCCACGTGTGGTCGCGCATTATCCTGTTGAAATATGGCTGTGAAGGTAAGGAAGGACAACTGGCTCCAACACCTCGGAGATGTAGCGCTGGCTGTTTAAAGTACCGGCAATGCGTACTAGAGGAGTGCGAGAGTGATATCCAATACCGACCCATACTATAATACCCGGTGCAGGACCAGTGTGGCGGTGCATAACGCAGCTGTTCAGCATCCTCTCTCCACGGTGTCTCCAGACTCGAATCCGACCATCGTGGTGTTGCAGACAGAAGCGTGACTCGTCAGTAAAGACAATTTCATTCCATTCTGCCGTCCACATCCTTCTTTCATCGCACCATTGGCGGCGGAAACGTCTGTGGTTCTGCGTCAAGGGTAGACGAAGCAATGGACGTCTTGCGGACAGACCACTCTGCTGTAAACGGCGTCGAATGGTACGCGCTGGATGATGCGGTACAGACTGAATGTGCTGTGCTATGGTTCGTGATGTGGCTGAGCGATCCGTCACTGCCATACGCACAATATGCCTGTCATCACGTGAAGTGGTGCACTGAGGTGGATGCGATCGAACACGTCGGTCCGTCGTACCCTCCTGCATCCAACGATCACATATCCGCATTACAGTTGTTTGGTTTCGTCCAACACGACTACCGATTTCCCTGAAAGATAATCCACAATCTCGGTAGGCTACTATCCTTCCTCTGTCGAACTCGGATACTTGATAAAAAGATGATCGCTGTTTTCTACGAGGCATATTTGATCGTTTTTTTGAAAAAAACCACAAGAAAAACACAATTGCCGTACTTGAAATCGTCGAAATCCCCAAGCCTTAAATAGCGCTTTGAAGTGGCGCCACAGGCGCGCGTGATGTGCGTCTGCGCTGAAATTCTAATCATTTGCATATCTCACCTCCGCTAATGCATGTTGTAAATTTCATATTATTTGCATGCTTCCTTCAGGGTGTTGCATTTACGTTGGCCAGCAGTGTATATATATATATATATGTGTGTGTGTGTGTGGATGCCCTATGAGTATTGCACACTGTAATGAGCTTTTGATATTTTGAATCAACGTACGTTCCACAGAAGATTTACTAGAATTTTTAAAATGGGTTACGTTGAAAAAATGGTTAAACGCTATAAAGATGTCTATAGTGTGGAATTCGTTTTTAGAAAAAGTCTATTATATACCCCTTTTATATGAATAAAATGTTTTATTGCATATTTTTCAGCTAAAAAAATGTGATTGACTATGAGAGGCTTATTCTGTCGGAAATAGGGTCGGTAGTGTTAAATATGGGGTACGATAGTGTTTTTCTAGGAGTGATTGTGGTGCTTCCATTAAGCATTCCGGGCGTGATGTTACTTAACTTGTTTTTCGAATACCGATTTCAGCTCGTCTCCTATAAAAATTTTAAAGAATGAATTCCGAATTGTTTTATAATAGTTGATTGGTCAACACCAATTAGATCAAACGCAAAACGTCGCCAAAGCGGCTATATAGAAAACTTAAATATAAAAGATGGTAAGTAGGTATTTTTATTAACGTCGCACTAGAGCAACACAACCGGATATTAGCGACGGTCTGGGATCAAACCCGAGGGGAAAGATCTGAGGACACCACGTAATTTTGATCCAAGGTCAAATGATGAGGTCACACCTGAGCTGGAACCCTACTTTCCAAACTTCCACACCACGCCAACGTGAGGACATTTGAGGCAGGACAGATTAAACATGCACCAGCCCCTTTGTAAATGACGGTCTTTGGTTGGATTCGAACTCGCAACCCTCCGGTTGCTAAGCCGTTACTCTTCCAATAAGGCTACCAGGGCCCTGCTAAAGATGAAAGAAACCTAAGAAAATCTGAAGAAAGAGAACTAAATGAAATTTAAAGAAGAAAATACCTTAGTAAACCTAAAGAAAGAAATCTTAACAAACCTAAAGAGGCGCATTTCTTTCCTTCAAAATAAACGTAACATATCAACTTGTGTTAATTGCTCTGGAAATTAAGAGGATGGATTGCCATACTAACTTTGCTGTTTCATACTAAGATAATTGATGATTGGTAATTAATTAACGTCGTACTAGAGCAACACAATGGGCTATACGACGGTCCGGGAACAATCCCGAAGGGAAAGAACTGAGGACACCACGTAATTTTGAACCATGGTCAGATGACGAGGCAACACCTGAGCTGGCACCCCGCTCTTCAAACTTCCACACACGCCAACGTGAAGACATTTGAGGCCATGACATATTTAACGTGCACCATCCCCTTTGTACACGACGGTCTTTTGGTTGGATTTGAACTTGCAACTCTCCGGTCACTAGTTCATTACTTTTCCACTGGGCCATCGCGTCCGTTTCATACTAAGGTGGGCGCTGCTGTGAACGAGGAATGCCACAGAGTAAATAGCTACGCATACTTTACTACGTATCTTTTACTCTGTGAGGAATGCTTTCGTGTCAAACGGTGAACTGATCTGAAGAAACTACGCTTTGATAAATTGTAAACAATAACAAACCGTTGTTTTATTTCCATGCTGCTTTAATTTCCGTATTTTGAATCTAAGATATAACTACGAATCACATAATCAGTGTGCTTTTTGTTTTTAATCTGCAAATTAATCACAAGACTTATATGTTATTTTGAAATTCAAGATTAAAATCTTAACAAAGAATTACTACTTCGGTTTTGTGGCTGTTGAGTAAATTTTGCATTTGTAAACAAATATTGGTCAAAATATTTGTTCATCGGATATTTTCAACAAAATATTCTCTTCCTTTTCAAGACATTTTATGTCAATTTGTGCAGCAATCACTAATCATGGCATCAGTATTCCGCAGAAGAATTACATCCCATGTGAGTTCTTATAGTTTTATATTAGGTATTGTTACAATTTTTTTACATGATTGTGTGTGCTAAGAGTTGCCAATATGCATAATTAATTTATTTTATTCTAATTATAATAATCAAAGATTTTATAATTTTAATTTCTTTTTTCAGTAAAATTTCATTACATACTGAAATTGAAAGAAAGTATTGTGCATATTTTGTTATGTGTAAAAATTCTACTTTTCATTTTCTGAGTAAATATTTACAAAAGTGTAATTTTTCTGAACAGTGGAATTATGTTGAGTGCATGCAGTACAAAATATACACTTGGTCTTTAATAATAATTATTCATAAAACGTTTGCCTTGATCTCCTTTCAAAGTGATTTGAAATAAAACTTGGCCAAACTTTTGTCCCAAGTCTTGTTTTGGGTATCTATGTACCCCTTTGTTTTTTGCTTTCATTCTATTGTTTTTGCAATAATAATGTCAAAATCAAAATTAGAATTTTATATCAAGTACACTCTTTAGTTCTCATACATGGACATATTCAGAGGAGGAAGGCACCTAAGACCTCTTTAAGAAAAATGTGTTTCATGTTACAAGAATAAATGCTGAAGTTTGTTTAATTTATGTAAATCAGTTTTACTAGCCGGTATGCTAAAAAAGGTGGATAGGTCTAAAAATAGTCAAATATATTTTCACATGTAATGCTCATTTAGTATTCTTTTAGTAACCCATGTAAAGATTCCATCTTTGTACTGACTGAATGGGAAGGGAGTGGACAAGATGAGAAATATCTCGTGTCCATTCACCTAGGCAGTAATCAAGCACATGTTTAAAAGAAAAGCCCATGTCAAGTCTTCTCTAAAATATTTTAAGTTAAAAACAGTGAAATACTTCTTGAAGCTAACTTAAATTAAAATTTCGTCCATCACTCTGGTAAAATGCTCTTATAAATGTTTGAAGACAGTCAGATAATCATTAAACATATTATTAATTTAGTATTATTGCCTTTCAATTGGGGGCCGTCGTGGCTCAGTGGATACGTCCCCTGCACTAGCAACGTTCGAGTTGTAGGCAGCACAGGTTTAATTCCTGCCAGCTGCATTTCACCTTGGGTGGGTATGTCCACTCTGTGCTAACAACCTTTGAGTTGTTGGCGGTACAGGTTTGATTCCTGTCAGGTGCATTCCTCCCTGGGTGTATTTCTCTCTTCTGTGTCAGTAAAACTTTCATTGTGTGTGTTTATTATTTGACATTGTGTGTGTTTATTATTTGACATTGTTGTGTTTATTATTTGACAATGTGTGTCTTGTGTCTGTCACAGCAAGGCCAAATATGGCACTTGTGCCATAAAACCCCAACAAACCAAACCTTTCAATTGAAAAAGAAACCCAGGGGAGAAGAGATTGGATTATTTCTGAAAATATTTTCCGAATATGTGGCTGCTCATATGAATAACACTAATTCTTTTAGACATAACCAGGTCACCAATAGCCTGTTGTGTGGCACCAGTGCGACATTAATTCAACTACCTCCTACCATACATAACCAGATTGCTTTCGTCAGTCATGATAGTGTTACATAATGCAAGTTGTGAATTTTCTTCATTTTTTACAGTTAGCTTTGCTCAGAAATTGGGCTGCCAGAAATGGTGACAAAATTGTCAGTCATTTAGCAAAAACAGGGGGCACCACATATAGGTGACTGACATCACCCCCTGAAATAGTATTGATGTGGAGAAAAACTAAGCCACCTTGGGAAGGTTAAGCAAAAAGTTGCCGTACAGTGAATTCCAAGTCACTGTGGTGTATGGGGCAATGAATAGATGGACCAATTAGTTAAGGCTGGAGCACAGTTGCCCTAACCTAATCTCAGAAACCTTTACATAACATCAAGAGGTTTATATGCTCATTTATAAAGACTTGACTCTCTACAAAAAGATGTTGACAGAAAAGAACTGGAATGTTTTTTTTGGAGCTTATTTCCCAGGTTTCTTGCCCAGAGCTGTTGGAGTCGCTTGTTTTCGACTTCTTACCAGACGACTGTCTACAAAGGCACTTACATGGTATTGTTGTAGCGAGATCAGCTATCTGTTCCCTTTGAAAACTGGATGCAATGACTGGAGACCACCTCAAGGACTGACCTAAAATTCCTGACAACAAAATTGACAGTGTGGTTAAGAAAAAAGCTTTTCACTTCAGAACTCTATTGGACTGCCCATCGATAGATGGCCAAGAGGCCGGAGACAGGCATAGGATAAAAAAGTTCTTTTCTTAATCTACCATGAATTTTGTCTCGTGATTTACTGAATTTTTTTGTCTTTTTACTGATAAAAAGACTTGCACTATAGCCTTTTCAGTAAATGGTGATAATTAATATTTGTATTATGTATAGTGCTTAAAAGATGGCAAAATAACTGTTATTGCACATTATAAAACCAATAATAATTTTCATGTTATTCTCTATCTCTATACCTTTAAGATCCTGTAGTATTTTCATATTAATAAGGTTTTCTTATTAAATGTTTTTTAAAATTATTTTGCAGATAATTTCAATTTTAAGACCATTTTTGAAAGGAGAAGAAAAGTTAGTTTATGATTTACTTCCTTTGTCACTGAAGCTTAATCAACCCAAACTGTGAGTTATATATTTCTGTTTATAAAATGCTTTTATATATTTTTATGTACAAATAAATCATTTACGTAATTGTGCTGATTTTGCATTCCAAATAGATAACTATTCCAAACATAGAAGTATTGACCATTATCAGAATCTATTTGTTTCATTGTGAAATGCAAATTTGAGATTCACCATTGAAGGAATAATGACGTGATAGTAAAATGATTTAAAAAATTCAAAGTGCTTGAAGTGGTATTTGTCTAATGTACCCTTATGTACCAAAATATAACTGTAAAGTGACCTAACCAACTCTCTCCCCTCCAAAAAAAATCTGTTGCTTAAAAAAATTCCACTTTTACAATTTCATCAAACAACTAAATCTAAGTTTGTAATTACATTCTGTTAATTTTCAATGTGAAATTCAGCTAAATTTTTTGATAGTTTATATGATTATTTCTGTCAAGTCAAGCTCCATACCTTACTTAATTTTATTGCATCGAATAACTTGAAAGTTAAAAGAACTAGAGAGGTACTTCTAAAACGATTCTTTAGGATATGAAATCCAGGAAAATCGGAGAATATTGCATGAAAATAGATAATGAAAATTGACTTGCAATTAAGAAAATTGAGACTAAAGAGAACTGACTCATTTTTTTCTAGAGAAATGTCAGACATTTGATAAATAGGGTATCAGAATTGCCTGTACAAGTATTAAATTTCATTTGTGAGAAAATTATGAAATTTGGAATTAGAAGTTTCTTTTATACTGTAATAAAACAAATTATTTCTTTGAAAGATGTTTAATTCGTTTTCATACTTCCGTATCTGAATTAAATATGCATCTATTTAACACTTGTGATGTATTATGTAATAAGTTGATGTCTTTATTATAGTTTACCTCCACAATTTGAACTCTCATGGAAAGATGTAGTGAAGTTAAAGCCAGAACTGAAAGACAGAATTCATTTTAACACAGTTAAGACATATTTAGATAATCAGGTAAAATATGGTAATTTTGAATACTTGTATAGTGAAAAAGCATTTTATGTTTTACTATCTCCTTCTAAATGCATTGTAAAGAATGGACACTAAAGGTTTTAAAAAGATGCCTTGGTCTCCATTTCAATAGTTTTAAAATAATGCTTTGAGCATTTGAAGATAATTTTTAAACTAAAGTCAATTCTAAGAAGGGTTTATATTACAACTAGATATTTAAAATAACATGGAAAAGTACTCTTGCAGGTAACCTATTTCTAAATTATGCAAATTACCTAAAAGTGTTAAACGAATATTGATGTATTTTATGTAATAAAAAATAATAAATTCATAATAAATGTAGCTCAGACTGCATGCTAGGTCTTTGTTAAAATGAGACACAGTCGTGGCCATGTATGGTTATAGTGTGTAATATGTAATATCAGATCATATCAATTTATGAAGTAATTTGATTAGTGTATGTACATATAAATACAACTGTGAAAGATAATGGAAGTAATAACTAAAACTTTTCAATGTAAGTTTTATACCATTAATTTAGAGTAAATTTTATTAGACTGTTTATGGACATTCATAATTATACTGTTTGTCTGTAATGCATATTAAAATATACACATCATATTGTCAGCTTACAAGTGAAACTCACTAAATCAAAAACATATTTAAGAGAAAATGCAGAGGAAAAATTCTACTCACTGCTTAATTCACTAAGTATGTTTCTCAAGTAATGTAATCTTCATGCTAAGAAAAATGTCTTAGTGGACTCACCAGTTCGCATTCTGGTCTAGAAAAGTTAAAAACTCATATCTTAAAACATTGATTTAATGTGTTTCACTTGTAAGCTGATGATGTATACATATCATTGTCATAATTATTACAATACATTTCAATACCTGCACTCAACATTTCATTTCTGTTCTAAAAGTATCCTTCTGTTAAGAAGTTTTAAGAGAGGTTTTGTCTGATTAATAATATCAATGGGGGAGTCCTAAAATAATCCTGAACAATCTTAGAAAAATCAGGTTTTTTCAAGGCATATTTAAAATTACACAAAAGTTTACTCATGACATTTCATAATCTGTGAATAATTAGGTAGATCATTGATGCCTCTGAAATCTGATTCTTCCTCCTTGGTGTTAACGCATAGTAACTCCACATACTAATCACTGTGTACAGGATCAAAGACTCTTTATATACCTGTCCCATTTCAGAATAGGTGGACAGATAAAGCTCGCTCCTTTGTTGGGGATTTTCATGCTTAAGTTGCTTTGAGTGGTTACCAAGTCTGGAGGTAATGCTGGAATGCCGAGAGACGATTAACCCTTCAGAAATGAGATTTGGGATCACTAATCTCCTTATCTGATCGAGGCCATCGTGGCTCAGTGGGTATGCTCACTATGCTAGCAACCTGCGAGTTGTAGGCGGCACAGGTTTGATTCATTCTTGGGTGCATTTCTCTCTTCTGTGTCAGTAAACGTTCCTTGTGTGTGTATGTCCATTACTTGATATTGCCTGTCTTGTGTTTGGCACAGCATGGCCAAATGTGGCCGTTGCACCATAAAAACTCCAACAAACCAACTCAACCTTGTCTGATCATAGTGGGACTATATGGTATATGATATACAGCAATCTGAAAAATGGTCTCTTGAGATACATTAAGTAACAGTTCAGTAAGAGGTCATGTAAGAAAATGCATGTATTTGTATTTTGGTCTATAAAGGTATGTGATGAGTGACTTCACCACATTTTTTTAATGGATAATTTCATTTATTTGTATATTAATCGTGTACAAAACATTCATTACATCTAATCAGCTAAAGAAATTGTTTTCAAATTTGTTGAGTAGAATGTATCCTACTTTGTTGTAGACTTCAATGTTTCCTTAAAAAATGTCTTGTTCCACATTTCGTAGTCATTCAGATATGTGTAAAATGTTTCTCTCCCTCATGTTATCCCCATACCCTATTTTTTCTATTATTCAAAGAACTGCATTTGTAAATATAAGCATTGCAGTTTATGGGAAGGATATTATGTATTTAAACATCCATGATTTATTCCAACATTTTGTAAACACTTATTAAATATAGTAAACTACATTGATGTGTTTATTTATAGTAAAATTACTGTGAATAATACTTTTGCATATTTTTCATTATTTTCTGTAGGATTTTCCGAGTCGAGAAGGTATTACAAATATACTTGTAGATAGTGTCAACCAAGAAAAATTAGTTTTTACTGTTAACCAAGAACTTTTCACATCAGTAAGACAAAATACTTTTCTTTAATGCCAAAAATTTCACATAAATATATGTTTGAGCATAGTTGTAAATTTCTTATTGTATGATATTAATAGTTTAATGTTTCACTTATAGAATTTCGTTAACCATATAAAGTTTGACTCATTGATTCATCTTTAAAAGTATGCTTCTGTAAATAATCTGATCAATGTTCTCTATCTAAAACACAGAAATAGACACTCAAAAATGATTCTGTGTTCTGTCTTTAGAGTTCCTCAAAATTTGTGATATATGTCGTAATGCCATACTTTCATAACTGATTCTAGTCAAATATTGTGGAGGAGAATGAACCATTTGGTTATTCGATAGAATATTATAACTATTCTTGGCATAGTGATTATTTTTTCATGTCAGTATATAGTTTGTTGTGATAGTTATTGCACAACCTAATCAGTTATTACCTAAATTAGTTGCATCTCCAGTAAAAAATGATAATTACCTAGAAATTGAATTTTTTGAATAAAAGCCATTGTACTTTGGTTTTAAAAGTGTAAATTGCAATTTAGAATTGCATTTAAAGATTGTTTCACTCTTGGATATGACTATCGAAATTTGATTATTCTTAAGGGTTTCTAAACATGATTATTTTTTCAATTTTCAGAGTGTTCTTTTAGACATATGTTCAAGAATTGAAAAAATGCCTGATAGTAGCACCTATTTTAAGAATATAGTACCTGAGAACATTATTGTTGAGTACAGGTACAGTATATTAGATTCCAATGAATAAAAGCACAATATTATTTGATTTTTAATTTATACTCGTTTTTGTTTTTGTGGGATATGCAAGGTGAGACATAATGGATGTACCTAAGTGTATCTCCACATAATAAAGAATAAGGTAACAGTTAATGGTTCGTAATCCACTTTAAAACATAGGTCTTGGTATAGCCGTCATATAGCAGAAAGATAACTGTCAAGCAACAAACCAAACCATACCAATTCTATTAAATGTTAGGGAAGGGATGACAAACATCCAGGCCTTAATATTGACCCAAATGAAGAAATATGCTGTTAAGTCGGTTGATCAATGTGCTAGACAGGATGTAATTGTCAGTAGGCTACATGGTCAATTCACCTCTGAGGAAATTTTAATCAAACAAACGACTTGAAGATTTTGCTCCCAGTTATTCAATGCTCTTGCTTGGTAGATAAGCGAGTTACCCTTAAAATGTATCTAAGTGACATCAATTCTGGTCCCTTATTGGCACATCTTTAGGTGTGTATGGGCATTACAACCCCAAGGTACCAGAGTGATCTTTCCTCCCTTTTGTTTTTACCCTCGCCTACCCTTCTGCTTTTTCTTCCTCCCTCATTGTGTTGTCTGTCTTTGGTACAGTCTGACCAAGTATGGCCCTTGTATCATAAAACCAGAAAGCAACCTACCAATATTACTTCTGCAATATGTGTGAGTGAAACATACTATCACAAAAACACTTGCCCCATCTACATTTAGCTTTACAGAAAAAGCCACCACTTATTGCATAGCCTAAATGAAATAGGCTGAGATGTCCTTTTTAAAATAGGGTAGAGTTACTCTTAGATTGGAGAATTAAATCACCATTATCATCTGTAAAACTAGTAGACTGTTCTGATCTATTGCCCAGCACTGTTTTTGTCTGCCTTTTGGTGATGATGTTATCACTCTTCAAAAATTAGGAGACCATTCTGTCTAATTTTGTACATATTAATCATAGTCTTTTTAGTGCTTACTTTTTCAGTCTTTTAGCATGTATTTATATATATCTAAGAGAGTTGGCATCTGTCTGCTCTACAAATTTACACCGCTTGACCAATCCACACCACATTTGGTTCACATATTCTTTAGAACCCTGCAGGTAATATATGCTACATATTAATCCTCGATTTATTGGTCCTAGGTTTGCAGAGGAGGCTAAAAGCAATTCAAAATCCCCATAGGAATAGCATTGAGTATAAAACGAATGCGGTAGGCAACTTTGCTTTACCAGTATTGGTGGGAAAACAACTTTTTCGATAAAATTGGAATTTTATCAATATTGCTCAAAAACAATTTTTTTTACAACACAAAATTTAAAACAATTTAAATTAAATTCTAATATTTATGTTTGAACTGATTTTTTTTCCATAATATGAATAATTTATAAATATTTGGTTGAGATGAAAAAACGAGATTTAAGATTTTTAATTTTACATAACTTACATTTTGTGATATACCTATAATATACCTATACATTGGTTCTAAATAAATTTTTAATAAGCTAATACTATAGGAATAGCTTAGGTGAGCTAAGCTATTACTATATATATTAATATTGATATTGAAAAATTATTTCATAAGAGGTTTAAAGAAGGTAGAAGTTACTTTAACTACATTTTTAGTATCTACTACATTTTTTAGTATCCATATTAAAAAAATTGTCTTTCTATAGCTTTGATAATTTTGTTTCTTTTTATAGTTCGCCTAATATTGCCAAGCCATTTCATTTTGGTCATTTTCGCTCAACCATTGTTGGCAATTTCATAGCAAACATCTGTAAATATGTTGGTCATAAAGTTACTAGAATAAATTATGTTGGAGATTGGGGGTTACAATATGGTGAGAAAAATATCAAATATTTTTTCTATATCAAATTACTTTAAAGGATGTTTCAGAGAGTAATTGGGCTTCTTCTCAGGTCTTCTAGCTGTTGGTTTCAACAAGTTTGGCTGTGAAGAAAAACTTCAGAGAGATCCATTAAATCATTTAGTTCAGGTATTTATCCATACTAAATGTAGGTATTGTATTTTGAAACTATTTTATCTCTGGCATTTTATTAAAGCTAAAATCTCATTAAATACTCAAAATGTGTAATTGCATTGACTGAATAAGTATAATGAAGATCACTTTGAATTGTATATTATAAATAATATAAGTTGCTCAGATTGTTACTTTAAATAATTTCTTTCTCTCATATTCTATCAAATGCAGCACAATTTCAAAAGTGCAAATTTCATGTAAAATTTTTCCATTAAGTTAAACATTAATGATTCTATGTAAATTTTGTGTTTTGGTTTTCCTCACACATTTATATACTATCTAGTAAAGGCTAGATAATTCAATATCTTCAAGGTATTAAAAGACAATTTGTGTTTCCTTAATGCAGATATGTTAAAACTATACTTGTTCAAAAGACTTCGATTTTGCATTAGATTCAATATAATGTAAAGTTTTTAAATATTTAATATTTAACATTCATCTGTAATAACTCTCGAAACTGTCAGGTTTGCATAAAAATTGAATTTAAATACACCACTGTTTGTGAAAATTGCAACACCATGAAGGAATCATGCAAATTAAACGAAATTTGCAGGAAATGCAAAACAGATTAGGATATGCAAATGATTAGAATTACAAAGCGATCATGCATGTGTGGGCCGAGAAACACCCTCTAAACTTCCAAGTGAACAGTGTATAAAGAGCACTGTAAAGGTGTGTTAAAATGTATGTATCGTTGTTTGACTGCTGTAAATGATTGATTAGAAGTCAATATGTCTCGCCAAAAACGCAGAGTGCCATACGAGCAACTAATGAAGTTCGAACAGGGCCGCATGATCGGCCTCCATGAGGGTGGACTTCCGTATCGTAAAATGGCCATTTGCACAGGGCGTAATGCCACAACAGTGATGCGGGAAGAGATGGACCATGGAGAGCCGAACAAGTCGAAACCCCGGCAGTGGTCCACACAATATGACATCACCACGGAATGGCAGACACCTCATCTGCATGGCGGTGACAGACCGTACAGCGTCCTCTCGTGCGTTGGCACAACATTGGAGCACGTTTACAGGTGTGTCATTGTCTGCCCCCACAGTTCGTCAACGTCTGCTGTGCCATGGGCTATGTGCAAGAATTCCCTTGACGCTGAACCACCGATACCTCTGGCTACAATGGACTCGCCAACACAGCCAATGGCGGGCCGATTGGCAACAAGTTGTCTTCTCAGATGAGTCCCACTACAATCTGGACTATAATGATGGGCGCGTACTCGTCAGACGCTACAGAGGTGAATGCCTTCTCCCGGAGTGCTTTATTCAGCGTCATACTCGACAAACACCTGGCGTTATGGTCTGAGGTGCTGTTGGATTTCATGGGCGATCCTGCCTACTCCAACTTGTGGGGACCCTGAAGAGTGGGCGCTACATCAGGTAAGTTGTGGAGCCCAAGGTCCTGCACCTCCTGCAACGCATTTCCAGAGCTGTATTTCAGCAAGACAATGCCCGTGTACATGTTGCTCGGAGTGTACAAGCCTTCTTCAGTGCACGACAGGTTCTGCTTCTTCTATGGCCTGCATGTTCCCCGGATATGTCACCCATTGAGCATGTCTGAGATTACATTGAACAGCGACTCGCTCGTACCGCTCGTCGGGCAGAGAGTACGGCTGAACTTTGGAATCAGATAGAGGCCATCTGGAATGCCATTCCTCAGCATGACATTCAGAATCTTTATGATTCGATGCCACAGCATGTACAGGCTCCCATCACTGCACGTGGCAGCTGCACAAGATTTTGATTTTCGGCATTATTTGTTTTATTGCTCTGTAAATTTGATAGTTTATTTAAACCACTATAAGTAACATGTGGAATAAATTTCATTTATTTCTGATGATTCTTTCATAGTGTTGCAATTTTCACAAACAGTAGTGTATTTTAAGTACTTAGTAAATTTTCTTAACCATTTTCTTTTTATTTTGAAGTAATTATGTATATAAACACAACATATGCACTTTTCATTTTCTATGAATGACAGTTTATGCATAAGTTCATTCATTTTCCATTATAGGTATATAAAGAAGCAAATGAAAAAAATGAAAGTGATGAAACTTTTAGTCAAGAAGCTAAATTATATTTTAAAAAGATGGAAGAAGGTACAATGCTCAGAATGTTTACTTGTAATTTAATGTAATTAAGATTAAATGTGCACAATTCTTTAATGTCTTCCATTATCTAAGACTGTTAAGAATATTGACTTGATACAGCAAATGAAATTGCAAAAATATTTCAGTCAATTTGATTTATTTTGTGTGTTTATTGTTATTGAATAAAATATTAATTTTAATTAATTTTCTTTTTAAAGAACACAATAAAGAAAATAAATTTGATAAAAATTTATTTTCTTTTGTTATTGAATAAAAGATTTTTCACTTATGCATAAAAGTTGATAATTATTTCAAACGTATACAGTGTGGTTTCTCTTACTCTAAATGCAGTGATCTGAAATTGGTTTATTACTTATCAGATGTACTTGTTTTTACATGAGTATAAATTATGTGATAGAATATTATTTAATTTCAATATGAATTTGTATATTTTCTATATTTTATCCTGCTGCTTAATTTATAATTAAGAGCATTTTATTATACATTAATTTATGAAGTACTCAACTATAAGCTTTTGATTTTCATTGAAGTTAGAAAAATCTTTAATATTTACTCATATGTAAAAATGTTTCGACAGAAGTTGAATCTAATTGTTTTCAAATGATTTACTGTTTAAATATATCATTGCACTTCTTTTAACGAACTCTGAAAATAAACTGTTTTGTTAAATATTTGTTTTAATAAACGGTTTCTTAACTTTCCTATTTTTTATACTCTTCAATATTTGTTGTTTCAGTTCCAAAATTACAATAGCCCATTGTGTCGCACCAGTGTGACGTTAATTAAATACCTACCTACCATAATTGCTTACATAGCTGTATTATATTTTTCAGGTGATTCTGAAGCATTGTCTTTATGGAAAAGGCTTTGTGATTTGAGTTTGAAAAAAATGGATGATACTTATAAGGTTATTTTATTTTAATACTTTTATAAAAATAAAGCAAAATCTTACAAATTAATTATATTTTTGAACGAATAACGTAGCAATGCAATATAATGAATAGAATAGGATTCCACCTTTTTTATTCTTAAATGAAACACTGTTTTATTGGGGTAGCAGCCTCAGACAAGATAATACAAAACTCTTTCACACTGACTTTTATTCTTTCACTACTGAATAGACCAATATATTTTTGTCTATTTACATGGGGCTTGAGTGACCATACACTAAAACCAGGAACACACATCCCAAGCCAATGCAGGATATCCGTCCCTCTCCTTTAACCCTTCTAGTGGTTGTCTCAACAAGGTATTTCATCTCATTAGAAAACATGACCAGATATTGACGGTTGAGATATCTCATCATTAGAAGAAAACTGACCTGTTCTTGATGTCATAAAAATATCAGCAGTATCTTGAAGATGACATATCTCATTGTTAACAAAATTGGTTAAGATCTTGATGGACGAGATATCTCGTCATAACCACTTGGAGGGTTAAATATGACAATTTGGGGAATGTGAAAATCAAAGATACGAAGGCCAGAGGTATTGACAGGCTCTCTTTGAAACAGATTGGCAATCTGTCATTTAAGGTAAATCATCTTGACCCCATGGGGAGTCCCTTTACTTTGATACATGGGCATGAGGTCTAAGAGGGCAGAGACGTAACTAGGCTAGTTTCCACCCGGGGCAAAAACTCACCTTGGCCCCCCCCCTACTGACCAACCAAACCAAAACCCTCCCCGACAACACCTGATATCGCCACCACACATTAATTCCACTAGTCCAAATTCTTTTATTAAACTTAGATGGTAAATGCTTGATTTCAAAGGTCAATAGATTAATTTGCAGCAATTTCATTTTTAGTACAAGATAAAATACCTAATTAATTCTAAGATATTTCATTGACAAATAATCTAAGAGTAGCATGTTTGGTATATTCTTTCATACTTATAATCGCTGCAAATGAAATGAAAAGGTTTTATCAAATGATATCGGGATATGTGTGGGCTGCATAAAATCAAGACTTGCTTTAGAATAGGATATTTAATTATGATAAATAGAGGCTGTTTGGACATTTTTTGAATGATTTTCATGAGCTGTAAAAAAATTGTATGCTGCGAAATAATTTTATTCTTGCAGCAGTTAAATAGTTATAGTATAACTTATCGTCTGCTAACTCAGAGTTTTGTTTACTTTCAAAATGGCGCTTTTAAATAAGCAATGGATGAAAGGCTATGTTTCCGCTCTTTCCGAAGAGAATTATGCTTATTCAACTATTCAAAAACGCTGTAAAAGTCATGTTTTTTTCTCTTTCTAAAGGTACGATAAGTAATATTATTAATGAGAAAAAAAACCCGCAAAAGTGGAAAAATACTTCCAAATACGTATTCAAAAAAGGAAAGAATTTCTGAGAATATTTGTAAGGTAAGATCTTTAATTTTAAAAGAGAACCCGCCAAGTCAAAGGAGTTTCAACTGTAAATAAAATAATTAACAGTGATTTGAATCTTAAAAAGGTCAAAATATACAATGTTCAGCATCTCTCTCCACGACATATTGCAGAAAGCAGAACTTGCTGCAGAATTCTGTATGAAAAGCATTCAGCTGGAGAAAGATGGAAAAATGTGATAATAGACGAGGCGTGGGTGTATTTAAAAGATTGCATTAAAAAGAACAATTTATTATCATAAAAGAGGAGAAAAATCTTAAAACGTGGTTCAACTTTGTAACTTTAACGTGAGAACTTTCTCTAAGAGATTTGTGATTGTTGCCGGTTTTGCATATAATTGAAAATTAAAAGTAAAAAGGAGGGGGAAATGTAAAAATAAACTCCCACATATTATCAAGACCCTATTTTATCCCCAATATTCAAAAAAGAAATACTATATCTTTACCCAAAGTGCCAACAATCAGTAGAATTGCATCAGGATAAAGCAAGCAGCCACACATCTAAATCCACTAATAAATTCGTGGGAAAAATGGAACAAGAAACTGGTATCAATTCAATAAATACCCTTTACTGATATTTCTGCTAAATCTCCAGATGTTTCACCCATGGGCTTTTGGACTTTTAAAAAGAGAATTATCGGAACGTCAACCGAAAACCATTAAAGATTTGGAAAACTGTGGAACAAGAATTAATAATAACAGATTTTACTCAAGTTATTATCTTGAGTATTATACTTAGACATTTTACACACTCTCTTAATCTATTGACAAAATGTGAAAAAAAATTTAAACACAGAAAGCTTGAACTAAATCTTAACTTTACAGGCTTTTTCCGGCTGCAAACATTTTTACAATGTCCTCAAAAGATAGCTTTGAAGCTAACTTGTGCTCTATTGATATGATGCTCAGGTTGGTTAGTCTTTATACTGTTAAGTTTCTGAGGTAATTTTTTATGATTTTTAGTTTGCTAAAACTCCTTTCATTTGAGGCTTCTGAGACGGTACTACGAGGAAAATTCTCAACTCTGTTTTTATGTTAGTGGACGCGTCTTCAAGTCCGTTCTTGTATATTAACGTCAGAAGACCTGATGGTGCAGCTGTTTTCATATTAGGGCTTAAATCCAAGGCATGATACTTAAAACTCTCCACTTCTATCGCCAGCTAGTCCTTGTATAAGTCTTCTTTATATGTGGTATCTAACTCAAGTGCCTGGTTCTTCAATTCTTCTCCATTCACTGTTTCAAACCGAGCTCCATTGAGGAAACCAAATAAACTATTCATGTTTTGAATGACTTGAAACCTTTGCCTCAGTTCATGCAGAATCCGATCTATTATTTGTATAATCAATAATCTGAACTTTTTTTCCTTCTGAGAATTCATAGCTTTCAACTTTGCCCTTCTCATCAAATATCCGCTTCTTCCTCCTCCGTACTTCTTTAAAAAGAGGATCTAGGTTAGGCTTTCCTGCTATTTCTTCACACATTCTGCATTTAGCTCCTTTTATAGTTTTTGTAGTCTACTAAGTTTTTCCTCTTCATTTTTAACATACGTAAATATCTATAGTAAAAAAAATACTCGGCCAATTTAGCGCCCCCTCCCCTAATCCGGCGCCCGGGGCAGGTGCCCCATCTGCCCCCCTCTAGTTACGTCTCTGTAAGAGGGGGCTTGAAAAATGTGAAAGATTTCGAACTTTAATGCGCAGTGTATTTTCTAAATTTAAAAGGGTATAAATCTTCATGTAGCAATATAATAAAGATGCATGATACTTAGATAAAGAAAAAAAGCAAAAAAGTGTGCAAGTTGATTATGGTGTATATATTTCTATTTCATGAATGGCCTGTCGCCTTAATGGTACCAAGACCTGTCATACAACATCCAGGTGTGCAGATGAGGGATCTGGGGCTGATTCTGTACCACTTGCTGGTACAGAATCAGGAAATCCAGGCTTCTCCACAGAAAATTCATCAGAAAAGAAAAGACCTTATGACTCTTCATTGAGTACCATTTGTCCTGCAAAACATTGTTTGGATGTAAAGCTTTCTCTATCATTTTAGTATGCAGGAATCAACATCCTGCATACTAAATGGCATGAGATTTCTAAATTGATATGTAAAGAGTTAAGTATTCAGGCCAGAAGTTTACAGAAACAGTTATAAATAAGAGGAAATTTGAAAAATATGCATAATTGAAAAGTATGAAATTTCTAGGGCATCAATGGTTGCAGTAAAAGTGAAGATTGTGATTAAAGCATGCGTTTCACAATGGTGATAAAAATATCAGTTGAATACTTGTGTATTGAGAAATACTCAGAACTAATTTAATTAACATAAATTGAAGTTTGCTGTTTAAAAACAGTGAAACAATTCTTAAACCTAATGTCATTTAACATTCATAATAGAAAATCAGGAAAGATTGGGCCCTCCGAAATAGTTTTCTGAATGTATGCCTGGCAGTCAATCAAAATGAGATACACTAAATGTATTCATATTGAATTTTAAGAATTGTTATAATTGACTAACTCTATTGAAGTGCTCACTTTAGTAAGTTAATGTTTTCTAATCAAGTGTGTTCCAATTAGCTGAATTTTATCGCATTTAATTTCTTCCTCTTACTTTTAATTTATTCTGAAGTGACTATATGCTGTGTATCTAATTTTTAAAGCTGTGACTATAAAGTGCTATTCTAAATTGATTATTTTCTTTTGTACAGAAACTTAATATACATTTTGATGAAACTCATAGTGAGTCCATGTATTACAGACAAGTGAAAGATATTTATGATGCTCTGCTAACACAAAATCTAGCATCACGTCAAGAGTATGTATATAATCTTTGTATTTATGTACCATCTTGATAGAATTCAAAAAGTTTCAAATGTTTTCTTTTTAAATATTATTTATTTTATGGATGTTTTTTTGAAGTTCAAATTTTACTTTTATATATTTTAACTATACCAATGGGATCAAACCAATATAATATAATTTGATTTGATTAGCAAATTGTTTTTATTGGAAAATATCCACCTATCAAAACAAAGTATGAGATTCTTAGAGATTTCTTGTAAACAAGGATTTTACAATTAATTTCATTAGAAAGTTTTTGCATGCATAGTTTTTGCACCATATTCTAATTTATTTTTATACCATTAAACTAACGTTATATCATTTGAGAGAAAAAAGAGGTTCTGTTTCTCATATTGATTTTTCCTATTTAGCAATCCTTGAATATATTTAAAGTTTATTGATTTTGATTACAGAGATAATAGCATTGAAATTTACACATCCAATGAGGCTGATAAAAATGTCAAAACAGTGCTGCGTAAAAGTGATGGGACTTCTCTTTATCTTACCAGGTACAATTTTCGATTCAGTTATATTTCCACTTAGTGTTTGGTTAGTAATGTTTCTAGTTTTTGAAATATATGCTTTATTTTATATAGGGATTTAGCTGCTGCTATTGATAGGAAGAAAACGTTCAATTTTGATACCATGTATTATGTGGTAAGGAAATTGACAAAACTATTTGGATAGTTCTTTCAAACTATGTTTATGTAGCATGTTTTTCTATACACTTCACTAAAATATGTCAATTTAACTATCAGGAATTTTTTATCTTCATTATGAGTACATCTGATATGTTTAAAATCTTAATGTAAATATGGTGTTCAAATTATATGACAATTGCAAATTACATTACCTATTGATACATGAGTCCGTTGTATTAACACCGATTTCACGTCTCATATAAACCAGCAAATTAATATACATAAAATGAGCATTAGGAAAAACAGAAGATGAATCACAAATTTTCTTCAAGAGAATTCTAAAAATCTTCTCCAGTGCTGTTGAACAAGATATGCTCCAAAGTCTTCCTCATCAAGGCAAATAAGGCACTTGGAATCAACCAGATGAAAACAATTCAAGTAAGCCTGAGTTACAATGTGGCCTATTCTGGCTTTTGCAGAAAATGAGGCAACTGCTTTGGATTTTTTTGAAGTAATGTAGGCATAAGTAATTGCAAATAAAGCTAGATATTTTTATGTGCACACTAAATATATTGCAATGAAGCTATATCAATTTTAATTTCTTATCAATTTAATTAGTTAACATTTGAAGTGTTGTCCTTAATTAAAAACGTTTACATGCTTTATAATATTTTTCAGTGCTGCACTTTTTTTAGTCCATTTTTACCTTTTATGTCATTCAACTTGATGGCATGATATTTTTCGATATGTTGGAAAAATGCAATGCCACATCTGTATTCGTATAATATACTCATACAAAAATAGTATGGTTTCGTACATAAACTTGTGCAAATGAAGTATAGTTTTAAATATTGAAATAATACTAACAAATTAATAAATTCCTTATACAAACAATTCTATTGCTGATTCATATGATAAGAAGTAAAGTAATTGCAATTAGGGTTCGTACACCTGAAAATCCTTGAAAAGTCCTGGAAATTAATTCATTTTTTCATGGACTCTGGAAAAATTCCAGGAATTTACTTGAGACTCATCAAAAACTGAAATTTTTTAATTTCAAATATAATGCAAAATAATAATTTAATTTTGAAATTGATTCAAGACCTATTAAAAACGTGGCTCAGCAGGTATGCCCGCTCTGTGCTAGCAACCTATGAGTTGTAGGCAGTGCAGGTTTGATTCCTGTCAGGTTCGATTCCTCCCGGGTTCGATTCCTCCCTGGGAGTGTTTCTCTCTTTTGTGTCAGTAAAACTTTCCTTGTGTGTGTCTTACTTGATGTTGTCTGTATTGTATTTGGTCCCCTTGTGCCATGAACCCAAGAAACCTGTTAAAAACAAATTGAAAAAACTAAATTAGTTCAAATGGGTAAAAAAGAGTTTCTGAATAATAGATGAGATAAAAAAATAATCTTCGATAGATTTCCAAGTAATTTAAAAATAGCTTAAAGGGCTATCACAAGGAGAATGGTCTTCTCTTTTGATCTCTGGTTGGTATTTTTGTGAATATTTATCACAAAAGAAATGAATATAATTATGATAGAGTATTTGTTTCTGTACTTTAGTATTTTGAATTATTAAGCAAAAAGTTGTTTTTGAGTTCACAAGCTGTTTATTTTTATCAGATTATTTGAATAGTTGATTCAGTTTTAGGAAAAATGTTTGTCATTATGATTTTAATATTTCTCACATTTTATTTATCATTTTTTGTTTATGAGATGATGGAAAACATTATAGGAATAGTTCCATCCAAGTCATAATTAAAGATATTACTCTTTTCTAAAATACATACAATAATATTGTGTTTGACTTTCTAATAAAAAATCACATATCACTTAGTTAAAAAAATTTTGTTTGAGGTTATTTTATTAGTATTAACTTTGTTTAATTTCCAATTGTTCTTTTACTCATGATTTTGATTAAATACCAAATGAGATTATAATATTTTTTTCTTAAGTGCAGGTAGATTCAAGTCAAAGAAAGCATTTCTCTTACTTGAAAAAAATTCTAGAAATGATGTCATATTCTTGGGCAAAGTAGGAAATTCTTTACTCTTTTGGTTTGAGTTTATGTTGCATTAATATTATTTTAAACCATATTATCCAAATTATTAAGCTTGTTTTAAATTGTGATAAGCAGTTCAGTTTTCTAAGTAAAGAAACGTGGATTATAGTTTCTTGTTACGAAGTTCATATCTTTTTTGTTTTTTAACATTTAAAGTTATTTAAATATTGTTCTGTTAACATTTTATTAGTTGATTATTAATGATTAACTTTACATCTTAAAGAGCTGTTAAAGTTTCATCCTTAACTTGGAAAAAACAAAATTTCCAGCTTTAACATTGGTACAAAGCTTAATATCCAAATTCTCAACTTTTATTAAGTTTAGAAAAGGAAGTCTTATTGATATTTAAATTGACCATTTATAACTATTGTCTAAAGTTTGTTTACTAAAATGAAAATTTCACTCAAAAGTAATTATATTTCTCTTCATTAATCCCTATTTTTTGCCAGATATATAAAAAATGTTATACAAGTAAAACTTTTAAAGTATTCATGATAAAGTAAAGTAAAGCTGTTCTAGTTGATTGTTTGACTGCATTGTTAATTTGACGTAAAGAACCCTGTTTATCTTTCAATTTTGTACTTAAAATAGTTATGTATTGATCTTACATTTTACTAATTTGCCTACCTGTTCAATTCGATATGAACAGGTAGACAAGTTAATTTTCAAATTAATTTAATGCATTTGGATGATCTACATGTGAAGTAATGTTAACTTGAAACAATGTATTTACACTTGAAACAAAAGTTTATAAACTGTTTTCTATCTTTTGTTAAATGCAGTGATCTCCATCATGTTCCATTTGGTCGTATTCTGAAATTCAGCTCACGGAAGGGTTCTGCTGTTTTACTAAGCGATATATTAAGTGAAGCCAAAGATAGGACGCTAGAGAACATGAAGAATTCTCCAAGTATGTGTAAAAGTGTTAAGTATCACAAGACTTTTGATAAATTCGATGTTTAATTATTTTTCTTTTAACTTTAATTATATTTGATTGAAATTAAGTTGAGGCAGTTTGAATTTTGTAGGTAAATGATAGCCTCTCTATTTTATTTCTAGGTTTTATTCTTTTATAACAATACTTTCAACTCTAAAAATTAAAAGATGGTAAAATTGTCTAATTTTATAGTTAAATACACAAATTTCTCTAATTTTTCTCAAAGTTTCAATTATTTCAGTAATGTTTTAATGGATATTTACTTCCAACTCTTTTTTGTGACAGCCACTAAGGTAGAAGAAGGTATGGAGGAGGTTGCTGAAATTCTTGGTGTTGCTTCTCTGATAATTAGTGACTTTCGTGCGAGGAGAAAGAGAGATTATCCTTTTGATTGGGAGAAAGTTCTGAGTATGAAAGGAGACTCAGGTGTTTCTTTGCAATACTGCCATGCTCGACTCAATAAGTAAGAATTAATTTCAATTGCTTGGGTTTATCAAAATAAATTATTGTATTTAAAAGTCAATTTTGAAATATTTTTCATTTGTTTATGCATTTAATCACTTCTTGAATTAATATTGAAATTAAATGATTGCATCTTGTATAATTTCTGTCAATAGTAACATAGTAACATAGCATAACAGTGATAACTGAGGATGCCAAAAAAGGATTGAGAGCAAAAACCCCTTATCCTTAGTTTTGAACAACTTCATGAGTCAACTCCATTTGCCATTGCTTTTCAATTATTCAAACTCCCTGCCATTGCTTATTTCCACTAGACAAAACATTTTCAGCCCTAAGTTAAAAAAAATTAGCCCAAAAGGTTCATTTGTGTCCAATCTTGACAACTCGATATGGATGATCAAAATGCTGTGTTAAAAGTTGAGGTTGTCTTGTATAGAGGCAAGAAAGTAGGTGGAGAAAAAGATAGACCATACTCAAGGACCAACTTCCTATGTTATTGCGACTGGATGCTAGCCTCAGTAGGAAGCATGGGGAGAGAGAAGACTGCTGGAAGTACCCATTGTCAGGCTTACCACAGGCGACTAAAAGAGGATTTTTTTTCAACCTTGGCGAATCGAGATTTTCGAAAAATCTTTCCAAAACCTATTTTCAAAAATTTGCCGACATTTAAAAAAATATTTTTCAGATTTTTCTTTAGGGAGAAAATTTTCCAAGGGATGCTAAATTCGAAATTTTGGTGCCAAGACGCAAACTATAAAAGAGCAACATCGAAATCTGCGGTTATTGGATTGTCACAAAACCATATAAGGAAAATATTTAGTTTGTGTGTGTGTTTCTTAATTTTAAAATTTAAATTTCTTGGTGAGATCTTCAACATCTTTTTCATACTTAATGAGCACATTTTATTTTTTAGCCTATTCATTTTGTATCTAACTAAAATTGCTGCTAACTTTTTTGCCACTTTGTAAAAAATTTATGCTACTATTTCAAGTGCTTTGGCTGTGGCAGCCCTGAATTGTTCATGACGAACACTTTTCACTAATTGTAAAAAACTATTTGAAGCTGAAATGACTGCGTTCACCAGTTGGTTTCTTGTGTTGCAAATCAAGGACATTTGAATAGCACCTGATATCTCACTCATATTTACATTTTAAAAAATAGTCATTTTTACTTTTTACTTTAGGCTTTGTTGTTTGTAAATTTTTGTCCCCAAATTGAGTTTTTTTTAATCAGGGATGTGAGGCTTTTGGACTTTCATATTTTTTAAGCAGTTGGTAATAATAGCATGAAAAAGTGATGATATTTGATGATAAAATGAAAATAGCACTAGTTTACAATGAACCACTAGTTTACAATAATTATATTTCTGCATTAAAATGTTTATACTTGGACTTCAAAGTAAATTAAAGCAAATTAAGTGTTATTTCAACTGAGATAGTACATGAATTTTATATAAAGTGCACATTTCCTTTTCTTATCCTAAAATGTTTTCTTTTTACAATTACAGCATTAAAGAAAATTGTGGTGTTGATCTATGTTTAGATTGTGAATTTCAATGTCTAATAGAACCTGAAGCTATCTCATTAATTGCACACCTTGCAAGGTAAATAAATATTTCGCTACTGATTACTGAAATGTGTCAGAACTATTTAAATTCAAATGTCTTATCTCTTATATTTAATGTTCCTGAAAGGTTAAATGTTAAAATTAAATCACATTTGGAATAGGTCTATTTAGTACTACTTTCCATCTACCTGAATGATTTATTGGTCATCTATTTTTGGGTAGATTTCCCTCAATTTTTTATCATGCTTCCCTAAAGAGATTTGCAAGAGATGCATGTTATTTGAAATCATAATTTATATGTATTGAGATTTTATACTTTGAAGCATTAGAACATTTTATCTCAATGGGTAATCATATTTTGTGCTGTTATTGAAAGTTTCAAAAATTCACTGATGTTTTATATACATCATTATTGTAATTGAAATTAATCTTATATGGTTCAGTCAAGGAAAATGTTCAATAAATTTATGATATAATTGTTTCATTCTAGTTTTATCTAATCTGACAAAAGGCACCTCCAAAAGACAACATTTTTCATAAACTCTGGGTTGTACCATACCATTTTGGTTTTGTCACAAAATTCCTTTATGAACTAAATATTTTTATAACTACAGTGGACTCCCTCTTAACCGGTCACTTCGGGACCAGACCCAGACCAGATAACGATTTGGCCGGTTAAACCGTCGTTCCCTTAATAGCATTAAAATACACTCCCAAAATCGTTTTTATTAGAATAAAACTAAGTATATAGCCTACTTTATTGTAATATGATATGTATAATTAAGAAAACTTAACCTGGAAGAACTTCCTTTGTTGGAAAAAACTAAACACATGTTACTGTAGGCTACTGTATTTACAGTACATAATTGGTCAGTGGCGACTGGTTAAAGCAGAGGCCGGTTAAAAGGTGGCCAGTTAAGAGGGAGTCCACTGTACAGCTAAAATAAGTTAAGCCTTAATAATTAAGTAAACACTTCCTTCCACGCATACCTTGCAAAAAATTTAGCATGCTTAGGTGTTATTTATTTTTAAATTAAAAACAATTGATAACCTTGTAATAAAAATAATTTATATATAGATTTTAGTCACATGCATGTCTTGTTACTTATATCTTTGTTTTTAAGAAAGTAAAAACATAAAATATTAGACAAAAAATAAAAGTATATTTTATTCATATTTTCTAAAGTGTACGACTTGTTTTTTTTTAAAATTATAAATGAAAAATGTTTAAAACATAGCTCCATGTTATATCGTTCCTTGTTATATTGCACTATTGGTTTCTCCCCTCCTTTTTACTGATGTGAGTTTTTGGTTTTAGAACCACAGTATTCTATCTGTTTCAATAGATTTGGGAGTTCAAAGGTCACTTTTTTACATAGTACAGGGCTGCCACAGGTAGCAAAAAGGCGACGGTTTCCTTTTTTCTCAACCTTGACAACTAGGGGTGTCTTTTTAATCAAAATCTCCTCAAAAGCTACTAAATTCAAAATTTTGACGACTTTGTTTCTAATTCACCAAAAGTCAATGCAAATTTCGTCCTTTTTCTAACTATTAGCAAATGGGGAAAATATTTTTCAAACTTTTCTTTAGAGAGAAACGTTTCCAAGGGACTCCAATTTCTAAGGTTTGACATTAAGCAGTGGCAACCATGAAAGAAAAACATCGAATCTGTGACTGCTAAATTGTCATGAAAACCTTATTAAGAAAATATTTAGTTTTTTTATTTTGAAATTTAAATTTCTTGATTAGAATTAACTTAATTAGCACATTTTGTATTTTAGCCAATTCATTTTGTATCTGAGCAACTAAAATAGGGTTTTAGAGACGCCTTTTACTAGTATTGAAAAAAAATTATGCTGCTATGCTACTATTTCACAAGTGCTTTGGATGTTTTAGCCCTGTAGTATTAACTGAATTGATAAAAAAATTAGCTATCTCAAAAGTGGGAGCGAGAAGGATTTTCTGTTTTCAAATATATTCTTCTGCAGTATTATTTCAAAAGATTTTTTCCATCAAATTTATGTTAATTTGTTACTTAATTTATGCAGTTTTACAGAATTTTAAATGCGAAAAATATGCAATGTGTGTATTTCTAATTCTAATAATTCTAAGTTTTTCTTGTCCCATGCTGTATCATTTCCCTTTTTATATTACTTTTTCTTATCCCCAAGAAACAGGACATATTGAGGGGGTCATTATGCTTATAATTCTACTATTGAAAAATACCACAATGCTATCAATATATTGATTATTTTCAAGAAGTGCTAGTTAGACCCTACAATGGAACAGACCTTAAATCAGAGTAACAAAGATTGCTGTGTGGTTTGTCTTTTATTCAAATTGTTTTATTGAAATTTTGTGTTTTTCTTCCAGGTTTGATGAAATGGTTCATCAGTCGTACATTGATCTTGAGCCTTGTGTTTTGGTGCAGTATCTTTTCATTTTGAAGTAATTTTGACAAACATTTTATTTACTTTCAAGCTAACAGCTTTTAGTCTGACTGATGAGTTGGCATTTGAGTCACCTGCTTTGGGACAAGTCTATTCGTTAAATTAGGGGGGTATGTTAAACATAAAGAATATGTTCTCACAAACAGTATCTTAAGTTCTGGTAGATAAAACTTGTAGCCAGAGACTAAACTTGTAGCCAGAAACCACATCTGTGGTTTCTGGCTACAAGTTTACTGCTCAATGTTGGAAGACTTAGCACTGATTATGAGTTAACAAAACAAATAATCACCTATAACAATCACCATACATGATTTTGAGTATGGCAGCCCTTTCCTCTGTGACCTTAACTACTTTTATACAAATGGGCTGCCCCTAGGTTATCTGCCTTCTCATTGCAGCCACACTACTTTATTTGAATATATGAGCTTACAACTTATGACACACCACTCTATTGCTTTGTTAATTGTACAAAGGTAATATTTATTTTTTATTTCCTTTGTTTTATTTTTTAATTCCTATGTTTTATTTTTTATTTCCTTTTTTTATGGAACTGATACACACAGAGAGGTATTTTTAATATTGTGACTAGTTTAGATTCTATGTTTGATACATGGAATCTAAACTACATCTTCTGAATTTTGTAATACAATTTTATATATGTTCTGATTGTAGTAATGTTTTATTTATTTGTAGAAATGAAGTGGGGCATGCAATCAAGGCTTTGACTGTAAAAGGTTCCAGTTTATATGTTGCTAGGGTAAGAAATTGAATAATTTTTTATGTAGATACTTTCATATAAATTTCTCTGCAAATACTTTATGCCTATTTGTAATATTTCTTATCTTTAAGGTAATATATATTATCCTTACAGGATAGTACACCTATGACAATTAATGGGAAGTATTAAGTAATAAAACCAAAATAAATGTGTTAAGCAAAAATATGTTACTCGTAACATATTGGATACATTTTAGTGTGAGAATCCACAATAAGTATTGCAAGTTCTTTTCTGAGCATGATGGTTTAAGTTACAAATTAATAAAAGTTTGTCTCCAAAACATCTAAACCATGTTATAATATTTTCTGTGTTAGTTTGGAATTCATTTGGAAAGAAAAAATAAAATTATTTCCTGAAGTTTCAAGCAATACTCCAACACTAAAACATGTTTGTGATATATTAATAAATTATTGTAAAATAATTGTAAGTGGAAAATATTTCAAAATTAAGGATATTTTACAAATTATATGTAATCTGAAGACATACTTTTTATAGTATAAGTGTGATAACACACACATATTTAAATCAGAGTAAGCAGTAGCTCTTCTCTGTAGTATCAGTAGATCATATTTTGATCTATTTTTTGAAAGTATCATTTGACCATTCAATATTTTAAATGAATTCTTTATTGGCAACAAGATTGTATTCTTCCTTCCTTAATTTTAAAGTATATTATATTCAAATTGTTTAATATAATTTCCTTAAGTACTGCTTAATAATATGAGTTAAAGGTTCATTTCATTTATGAATGACCTTAAGAATGTAATTTTACGATTTTAAACTATGTAGACGATTTTCATTCATGAAATTATAAATATTTAATCTATGTATTTTTTATATTTTGTAGGCTCGTCTTTTATTGTTCCATGCTGCCCATTTAGTTATGAAAAAGAACTTAGAATTATTAGGAATAACTCCTTTAAATAAAATGTAGTGTAAATTATTAGTTTTTAATTTATGTAATTTTTCACAGAATAAAACGAACATTTACATATGAACATTTATGAAATAGTTTTTGAAATTGTTAGTGCACAATAATTCTGCCCTTATCAGTTCAAATATTTAACCATGAATTTGTCATGTTGAGCACTCAATGTACTACTAATGATAAAATTATTTACCCTTCCTGTGAAGCAAACATCCTGATCTTGAAACTCTTTGTATTCTGTTACCCCATACACATGACACATGTGACAAAAAGCCAAAATTTTAAAAATACCTACTTATCAACTTTTATGGATAGTGTGTAGTCAAAAACTGCTTCCGTCACTAAGTTTACATGTGTCTGTTGCCGTAAAAAAGGATCTTATAAAGTATGTTTGAAGAAATGCATTTAAGTTCATTGCATTGGAGCACTTTGATTGCACTTTGGAAAAATGTTTGATTTTTACTTATTGAGAAGATGAATGATTTTCAACTTTTTTCTACTATCAAAATTCTCTAGAAACAAAATAAAATAAAGATATTCAACAGAGCCAAGCCTACTCAAAATGAGTGAGCCCTACTCCTGTAGTGATTGCCAGCACCTAGACTTAGTGTTGAGAGCAGTTCCTGTGGCAGATAGACAGTGCGAAGTATGAATATTCTGATTGTTTTAAAAGTTTACTCATGTATCTAAATTTAAAATTTTATAAGAAAATATATAAAGCAATCATGACTGAATTAGACATTTTTGCGTAGATTGTCTCCTGTTTTACTTTTGCAACAACTAGTGCTCTTTGTAGAGAAAAGAAATTTGATAAGACAGGAGGGGAATGATAAATTATTAGACAAAAAATTGTGAATGTATTCATTCCAATGATTCCTGTTGATTGCGTAACATGCAACCTTAGTGTTTAAGCTCTAAATTGGTTCAAATTCACAGCTCAAACAATATGCAAGGATAGTTTAGAATTTGTGTGGTTGTCAATTCACTTGAGTAGATTCCATTTAAAAAAATTTCTTGCTTGATGCATTTTTCACTTTATATAAGAATTAAATAGTTTATTAAATTATTTGCATTTTAAATAATAATGAATTTTCATCTCAATTGGTTAAATAAAAACAAATTAAATATAAGTGTGACGAAAACCAATAATATAATTTTATGTACTTTTTCGAAAAACATTAATTATCAATATTTTAAGAGTTCTGGAACACCAAAATTTAGCATTAAAAGCTTTACTGAATATTTTACTTGCACTCTACTGACTCTTCATTGCTTACATTTCACAGAATTTCCAACACTGCCAGGTTAAAGTAGATTCAAGTATGGTAAAGGAATATGGATTTTCCGCTGTTTGAGTGTGAAATTTGCTCGAAAGTACAAGCAGACTAACATTGAAAAATTTATTCATTTAGAATATGTTTTACCTTGAACATTTAAGATTTTATGAACATATAATTTTCTTTTTAAATTTATTAGCATCTTTTGAAAGAACAAAATTTCATAAACATATATTGAGCACAAACATTAAAAAAAAAGACGCACTGATTAGTATACTTACTAAGTTAGTGTAAGTATTTAAGTGTACAAAATTTCACATGGAAATATATCCAGCCTTTTGGATGCAGTATTATGCAGACACGAAATGCGGAAAGCGTCAATTTTGCTTTAAAATGGCACAAAGTGCATAAATAAGCTGAAATGGGATGAAAATGTTCAATGTACAGTCGCTGAAAAAAACCCTGAACCACTCCTTCATTCAAACAATTTTAACAGTAGAACAAATTCAAAGGTGTCATTCGTCAGGGAATGTCTTCTATAAATTCATATGCATCAAATTTGCATAAGGGGCCGTCTTCATATTAAATTGAGCACCAACTTCATAATTTCCTATAGCAACGTCCTATTTTGACTCAAAATTTCGAATCTATATCATAATTTAACTTCAGATACCAAGTTTTATGACATTCATGAATACAGAAAGTTTGGAGCTCCTAAAGTTAAATCAGTTTCCCAGACTTTTATGGATATTTCCTAATTAATATTTCGTCATCTGACTGGTTCAAAATTACGTGCTGTTGTCCTCTGACTTTCGATTTGGGTTTGTTCCCGGGCTGTCGCCAATAGCCCGTTGTATTGTTCCAGTGTGATGTTAATTAAAATACATATCTAAATAATATTCCTTAGCGCTGATATTTTGTAGTATGTTGCTATTAAGGTACCCAAACAAAATATACAAAATGTTTCAGTTTTTAAATAATTTTTAGTTTGCAATAATAATTAAATTAATGTTTGAAAAACTATGAATAGTAACTTTTATATATTTTAACAGAAATTGATTCAGAAAGACTCAATATTACCATAAAAAATTTTAGCTCTTTCCTCTGTAAAGTTTTTTTATCTACTCTTAAAGTTTCGTAAGTACGGTGATTTTAGGGGCATCCAAAAGGTGAAAAAAATTATGACAAATCCCTGAGAAATGTAAATTTTTGAAAAATGTTTGGAAATATTTATGTAATCTAATGGACATTGCATACTACCTGTCATGTGTGGTACAACTGAACAATTATCAATGTAATTGTTAAGATGGGAAAAACTAAGATTTGCGATAAGTCTTAACGGCTATTGCTAACTTGCGATAATGGTTATTATTAACTGTTATTATGATAAGCTTATTTAATAGTTACTGAATAAGTTTAACAGTTATCATTAACTGTTAAAAATTGAAGTTGGTGGTAAAATTAAACAGTAAATATTGATTATCATTCTTTCCAAATTTCTCGTCCATCAAGATCTGGTCAATTTTGCTTAGGACGAGATTCCTCGTCGAGGCAACCACCAGGAGGATTAAGGTTCCTAGTAATCTTAGTCAAGCAAGAAATGAACAGTTCCTGATTAACTATAAATTATCTCGATATACGAATAGCGACTTTCAATGTGAAGATGATCCCTGAAATGAACAATGGCTTTAACATTAAATATCACCGGATATAAAGATAGTAAATTCATGAAATTTCATATTTAGACTGATCTGATTAAGGCATCAAAACATGGTGTTACCACTGGAAATTTTATTGTTTATGCAAAATTTGATATGAAGACGGCCCTTTATTCACTGTTTTTGAATTCGTAGAGGACGTATTTCCTATTGACTGATATGTTTGAATTTGCTCTACTATGAATAGTGCTCGAAATAAAAGGGAGGTTCGTTTTCTTTTCCACGACTGTACAAACACTCCATTTTTATTTATAGATATTGGTTGATCATGCTTTAATCATGTTCACTACTGTTTTGATTATTACATTTCCAACAAACTAATAATGTATCCAATAAATTTGTTACTTATTTTGTTTAACCCTCTGAGGGTTTTCACATGCAGAATTCCACTTTGCAATCCGCAGTTTTCCCTGCATGACTCGACCAGTTTTGACCTTCTTGACCAATAGAATCTTCCCTAGGATCCTTTCAACCCATGGATGTAGTTACTTTAGTCATAAAGTGGGTTGTTAGGGAGCAATATATACTACAGTACTCAGAAATCTCTTGATGCTCATAGGGTTATGTATGCTATTTGAAGATACTTATACCAGTTTTGACCTTCTTGACCAATAGAATCTTCCCTAGGATCCTTTCAACCCATGGATGTAGTTACTTTAGTCATAAAGTGGGTTGTTAGGGAGCAATATATACTACAGTACTCAGAAATCTCTTGATGCTCATAGGGTTATGTATGCTATTTGAAGATACTTATACCAGTTTTGACCTTCTTGACCAATAGAATCTTCCCTAGGATCCTTTCAACCCATGGATGTAGTTACTTTAGTCATAAAGTGGGTTGTTAGGGAGCAATATATACTACAGTACTCAGAAATCTCTTGATGCTCATAGGGTTATGTATGCTATTTGAAGATACTTATACCAGTTTTGACCTTCTTGACCAATAGAATCTTCCCTAGGATCCTTTCAACCCATGGATGTAGTTACTTTAGTCATAAAGTGGGTTGTTAGGGAGCAATATATACTACAGTACTCAGAAATCTCTTGATGCTCATAGGGTTATGTATGCTATTTGAAGATACTTATACCAGTTTTGACCTTCTTGACCAATAGAATCTTCCCTAGGATCCTTTCAACCCATGGATGTAGTTACTTTAGTCATAAAGTGGGTTGTTAGGGAGCAATATATACTACAGTACTCAGAAATCTCTTGATGCTCATAGGGTTATGTATGCTATTTGAAGATACTTATACCAGTTTTGACCTTCTTGACCAATAGAATCTTCCCTAGGATCCTTTCAACCCATGGATGTAGTTACTTTAGTCATAAAGTGGGTTGTTAGGGAGCAATATATACTACAGTACTCAGAAATCTCTTGATGCTCATAGGGTTATGTATGCTATTTGAAGATACTTATACCAGTTTTGACCTTCTTGACCAATAGAATCTTCCCTAGGATCCTTTCAACCCATGGATGTAGTTACTTTAGTCATAAAGTGGGTTGTTAGGGAGCAATATATACTACAGTACTCAGAAATCTCTTGATGCTCATAGGGTTATGTATGCTATTTGAAGATACTTATACCAGTTTTGACCTTCTTGACCAATAGAATCTTCCCTAGGATCCTTTCAACCCATGGATGTAGTTACTTTAGTCATAAAGTGGGTTGTTAGGGAGCAATATATACTACAGTACTCAGAAATCTCTTGATGCTCATAGGGTTATGTATGCTATTTGAAGATACTTATACCAGTTTTGACCTTCTTGACCAATAGAATCTTCCCTAGGATCCTTTCAACCCATGGATGTAGTTACTTTAGTCATAAAGTGGGTTGTTAGGGAGCAATATATACTACAGTACTCAGAAATCTCTTGATGCTCATAGGGTTATGTATGCTATTTGAAGATACTTATACCAGTTTTGACCTTCTTGACCAATAGAATCTTCCCTAGGATCCTTTCAACCCATGGATGTAGTTACTTTAGTCATAAAGTGGGTTGTTAGGGAGCAATATATACTACAGTACTCAGAAATCTCTTGATGCTCATAGGGTTATGTATGCTATTTGAAGATACTTATACCAGTTTTGACCTTCTTGACCAATAGAATCTTCCCTAGGATCCTTTCAACCCATGGATGTAGTTACTTTAGTCATAAAGTGGGTTGTTAGGGAGCAATATATACTACAGTACTCAGAAATCTCTTGATGCTCATAGGGTTATGTATGCTATTTGAAGATACTTATACCAGTTTTGACCTTCTTGACCAATAGAATCTTCCCTAGGATCCTTTCAACCCATGGATGTAGTTACTTTAGTCATAAAGTGGGTTGTTAGGGAGCAATATATACTACAGTACTCAGAAATCTCTTGATGCTCATAGGGTTATGTATGCTATTTGAAGATACTTATATCGTACTTGCATTATTATATAAAGATAAATATATTATTTTAAACACTTTGAGGGGGGCTAAATTAGAAAAGAAAACCGGCCCTTGGACCAAATATTTTGTTGGTTTGTTTGAAAATGCACACTAGCTGCATTAATGTATACCAAGAATCAGTTTTCAAAGAAACATCTGGGCGAACTTGGGTAGTTTGTCCTTGAGGTGCAAAGAAGTCTGCCAAAGCATGATAAATGTGAAGAGTATCTAACTCACAGAACGTATAATTCAATCCATTTTGGTGCTATAATTAACTTGTGCACAATGTGAACTAAATATAACTGACATGGCTTTCAGCTTTTTTTAAAATTCGTGCTAGTTATACTTGATTCACAATAAACCACCAATTATGAACTTTGCTGTTTTGAAAATTATATACATGCCTGTATTTTCTTATTTCTCATTCATACTGTCCATATAAATCCATTTTCATGACCGAGGATAAAAAGCACTGAAAATAACAGAAAGATAGCACAATACACATATAAAGGTATCAATTATACAAAACTGGTTCAACATAAAATTCAAAAAATAAAATTTTAGTCTTTAAAAGTCAATGATAAAAATTTTAAAAACTTGGGGACTGTCTAAGACAATTTTGATAGAAATTTAGAAAGAATTTGTCAGGATTAGTGAGATACATGTTTATGGTCTTAATAAAGTGGAATACTGATTGGTTTCTTAAATAATTCTTGTAGAAAGTTTCTTTTAAAATTATTCTTTTACATGTATTTTACGTGTATTTACATGCATTTTATAAAATTCTTTTACATGTAAATTGCGTATGAACATTTATCTTATTAAATTTAGAGCAATTTATATTATGTAATAAAGTGTGAAGGAATTTAAATACAAAGAAAACTTTGCTGTCCAAAGATGGCGTTTTGTTTATCGATCTTTAAATAGGCAGATAAATGTTCATAATTGTGTCAGAATTTGAACTTGATTCAATTTGAACTAATTTGAATTCATGTTAGACTTTTGAACTAGTGTCATGCATAAATTTGATCACTTTTGTTACTTGCAGTATGTTTTTGTAGTAATTACATTTTTGAATTTATAGTGATGAGATATATTTATGTATACAGATATTTTTAATTATTCTGTATAACTCTATTATAGTAGATATCACCTTAACAGTAAGGAGTAGTGTATCTAGCTTTTAGATAGACAAACTGTTATCTTTTTGTCTTGCATGCGAAAACAAATAGTGCTTTGCAAGCGGAGTCAACAACGAACAGTATGTTATTGGCAGTTCAGTAAACGTTTCCCGAAATTATGCTTCATTTCAACTTCGTAACAAAAATGCAAACATGATATAAATGTGAAAGTCAACTGCAAGTGATCTCGTCATCAAGATTTTTCTGATTTTTTGATGACTAAATCAAGATCTGATAAGTTTTCTTGTAGTGACATCTCGTCAATCTGGCCAGTTTGGCTAATGACAAGATATCTCGTCGAGACAACCACCATGGGGGTAATATAATCGACATCTTTTGTGACATATTTGTTTTCTAAGCATTGTCTTTGGGAGTGAAAAGACAACAATAACGCTTTAAAATTAAAAATACTAATTAGTTCTTCAAACCCTTTCTACCTGAACTGACATATCGGCATTAACGAAATTCTGTTATTAACTTTGCGGAAGCTTCCATTATTCCTTTCAGGAGTGACAGGTAGCATTGTTCTTCGCTTTCTACTTCAATACGACAGTGACAAATATGCGTTCTGGCGAATTCCTTAAGCTAGGGACATGAATGTATTTTTGGAAAAAATTAATTTCTTTATATACTTTGTTATCAACATTATCTGTATGTTTAATATTTATCTGTCATGTGTTGTGGGGGGTGGCCCAAGGTTGGAGGTTGTTTTTCGGTCCCTAAAGGTATCAGCTGCTAACAGAAATACACCAACAATTATGTCTTTATCACATCTTTTATGCCTCGAGCTGCAAACTCATCGCGTCGTCACAAAACACCATCACTAAAGATATCGAAAATACATCGTTTATGTTTCTATCTTAAGGCGAAACTATTAAGGTAGCATCCAAAGGCCAATCCCCTTCTAGCTCACCGTTACCTTCCATATCCCTGATGTGTTTGGGCCATTAGCAGGTCCACGACGCAGGACGGAGAAAAGATCCCCATCTAGTTTTGTACCTTAGAGCAGTGCTTCCCAACCTTTTTCACTTCATGGCACCCCTCACAAGCATAAATAATTTCACGGTACATCTCACAAGCATAAATAATTTCACGGCGCACCTCATAAGCATAAATAAATTCACAACACATTATGAAGGAACATTTTTCTATTAACATGATTAATTTCTTGTTTCATACCAGGGATTCAATTAAGATCTTTCTTTCAAATATTTTTGCATTATAATACATACATTCATTCCAGCTAGACATTCGTTTCAGATAAGTCTCATGCAGTCATAAGCACAAAATAAAAGAAACAAATGGAATGAAAATTCCTAATCCATACATCCTCAGTGATTGATATTCGACGTAGTTTTTATATCGCATCTATGAACTAAATTGTCGGATTTGACTGAGTGAAACTGATTAAATTTTTAGAACACTTATTTTATAAAATTATGATATGGAAATACAAAAGTAAAATTAATTATACACAAAAGAATTGCTGACTATAAATATGCTAATAATAATTTTAATGACAAAATAAACATTTTAAGTATTAATATAAATATCTACAAAATATTCTTTTGCCACAGTTAATACATATATTACTTCTTATTTCAGTGAGACACTTAGGCATGTTTCTGTGAACACAACTTTTATATCTGGGTCTAGGGTCGAAAGATATACACTCAATTCATAATCAAGACTTTTTTCAATGATCTTTTGAAATTCTTGATAGTGAGCATAGGAGAGAAGCTTTGTTCACACATGTATGTTGTAGCAAGTGGTAAAAGAATGTTTATAGTTTTTTCGTCGATGGATAGCCCTCTGGTACCATCGCCCGATTTTGCGATTAAATTTTTCGCGGCACACTTCAGTCTGTTCGAGGCACACCAGTGTGCCGCTGCAAATCGGTTGGGAAGCACTTCTTTAGAGGAGAGATAAGATCTCTCTAAGGACCTTATCTCTGCTCTGTTTTGTACCCTAACGAAACAAGAGCCTCCTCTCTAATCGCAGGTGAGGGGAGAAGAATCTTTCCTCATTTCTGTCCTGCTCCATGCCAATTTCCGTTCACTGCGAGACGTACTAAACACGTTTTTACCACATCCCCGCTGTTCACTAATTAAGCTGTTCGTCTCATTAGCGTTGCAAACATCGTAAACAGGATAGGATTGACATCTAAATATCTTATTTGCGTTCCTATGCAAATATCATCAACACATTTTAAATAAGCGACTGTGATACTTGGGTGGTGAACAACAAAAAATATTTGTGTTAAAGGTTAAAGTTGGCATACCATCTAATGACATGGAATGACTTGAATATTTGGAAACACATTTTATCCGTAAATTGATAAATTTATTCCTCATGTTCGCGGGGGGGGGGGGGGGCTGGTCTGAACGCTAAAAAAAGAGGTTGGGATGCCAAAGTGGTTCAGACTTTTTTAAGTTGGCGTCCTTGTTTGCATATAAGTCTTGGGTGTCTTTTGACGGACAGGGATATTTGCATCTTATTTGGAAGTGACATAAGTCTAGAATTTTATTCCGCCTTCATCCCTTCATTCATTCATCCACCTAACCAATCAATCACCAGTGATTCACACAACTCTTGAATGATGGAGTGTTGAGAAATCAAGGTTATTAGAGCTCTTTATGATTTATCGAGAAACATGAAAGTCATCAGAATATTTTATGAGACGGAAACATCTAAAAACTTACCAAAAGGGTACTGCGTGACAAGTGACGCATGTCCTTTTCTTTCACAATCAAACTAGTTTTTTTATTCGAAATTCTTGGTTTGTTTTCACAAAAGCACATTTTATTTTACTTTCTCGTTTTCATAAAATTTATCACGCAACTTGCCCATTGATGAGTCCTTACATTGAAATGACATCGGTTTCATCTGAATTTCTTAAAATGTTTAATATATCTTAAAAGAAAACGGGGTCCATTTATATTTCAAAATCAGCTTAGACAGACATTGTGGCACTTATTCGTTACCAACACAAGAGACAACACATTCGTCACAAGAGAGCCTACGCTTTTCTACTTCCTGGTTTAAATCTTGTTCCATGAAAAAAATCGATTCCTACCCAACTTTGCATAATCTACCGATAACCACTCACTCTCTTATTCGGACCGAACCTGATGGGCGAGATATCTCATCGAAATCACTTTGAGGGTTAATCAAACTACTATCACCCACCTTCACCAAACCACCTATCGCCAAATTCTCCAAAACTTCATCCGACCAAAGTGTACCAGTCCTTTTATACAATTATTTTGTGCCTGACTCAGTTGTGGTAGACAAACAGTAAAATTCTTCCGGTGACTTGTTTGTTTACACTTAAAGTTCCTCTCATAAAAGTATGCAATATATAATGCTTCGCCAATCGGAGTCCACACAGCAATTGGTTGAGTATTTGATCATACTGTTATCTATCAATGTTAACTATCAAATACTTATGTACGTAGAATGTAACAATATTCAACTGGCAAAGATCAAATATGGAGATATTTCATTTTTGATTACAAAAGCATAATTCAGATGAATCTATCCATGAGTGTGAAAAACACCATTGATTGGGGTTCGTTTGTCAGATTTTTCAGTCGTGTATGCATTTTAACACTCCAACTGGTTTCGACGTGATATCTCGTCCATCAAGATCTGACCAATTTCGACAATGACGAGATATCTCGTCTATCATGATCTCGCCAATTTTACTAATTACGAGAGAGAGAGATACCTCGTTGAAACAAAACTGCCTCAAGAGGAACGAAGATCCAATTACTAAAATATTGTTCCATGCCAAGAACTGATGACAATTTTGAACAGGTATCAGAGGTTTGCCACTTCAGGGCAGTTTTCGACATGAAGATAAACCAGAAGGATGAAAATGAAGCAAAATCTTAATATTTATTTTAATTGGATTAATAATCAATCTTAATATGGTACTGAGAAACACAATGATTCCAATTTAAAGAAAAACAAAATGAAAAACAGATCTTTATGTCTCACTTTCTCAACGAGAAGTATATCTTTTCTTGTTTTTGGTTCCTCCCTTTTTGGTTCGCAAGAGTATGCGCCGAATTCCTAAACATCTCAGCAAAGATTCCTGGAATGAAATATCGAGAGTAATTTCGTACGTAAAACTAGGAATCATGGTGAGCATACTGCAGAACCCTTTAATTCCAAATAAGAACATACACAGTGACAGAAAAATTAGTCATGTTTTTGAAACTTGGGTGTCCGCCATTTAAACTTCTGCAAAGTGAATTTTTAAAATTGGGGATAACAGTTTTTATAGGCATTCTTTCAGAAACCTTCTATTAGAATTCTTTGAAAAGCAAAATATTTGAATTGATTAAAAATGGATAATCCTATAAAAATAAACTTGATCTAGCAATTTAAAATGCATTTAACCCTCAGAGCGTTACAAGATTTCCGAGTAGTGTAGTATTGCTTTTACACCACAACACGAATAATGACTAAATCATGTCTATTGGTTGAAAGTCCTAGGAAAGATTTTATTGGTCGAGAAAGTCGAAACTGGTTAGGTCATGAAGGGAAGACTTCAATTTACAGAACGGATATATGCGTGTGAACCCCTCTAAGGGCTAAATTTATTGATGCATGTTACACATACAACTATTAATTTAGCCCTCATACATTTGAAGGAGTAGTATATAATGGAACAGAAAGTTTTGGACAAGAGAAGACATCTTAAAGGAATATGGCACACAAATTGAATTTATATTAAAATCTCTATATATGTATTTTACTAACATATATGGCACAGAAGTCGGTATTATTTGTATATTTCCCGCCCGACAACAAGCGTTTATAAGCAAATAAAATCAACCTCTAGAAGATTCCTTGTCAGTTTTGCTGCTTCTTTCAAATGTGGCTAGGTTTGAGTTATGAAACAACAAAATATTAACAGCACAGAGAGCTCATCATTCTTATGCAACTCCTCAGCAATCTGATAAAAGGACAACTATAAATTTAAAACATAAAATCTTACTCAACGTGATATTCGCTGAATTTCAAGAAGCTATAAAACAGTAAACAATCTTTGAACAAGTGAATGTGAAACAATTAACGTGGACATTCGGGGGCATAAATTTAAAAATATGAGGGACTTGTGCTCAATTTCGCCATACTTAAGAAAAAACAAATTAAACACAGCAAAAAATGCACAATTTTTTTATTTTCGATCAATTTTTTTATTAGAAAATACGAGTTGCAGATTCAAAAGATACTTGAATCCCTAATAAATGCATAGGTGATTAGAATATAGGCTATATACGTACGTACATAGATTTAAAATTTTTCCTAATGCTTATTTTACCTATTATTTTGACTTGGTGCATGATTTTTAATTGCTCATATGACTTACAACTACGAATTCAATTGTATTTTGTCATTTTATTGCTAGTATTTTGTCTCTAAATTACAAAAAATTGTACAATACTTAAAAAAATCTTTGAAAAGTGTTTTTAGTTTTTAAAATATAATAAAATTAAAATTAAAAATAATAATAGTTGATTTCTACTGATGTTTTACTAAATCTAAACTAACCGATAACATATAAGAGGTGTTTGTGAACGCGTGCCGAGTAATTATCGTTTGCGCGCGCTCATTGATATCTTGGCTCGCGAAGAAATAAGAATCGCTTGTAATTTGTTATTTTTGTTTTTATTCTTTAGACGCCAGTTGTAACAAAATTTAAAAAGATCTTTAGAGTTTATGTCCTTGTTACCGTTAGTGTTATTGTTGAGAATTATTCGACAAGCTGTTGGTCGATTCTTTAAACCCTAGCACAAATTTTGTACGGACGCATGGAAGCCTTCCGCATAGAATCATTATTTTAAAGCCACATAAAATTTTTGTAAATAAATAAGTTTCTAATTGAAAAAATGATTTAATTATTATTTAAACTTATAAATAATTTATATTACATAAATCTAAAAAATTGTGCTATTTTTAAATCCTAAAAATTCGGAGCTTAATCATCAATAGATACAAGCAATAGAACCTGCAGAGCAGATGTCATGCGCAGATCGATTAGTCGTAAACTACGTCAGTATACTCCATAGATTTGATGCCTAGTTTTGCAAATAAATTATTTTAAACGCCCTTTATACCTCTCTGCAGTGAATCCCATAATTTTTCTGCTTACCAACTCCAAGTATACAGCGGCTCCTGTTATGAAAAAGGATTTCCCATCTTAAAAATTCACATGATTGTAAGGATGGGATTCATAGACCAGAGTCTGCATCGTCTTATACGTTAAACGCTATCTATACTAAGAACATCCTTTCTAACTCCTTATTTCCCGTTTCTAATGTTATTCGCTTTTCCTCAAGTGGATTTTGCAATCTAATGGTGTACTAATTGGATTAACTTCTATGTAAATAGTTAAGTTGACCTGGCTTTCTTTTGCCTTTGTAATACTATTCAATCACGAGTACGAGTAGTGATTGGGACTACGAACAGAACCAGAACAATATTATTTTCCGTAATTTTCCTCATTTATATTTCTGTTTTTATGTAATTCTAAGCATTGTTTATCTTTCGTGTGCATAAAATCGTTCTTTTTCCAACATGCAAAAAGTCCTTTAAATTTTCGACTTTAATAACTTCCTTACTCCTTGATATGGCAAAGGAGGTTTACAAGTGGATCTCGACCCAACAGTCATCTTACTTCCGCGGAAATTTGCTTCTTGTGCAAATCGAAAAACCAAGACATGGTCAGATCCTCTCTTCTTAGTACCCGAAAAGCGCCTTGGACTGTCATTGCTTCTTAAGGGTCAAAGACTGCACCAGACTACTCTGATATGATTTAGAAGCTGGCACACAAGATACTTGACTTTTGTGAGAACAGTTGAGAGCTATCCAACTTGTCCACGTTAAACACCCACAGCAACTCCTTTCCTTATTTTACTATGTATTCTTGACTGTCATTGCTTTTTAAGGGTTCAGATCAGATTTAGAAGCGGGCACACAAGATACTTGACTTTTGTGAGAGAGTTGAGAACTATCCAACTTGTCCATACTAAACTACCCCAGCAACTCTTTCCCTTATTTTAGAATGTATTGGTGACTGTCATTGCTTTTTAAGGGTTCGAAACTGCACCAAACTGCTCTAAGACATAAAAGAGCACACAAGTTATAGGACTGTCGAGAGGATTTCGGATATATCCAATTTGTCCATGTTCCACAATCTCAACAACTTCTTCCTATATTTTAGAATGTATTGGAGTCTCTGTGGAACATCTGGATGAACAGGAGTTGATCTCTGTGCGACGTACGGCATGGACTTTCGGATATTTCCTACTCTGGTTTACTAAGTCGAATATTGGTCTTAGAATCAGTTTATATCACTGTTCTCCGTGTTCTAATAAGATTAGATTCCTCGTGAACCCTAAAATTCCATCTTTATTTAGAGGTCCAATATCTTTCTAGAGTAGACAAAGACTGATATTTGTAAAGCTAAGAACTATTGCCAATAACAGGTCAAGATGGAGCAGAACCATCGAGAAGGCCAAAGCCCACATTGAGCTGTCGAGGCAATAAATAATAACTTATTAGAACACCTTGTTAGAAATTAGATTTCCTGTTTCCATTCAGCTTAAAGACATGGGTCCCATTGTGTTATGTATTTTTTCTGACGCCCCTAGGACTGTGAAAAACTAATTAAATTTCATTTTCAATGACAATTTTGTTTCAAATCAGGAAGTTCCATTTGCATATACTTGATTCCTTTGGAATCTTGTTCACTGAGGAAGTGGTTTTATTAATGGGAGCATGCAATTTTCATTAACGAATTTCATAAAACGACCTTCAAATGACTTGTGATATTCTGATTTGTTCCAATATATATCCTGTTAGATAATTATATTTGCACCTCACGTGCATAATTATGGTATGACTCATTAATTAACAAAGTATAAATTTATTCTACAAATGAATGATACTTTTGGTATAGGATGGCAGGATTTTTTGACGTCTAACTTCCCTGAAAGTGTGGGGCGACATACGGCCGACCACCTGTGACGAAATAGGTCCCACTGAAGTTATATCGTTAAAAATACGTGCCGAACAGTAATCGAGTTGAAATGTTAATAAACAGCAGGGAGTTCGATTCGCATACGGGGCCATGGTTGTCTGGACGGAAGAGTATTGGATTAGCAACCGAGTGTTGCAAGTTCGAAACTCGATCCAATCAAAGACCGTCGTGTACACGGAGGGCTGGTGCATGCCAAATCTGTCGTGACCTCAACTGTCCACACGTTGACGTGGTGGGGAAGTTTGGATAGTGAGGTGCCAACTCAGGTCGTCATCTGACCGTGATTCAAAGTTTCGAGGTGTTTACTTAGGGGCTTTCCCTCCGGGATTGATCCCGGACCATAACCCGTTGTTCTGCTCCAGTGCGATGTTAATTCAACTAACCCCCAAATTCGCATACTTCGCAATGCATGGTGCACGCGAAGCTCTCCTATATATCTGCAACGTTTGGTATAAAAGATGTTTGGTACATCTGTAGCTTTATTTGAAATTTTAGCCTCGACTACTGCTTGAAATTTCCTTTCTAAACACATCTTAGCCTCGAAACATCTATGCATTTCGCACAATTCAAAAGGTACCAAAATATTTATCGTTAATATATCACTCGTAATTACAACGGTAAAAACTTGCCGAAAAGTAATCGTGTTTGCATATTAATAAACAGCATGGTGCGCAGCTTGCGGCGCACAATATGGCGCGAACGATACTCCTCTACATATGTGGAACGTTTGTCATAAAAAACGTTTGGTGCACCCTCAGCTTCTTTCGAAAGTTGTAACCTTGACTAGTTCTTGAACTTTCCTCTCTAACCTCATCTTAACCTCGAAATAATATTCATACATTTCACACAATTCAAAAGGTACCAAAATATTTCCTTCTTTTGGAGTTCCTAGTTCTGTTAATGGTGTTGAGACAAGCAATCTTCGTTCTTATCAAAACTGAAGGAGCGCACTGAGAAAACTTCCTCTTGCATTGTTGCATACTCAGATTTTTCAACCTTTTTCTTTTAAATTCTTGCGTATGTGTTTGCTTTTCATTTGATAAGCAATAGTTCTCCTTGTCATTCATTTATTCTATTCACCGATTGATTTGAAGGCGTAGTTGGGGACCTCTGATTGATTTCCTCTTCATTCAACTCTTAAGGTGTCGTTTAAAGAATGCTTTATCACCACAAAAAATAGCCCGCATGCTTTTATTTTCTTTATAAATAAATCCTGCAATCCTTTTTTACAACCGGTTTAGTGGTGAAATCGTATTTTTGAAGGTTGTGTCTTCTGGCTGGTGCAACATACCCAAATTTGTCCAAATAGCTAATTATGCGTGGCTCAGTGGGTTTGCCTACTGCCCTAACAACCTGCGAGTTGTAGGCTCCTGGGAATTCCTCCCTGGGTATATTTCTATCTTCCATGTCAGCAAAACTTTGTGTGTATGTCCATTCTTGACGTTGTCTTGTGTTTGACTAAGCTTGGACAAATATGACCCTTGCGCCATAAAAGAGACAATCTAATCTATTCCAGTTGGTTTACCCACTGTAGAAGCATGCTGAGAGCTGTGGACGGCGTAGGTCTATTTTCTTAACTATTCCGGTATTCTCTTTTGTCAGCAAATGTCTTTTTATCTGTGTATGTCCATTTACTTGACGAAAGAAAAACATTGCTTAGTGCATCTTGCCCAGATCTGACCATTGTGCCATAAAAATCCAAACAATTGTTAATTATACTGGAGCATGCTGTATTTCAGTTAAGCCATTAATTATACTGGAGCATGTTAAGTTTCAGTTATACGGTGATATATTTCATTGCTACACACTTGTGTATCCAACTTAAACCAGAAAATATACAGTGTCCTCCGTTAAGAAAATCAATCATTTAATTAACCATTAACCCTCAAAGTGGTTTCGACGAGGTATCTCGTCCATCAAAATATGATGAATTTTGCTAATGACGAGATATCTCGTCATCAAGATATTGTCGATTTTTGGATGATGACGAGATGAAGATCTGGTTAGTTTTTTTCTAATGACGAGATATCTAATACATCAATAACTGGTCAGTTTTGCTAATGATGAGATACCTCGTCGAGACAACCACAAGAGAGGGGGAGGGTAAATGCAATCAAATTTCCAGAAACGGATTCAAATCAAAACAATATCACTGTAAAATCTCCGGTCAAAAAAATTAACCCTCTTAGGTGTTCGCACGCATATGTCTGTGTTTTGCAACCTGCAGTTTTTCCTGCCTGACTTCTAACGATTTGATCGTCTTCATCAATAGAATTGTAATTGTGTAATTAGTTTTCATTAGCGGCTACACAGATATTAAAAAATAGTTTCAATTTTTTCTGGTTGCTGATCGTGTCCAATTTAAAGTTAAATCAGTTATACCTGGGGATCGGCTGAGCTTTGGAAAAAGAACGGAGCTTTCCGTCGGATTTGTTCTCTTGCCAGAGGATAGGTATCGGCATGAATGCTGGCTAGAGTTCGGGTCACTCGTCCCTTTTCACAACAATCCAGTCCGGTCCCCTCCACCGATCGCTGTTTCTCGTCTTCTGTCATCGTTAGGGCAAGACACCCCTTTTCGTTAGGACAAGAACCCCCCTTGTCGCCTCGACTCTTGCCAATCTAGCGGAAATCCCCAAGTTCTGCTCACATATAGGAGCAAGGGACCATCGAAGATCATAACATAATTTTTCCTATGCTTCTTGCAATCAATAGACTTGGTTCTTTAGTCATTTTATGTGTTGTGGGCAAATAGCAATACCGCACTACTTGCAAATCACGAGACGTTTAGAAGTTTGTTTGTGTCCATTACTTGACGTTGTTTGTCTTGTGTTTGGCCCAGTTTCGTCAAACATGGCTCTTGTGCCATAAAACTCAATGAAACGAACCAACCTTTAGACATCGGAGTAAAACGTCATCGTGATGTAAGAAAAATATTTAATTACACCTTCATAATAAATTTCATTATTATCTTTTTGAATATTTAACACCTTTAAACTCTCTTTGAGTCTACTTTGGTATGATGTTTAAATTAGGCTGGAGCACAGATTGGGCGAATTGTCGACTGCTGAAAGGCTGGGATTGACATCTATACATATAAAGCAGAGTTGGCCTCTGCGTCTGTTCTCTATACAAATCTACACCGTTTGACCAATCTACACCAAATTTGGTACACATTCTTTGGAACCCTGCGGGTAGCGTAGGCTATATATTAACCCCCGTTTTATTTGTCTTGGATGTGTAGAGGGGTGTAATGTCCCGTCATTCTGGATAGAGCACTTGCTAAGGGGCGCTCTCTCCCGGTCTGGCTGTGCAGATGACGTCAGAGTTAACATATACAGGAGTCGCTTCTCAAGATGACCTTGGAGTTCTTTTTTAGAATCTTAGAGTATGGTGCAATTGCAGATGGGTGCGGTTGCGCTGATAATCGCTCAGTATCATATCGTTTATGTATCCCGTCTGTAAATTCTTAAACTATAGCTTTATTATTGGAATGTAAATTTTTATGATAATATAAGACTCTTTTTTATTGAAAGTGGTCTTTTTTATCGTCGATATGGTACATGGGGCTTAAAGACAATTCGAAATCATCATAGGAATAGCATTGCGTATTTATACGATCAATGTCAGACCAATTCACACTAAAATTGGTACATTCATCCTGTAGAATTCTACGGGATACATATTAAACCCCTTCGATTTGTCCTGGGTCTGCAGGGGGCTAAAAACAATTCGAAATCACCATAGGAATAGTATTGAGTAATATTACGATGAATTATAAACAATTCAACCCGAGCAACGCTGGGTAATTCATCTAGTAAGATAATAAAGTATACTTGGGTATCATTGTTCATCACTGATTGGACATGCGGTATCATGCAACACAGTACTTGAATTCATAATTCCACGTTTCGAATAATAAAATCAAATTTGTTGGAACAAAAATGATTTCATCAAGCGGCGAGCATCGTATTAGAAAATCTACTTGATTTTTACTGAAATAAGTGTTCGTATTTTCAAACACGGAGTAGGCGATCCAGTTAACTATTTGGTAAAATGTTTATTATAAAGCTGTAAGAATGGAAGAACAAAATTTTATCGAGACAAACAACAGTTTCTCCTATCCAACTTCATTGACGTTGACGTGTGTGACGACCCAACAGGACCCTTTATATATATATATATATATATATATATATATATATATATATATATATATATATATATATATATATATATATATATATATATATATATATATATATATATATATATATATATATATATATATATATATATATATATGTGTGTGTGTTTTCTCAACTTATTACGTCCTAAATTCACGTATAAGCAAAGCTCTATCGGACTGAATACTAAGAGCAGTCAAAATATTTGTAATTTACCATAATTTCTCCTAGTATTTTAAAATTTGTGTGTTAATTGCTTTATTAATTTCATGTAAAAACGTACAATTTTAGATTTAAATGTAGAGAGGATTAACGAAATTTTTCAGTTTGAATGACCTATACAATATATATTACGGACACAAAATGCTATTTAAATAAACAAATTTTATTGTACACACTAACAAGTAAAACAAAATTTAAATACATGATAAATCAGTATATAAAGTTCATGTCAATGCAGATATTCTTGTATATCCTGCTGTTAAAGTGATATAAAAGAGAATGCCGATGCACAGTAGTACCATTGTCTTGATGAAGTTGCTTAGAACGTAGCGTCTGTAAGAAAATGAAACATTTTTAATTCAAGTCAATCTTATCGTTTTACCAAGTAATTTATTCAATGAATCCATATATGGCTAACATTTACTCAATGACTATATTACATTTCAGTTTACTCAAGGAAAGTATCGTGTGCAACAGTGGTTTTCAGTTACGTTAATTCGAGGTTTCAGGGAGATATGAGTTTACCCTTAGTTGTGGATGTTTTATTAACGATAATTCCATTTAAAGTTTGTCATTTTATTTATTCATATATTATTTTTTAAGTATGCTTTAATTCAGTCTATAATTAGTTATGACGCAGCTGTTATCAACTTATATATCCAACTATTTTTCGTCATCTAACCGTGCTTCAAAATTACGAGGTGTCCTCCGATCTTTCCCTTTGGGGTTGATCCGGACCGTCGCCAATAGCTCTCTGTGTTACTCCAGTGTTAAATTAATTATCTACCTACTTACCATCTATTTCTATTCCTAATGAATTTGTAAAAGCTTAAACTAAAAATAATCCAAATACAATCCATTCATAGGGTTAGAGTAGGGAAAGTACGTTTACTGAATATAAAACGTGCCTATGATTACCCTCCTAGTGGTTTATCTTCGCATCGAAAACTACCCCGCATAGGTCAGCCTCTGGTGTAAACACCTGTTCCAAACTGTCACCAGTGCTGAATAAGGGACAACAATTTACTTTACATACTTGAATTTTTATTCCCATTTGAATAATAGGGCAGTTTTAAAAATAATTGGACAGAGTAATAATTGGTTTGATATGAACTTTGAAGATTTGATTCGCACTTGCCCCACCTCACCATACATAAAAATAAAATATTGCAATATTTAAAACATATTAATACTTAGAATGCTTCTTATCTTAAAAAAGAAGTTACATTTTAGCATGAGGTAAAAAGATTACAAGAATATGGTACACAAAAAGCTGAGTCACTGATATAGATTATTTAAGATTATTTCATTCAAAATAGACCAATTATGTATGAATTCAAACTACAATATTCTATAAGCACTGCAAATACTAGTCTACAAACAAGAATTGTATTATACATAGTTGACCTAAAATGCAGTAGTAGTAGGTGAATTCTAATGAAATGTTATACAAACTTACTGATGTGAAAGTCTTTGACGTTCCTGGCGAGATTTCGCGTCCGATTCCCATTCATAAATTGGGGACCCTATTGGAAGAACTTTTGCATATTCTTCGACACTTAGGCCTTGCAGGCTCACGCTGAGGTCCTGTAAAAATAATTATAGGCTTCATTCTACTATCTCAATCAGTAATGATGTAAGTTAATTGATCGAATTTAACATTGTGTGCCATTTTAAACCTAGTACTATAATGTCTGAAAGTTCTTGAATAAAATGCATTCAAATATCTGGTGGAAATAAAGTATAACTCGTTGATAAATTAATAAAATGAAATGAAATAAATTATAAAATTTTACCCATGTATTGGCATCATATTGTAGGTTAGAGAAAAAATTTATTGACCGACAAAAAATCAAATGTTGCAATTCAGCTGTTTAAAGGTTATGTTACGTGATATTAGATTTTAACAAAGAAATTACTATAATAATTTTGACAGTGTTATATGTTTTAGAACAGATAACATGACAGCGTATTTCTCATCATGAAAATAAGCATTTAATATCTCCAAAAGGTAAAACTCAAGAGAGAACGCGTTACTAGTCCCTCGCCAAATTAGAGACTAAAATTTCATCGCTAATTTGGCGAGGGGCGGATCGCCAAACGACAATTCACATAGTCGTTTGGCGACGAAAATTTCCAGATCGAAACGCTCAGAGAAAATGTCATTTAACGAGTTTTTCCTGTCTACGATACTAGAATTGGCGCAGAAGATTATAGAAAATTAAAGGGAACTAAAATTAAATGGAAAGCGTTTTTATGCTGCACAATGTTTCTCCAACTATTATTTTATGCTTTTATAATTTAGATTTTTGTGCGATATGTAAGACGAGGTGTACAAACATCGAATACAAATAAGTATGCGCAAAATTTTGGTTGCAAAAAAGGAACTTCAGTTCTCTATAGAATTTTTTTTATTATTATTTTATAAATTACAAATTTTTAAATGTTCGAGGTTTGTTTTACAATTTCTTAGTTGTACAATTTTTAAATGTTCTAGGTTTAACAATTTTTAAATGTTCAAGTTCTAGGCTACTATTGTTTTAAAAATTTTAAATGTAAAATGAAATAAATGGAATGTTGGAAACGCAAAGGACTTTTAGGGAAAAATGATTGAAATGTACACGTTTTAAAAGTCCATTTTCGTGTCAATAGAATGGAATTTTCAAAATACAATTCAATGTCCTAGTAATTTCCTTTCAACGATGGTCGATGTTGAATTGGATTGGATGTTGGAGGTTTTATGGCCCATGGTCATGAAAGATGTTGAGTTCAAAGTAGCAATTATACGGTTGGTTAACTTACATGTTACTCATATATTCTAAAATAAATTGAATGATGTTTAAAACATCAACGATATAAATAGAAAAAATGCCTTCATGACAGATATGGCTGGTTCAATATAATATAAGGCTATCATAAATTAAATTGCTAATAGGGTAGGTAGGTATTTTAATTAACGTCACACTTGAATAACACAAAGGGCTATTGCTAATAAGGACTTTGTATAGTTAGAAAATTTATTTATTGACCCTCAGTTTTAATTGATTCCTACCTTTTTATCTTCTGGTGTGAGGTGCTGATCAAGACCCTTGAAGTTTTCTATTTCATACGTCCAAGAAGTCAGCAAGAAGTATTTCACAGTGGACATGGCGTTATCTAGAAATTTGTACAGTCGTACTATCCTGTAATAATGGATAATTTAGTGAATATGTCACAAAATAACACAATCCATTCTTATTTTTGAAAAGTTATATATTTTAAGAGTACAAGTTAGAAACATGATATATTTTAAGCGTCAACTTCGCCCATCCTGGGATAAGGAGACAAAATAAATTATTTTCGGCAAATGAATTTAATCTAGTTATTTTTTAGTATGGCCTATCATTGATGGACTTTTGATTAAAATTAGTTATGTGTATAGTTGATAGGTAGGTACTTAAGTTTACGTCGCACTTGACATATATTTGTTGTACAACTGATTACGACAACCCTTTTAAAAAGAATTAACAAATTTCGATAGAAATTAGACCATAATTTTTTTTCGTTCAATGCCAACTTGAACGTATCGTAACCCTTCAAACACTGATTGGGAAGAATGAGGCAATCTCTACGTTTCCCCAGGGCACCATGGGAGGTGCTGCCACATTGCACCCACAGTGAACTGTGGGACTTGCCTACCTGGAGGACTTCGGGGTAAATGACCAGCATTTAGGTATCGTATTGAGGATTTCAAAAAACTTCAAGTCAATCCGACTTCGGCACAAACGGGATTCGATCTCTAACCAATGTCTTTCAATCTGCCAGTTATATAAGAGATACGCCTTTAGCTGCTCAGCCACTGCCTACCAGAAAACTAATGACAGTAAATAATCTATTTTTCGATGTCATAAACAGACAACTAAACATTCGTTTGATTAAAGAGGATTGCATACCATTGGAAAAGAAAATTGATTCCTCAAAGGAATTCATGTGCCAGTGGTACTTACTGCTTGATTTTTCCACGTACTTTTAAATTGTAGACCATCAATTGGGTACCCCATAGCACTGTCCCTTCTGTTAAGTTGCCCAAAAAAAGCGGAATTTTACTGTTCTATAACCGAGATAAGTTGTCCCCGCTCATAAGATAAGATACATTCCCCGAAGTAAAACGATTAGGAAATCGAAAAGAAACTGCTAGATTGAAGACAACGTAGTATGTATCTCAAGCTACCTTTTCCATTGGCCTTTGGTTTAAAATGCTATGAGTTCCCCTGACCCTAGGTTTACTATCCAAACAAATCAAACCCTTTCCCATGGATCTGAATTTTTTAAAAATTCACTAAACATCAATTGAAGGGATTCGTGTAACATAATGATAAATTACTTTTCAAAATTTTCAGGCTAGTAGTTTTCAAGTTAAAAAAAATTCTTAATTTATAATGGTTTATCCACTATTCAAGAGGTCATTTTGTCTTAAACTTTCAAGTATTGCGGCACTCATTCAAACAATCGGTTGGTTGGTTGGTTTAGCTGCTCCAAACACAAGATAGACAATGTCAAGCTATTGTAAAAAGAAAGGATGGAGAGGAGAAAGAAGAGAAAATTCAAAGAATCAGAAATTATTTTAATCCTCTTGAATATATTATGCATTTAATTTTTTTCATTGCAGAATATAATTATGTGGCTTATCACTATGTTACCCGGAGTCTTTCAATTGATGTTTTCAAATCGATTAAAACAATTCTTCCATGGGGTGACTGAAATCTATCATCCCTTGAGCCTCTACTTCCCGCTATCAACATAGCTTTTCCAAAAGGCATTATTCACGAACAAAATGAACATTTAGATTAATTTCATTGGCTCATAAGTCGGTTTCGATTGCCTGCTTGGTGATCGAAAACTCAAAATCCAAGTGAAACTCACTTCGGTTTCTTGCCAATGACTCTCAACACCGAGTCAAACACCGTTCCAGGCAGGTAGTGCTCGTAGAGGGTGGCCAGCTTGTAGCGAAAAGAGTTGCCTTCCAGTCTCACGGTCGTAGCCTTCTGGAAAGACTTGGGAAGAGGGTACTTGGCCACCATGTCCAGCATGACGTCCATGAAATGCTGGAGGGTGCATTCGAATTGACCGCTGGTGGTGCAGTTCACTACCAGTGGAGATGTGGAGACCCTGGTAGGTAAAATAAGAAAACATTTTATTTCACAAATAATGCATAAGCAAATTCATTTGCAGATTTGCACTTTCTGAGATGGTATTCCCTTTTTTATAGGATTAAGGCTATGTATATAAATATTCTAGGTATATTAAGGCCGCTAAATGTATAAATATTTTCTCCTTTTATATTCTGTTGATTGATATTTTGATATTATGTCTTCTGATATTCAGATTTGCGCTTCCTGGTGTGGTATCCTTTCTCTTTTGAAAGGATTAAGGCTAGGTACATTAAAACCACTAAATATATAAATACTATTTTATCTTTTGATATTCTGTTGTCTAGTTCTAGATGGGCGGAAAGACATAAAAAGCCCCACCACCCCTTAAGAAATAAAATTTTGTTACCTACAAAAGACATTCATATAACAGGGTTCCCACCCTTCAAGTAAAAGAAATATTAGAGCATTTCTTAGGTCGTCTTCGAGGCTATTTTTCATCTTCAGGACTTCATTTTACATATATCACAATAGATTACCTCGTTTGATTCCCTAGACGTGAAATATAAGTAGACTGAGCATTGCTATTAAGAGGAGCTTTGAAACGTTAGACTAACATGTCGACTAGTGTGGTTGCTCTGAAAAAATTGACTGCAGCAGATGCAGTTGCTAATAACTTTCGTATTTTAAGAAATATCTGGGATTGGTAATTTCCAAATCATCCAATAGTTCTCGCAGTCAATTTCAAGCATATGGTTAAAGTATTTTCTCATGAACTTTGCAAGGGTAGTTACATCTACCATCATCAGTTGTCTGTTTACCACCAGTAGGTAATCTTCCTTGAGCGAAAAGTGAAGAATGCAAAAATTTGTGTGTAGCATGTAAAACTGACAAGCATGAGAAAACGGGGTAAACTGGGTAATAAGTAGAATGTGGTACTTAGAAAATGAGGGCGATTGTCAAAAAGCAGGTGCAGTTACTAACGACTGCCGTATTTTAAGAAATATCTGGAAGACATGGAATGGGATGGCTTTCAAATCATCCAATAGTTTTGGTGGTCAGACTACAAGCATATGGTTAAAGTAATTTCTCATTAACTCGGTAAGGCCAGTTATATCTGCCATCATTTACTGTCTGTCTACCATGAGAATTGCTCTAGACAAGTCTGTATCTGTCTGTTGCAGTAGAAACGAGACTTAGCCCATTTTCTGAAGGAGATCCTTGAAGCATTCGAGTTTGGCACACTTAGCGACAGTTGGATTTCCAGGAGTTTGTGAGATAAGAGAACATCACCCACTATAATCAAACTATCCACCACCAAATTCTCATCCGACTCATCTCTACTTAAAATGTATGTTTCTATAGTGAACACCAGTACCTATACTTTGTGTCTGGAGCAGATCTAGTACATAGATAGTAGATTCAGCCACAAGGCAAAACTCATAAATAAACAAAAGGTTTAAATACATAATATTATGTTTATTCACGTGATTTGATGCATGATAGAAGCTTATCATTTCGATGATTCAGTAAACTGTTGTAGTAAAAAAACGATTATCAGCACAGGTTCACAAGTTTAGGACTTAGAAACTTAAAAGTAAGTGACAATAATACCTGCTAGTGCCCACACCGAATGCGGCAACCACATGGGTATTTGCTACAATGTCAACAGGTATCATGTCCATTTTAGAATCAGGATATCCATTGATTACTTTAATGAAGCCTTTACCAACCTAAAACAAGAAAAGCATTGTTAATACTCCAAAATACCATTCAATAAATATGTAACTAAAGTTTAAAAGTTTAAAAACACTTGTTAGACAAGAAAAATAGGAATTAATAATTCCATACAGAAAGATAACACAACAGTAGAACACAACAGTATCAGTCTTTTCTTTAAAAGTACAATATAACCAAGGAAAGCATCATGAGATTCTAAAAAATACTTTTAAAGGTTTTATTTATTAATTTAATTTTATAAACAGAAGAAACCATTTCCCATTAAAAATATTTTGTATAATATAAAAAGAATAATCACGTCATACATTATTTAAAATTTGGGTAATATATGTGGGTTACTTATCCTATGCATGGCTAAAAATAAGTTTCCAATTGCACCATTAAATCTTTACTGCTTTTGAATCTGTGTTATACAATTATATAAAAGATCATTACAACTGGGTTTCTGTCACACGATTGTAATATTTCTACTTCCAACTGAGACTTCAATCTTATCTTTCCATTTTGAAAAGATTATTTCATAAATTTTAAAAACGATATTTATAAATTTTGGAGAGAAGGAAACACATGCTTACCCCAATCGCTAAAGCTGTCATACCAGAGCCATCTTCTACGTACCCCTGTGGAAAAATAAACAAATTAAGCAACGTATTCTACATTAAAGTACGGGGAAAGTTACTATAATAAGTTAGCATTTTCACTAGTTATAGATATAATAAGGGTAATAGCCTATTATATGTGTAAAATAAATCTTTCGTATGGTAAAATCTTGGTCAAAACAATAGTGAGGTGGCTTTGGAAATTTTTCCTCTTCCCTTGTTAAGTTAAAGTGTAGGTAAAAAACCCCTGTATCAAATATTAATTTGGCTACATTTAACCCTCCTGGTGGTCTTTCTTAGCTTCGAAAATCACCTTGGAGTGGCTAGCCTCTGGTGCAAAAACCTGTTCCAAACAGTCACCAGAATTTAGGCAGGGGACATTTTGTTTTTCCTACTTGGATCTTCATTCCCCTTGGAGTAATAGGGCAGTTTTGTTCCTATGGGATATCTCGTCGAAACACTTGGAGGGTTAAATCGATTACATGGATGATTAGAGAGGCAATTTGGGGATGAGATAGTTTATACAAGATTTGAATCCTACATGCTCATCAATGCAGGTGAAATTAGAAGTTAGAAATTATTCTAGTATACTTCAGGAAATCAGGAACCAGCGTTGGGTTGCTTGGACATAAGATTTCCTATGTCCAAACAACTAACAACTACAAGAACAATAATTTTTACTTGATTTATTGAAGTTATTTTACACTTCGAAGTATAGAATTATCTAAGTAATAAATAAATTATAAATAATTTTTAAACATTGTTTACACCACAAAGGAAAGGAAATTACTTTATATTAAAATTGAAATCAGCATATCCAGATCATAGAAGTCAATATCAATCTGAAACTCAGCATAAACAGTTGATAGAATCACATGAAATATTGGAATAATACCATGGAAACTTCATGTCACACTCATATTCTTAATGTAGGTTTGTAACATTTCAATTATACTATAGAGAAATTATGATAGACAGCTATTTTAATTTTCCCATTGTGTTTGGTGCAGCTAGGCCAAGTATGGTTCTTGCGCCATAAAACCCCAAATCAACCCACCAATCAACCTATATTCCATGGTGTCGTTGACACTGTTTAATGAATACACACACAACGACACGTCTCGAACTTGAATTAGTTTTCAGGAAATACCATAACCATAGTAGAATCTCACATCCGATACCAAGGATACAGGAAAGAAAGAATATGTCGACGATTCACACGAACGAAGGACAACAGAAAACTGATAATCATCAAAGATTATAGGTTATCAAATTAAACAATCAAGAAAGTAGAAAGAACTTGAATTCTTGAGAAAGGATGAAAGATTGAAGGCATGCCTAATTTTATGTCAATGCGTAAACCTCACTGCATTTTTAAATTGAGATGAGGGATTAAAGTTCATGGCAGTATCAGTGGAGGAATTGGCCGTTTTCAAAAGAAAGAAATTTTTTTGCATGTGAGAAAACGATAACTTAAAGCAAAAGGTTACATGCAAATCATCGCTAATTGATAACGACGAAATATTTGAGCTAAACAGGACGTAATAGCAAGCCCTTTAATTTTGTATTCTTTGAACGACGCGAATCGATATTTAATGTTGCATTTTTGGTAAGTCATTGGGGAGACCTGAAATACCAGAATTCTTTTTTATTAAACTTAGATAAATCAGCATGTTGTAATTTGATTACTTCTTGGTGGAGAAAAAAACGTTTGTATTTGCATCCAGAGGAAATTCCTAAAGTTATCTAATAACAAGTTCTAGTTATTAATGATGTTGAAATGATAATGAGAAAAATAAAAAAAGACAGGCTTCTATTAAAACTTTTCAAGGGTAGGAAAAGTATGATCGAAACCAGTTCAATATTATTCGTTCTACTATTATTCTCTAATGCGGGTAAGGCCATTGTTACTATGGGGCAGAGGTGGGAAACTTTTGGCAAGTGTGCCACAAGCATGCCAACAACGTTTTTCAAGAACGCGATTCGTGGGTTTAGAGCAAAAACCTGACATGATCTTTTCACTGTACACTGTTTAAATATTAACTATTAGGTAACTGTTTAAATATTAACTTTAGGTTTTTAGGTAATAAATAATTATAATAATTTTGGTAGTAGTGTTACATCTTTTAGGCAGTTTACAATTTTTACACTTCTTAAGCATTTAGAATAGTTCATTGTGTTGCTCCAGTGCGACGTTAATTAATTAGCTAACCTAACCTCTTAAGCATTTAGTGCCTCAGAAAAAAATGCAGGTTAATGAGTTTCTGCCCTAAACCGCCCATATGTTCCTTAAAATTTAGGTGGGTACGTGAGAAAATTGTGCATCAAAGATTTGGCGACTTTGGCACCTATACTTCAAAGGTTGTCCATCCCTGCGATAGGGTAAACAAGCTTAATTCCATCTGTAGTTTAATCATAAAAAAGGTACTTACTGGCATACCACCTTTCCAGCTTGAGAAAACAATGGAAGGTCGGACAATGGCCACGGGAAGGTCACTTGCCGTATCCACAATAAGATTCTCTGACAAACATTTACTGAAGGTGTAGAAGTTGGGCCAGCGGGGTAGACATTCTTCATACAACTGGTTCAGGTAATCATCCGATTCTCCCTTGCTAGATAAAAGTTTCGATTCAGTATGTAAATACTTTCTCAACCGCCAAGCAGTTTCGACGAGATGTTTCCTCCATCAAGATCTAACCAATATTGATAATGACGAGATATGTCGTCCATCAAGCTATGCTTAATTTTACCAATGACGAGATATCTCGTCATTAAAATGTTGCCAATTTTTTACGATGACGAGATTAAGATACGATTAATTTTCTTCCAATGACGAAGATCTGCTCAGTTTTGCTGATGATGAGATACCTCTTCGAGACAACCACCAGGAGGGTTAACTCTTTGAGGGGTTTGCACGCATAATTCCATCTTGCAACCTGCAGTCTTCCCCTGCAGGACATCAAATCAACTTTGATCTTTTTGACCAATAAAATCTTTGAAATGAATTCTATTCTACAGAACTGGCCAATAGAATGGTTCCAAAGAATTTTATTCCAAGAAAAAGACCAACAGAATCGTTCCAAAAATAATTCTATTCCAAGAAAAGGACCAATTGAATCCACCCAAAGGATTCCATTCGTTGGAAATGAGCGATAGAATCTTTCCAAAGGATTCTATTCTACAGAATGGGCCAAGCCAATAAAATCGTTCCAAAGTGCACTGTTTGAATTAGAGGACCAATAGAATCGTTTAAAAGATTGAAAGAATCCACGGATTCTTTTGAAACTTAATGGTTATTTAGTCATTAAGTGGTTTAGTCATTGTGGGGTAAAAGAAACACTACACCATTCGCAAATCTCTCGACGCTCAGAGGGTTAAATATATTCTCTGTAAATTTGCCGAATTGTGAAAATGGCAAATCTACGGGGAATACTAGTCTAGCACTTGGAATCTTTTCTGAACTTAAAATTCTCTGAAAAAAACCCGCACTTTTTGCCTTGCGGTATTTTTACAATGGGTATGCGATATATTTGACAAACTTAATGTCTGATACTCACTTTAATGCATCTAGAAAAACTTGTGATTTAAATGGTAATCTGTAAACATCTTCTCGAATGCGAGAGAGCCGGTTGCTGTTGGAAAATGCTGTTGAGGTGAATACGACAACCTGGTAAAAGAATAGTTGAATGTAATTGGAGTTATTTCACATTCAATACGTTTTAAATATGAGCTGGTGAAATGAACCTACTTACATCTAATCTCTTCAGTTTTCTACATAATTCGATCACACTGCATGTACCAATGACGTTTTGTGAAAGAGTGAATCTGAAAGAAAATTGATAGCACTATTTTGAAATGTCACTTATTCAATAATCAAGTGAAACCTAACATTAGGAAATAGAATAGTAGAATCCTTGACCAAAAGATCATATCTTAGATGGATGTGATAGTTTAAAACACAAAATTTGCAAATGCATTCTGAAATTTTTAGAGGTTACAAAAGAACTTACAAATATTTGTTGGTATAGGATCAGTATATCATCATCAGTTCAGACTATCAGTATCAGTTGGTATAGACTTATGGCATCATGTCAGCGATCAATGTCTTCAAAAGTTTAATTAATTCAAAAATATTATAGTCATTTTTTTAGATAAATTTATTTGCCTTTTTCCATGGACTTTTGATGTACCAGGCTATAGCAGCAACAGAAAAACATAAGAATGACAACCAGAATTCTGATACGTTAATTTCCAAAACAAGTTGATATTAAAAATACATATGATCAGAACAAAAACATTAGAAAACTGCTAAAGATTAAAGAACGTCATAGCAAGTTTTGAAAGGAAAACAAGCTTGCATAACAAAACAATTCCATAGAAAAATTATTCAGCTCGTATTGTTTTAGAATTTTCATCGGCAGCAAGTGAATAAATTTTCTTTGGAATTTGTTTTGTCTTTTTACAAGAACTTTTAAAGTGCCAGGCTATAACAGCAACAGAAAAAACACAAGAATGACAACCAGAATTCTGATACATTACATTTAAAAAAAGTTGAAATTAAAAATACAACCGATCTGAACATCAACTAGGAAAACGCAAACTGCAAAAGATAAAGAATGTAACGGCATAGCAAGTTCTGAAAGGTAAACAAGCTTGCATAACAAAACAATTCAAAAGAAAAATTATTCAGCCTGCTGTCAATAAAAATTATAATAAAAAGCAAGCGTAGTTGCTTAGCTATGGGAAAGAGTTTTGTGTGTCACAACAGTTTATATAGCTTTAAAAGTCAAAAGTTATATTTTAAGTTATAGTAAGTTTAAGCTATAGATTATTTATATGCTTCTTAAAAGAAAACGCCTTTTTAAAGAATAAAAGGCGCAGAAAACCATTTTCCTTCTCTGGAAAAAGTCTCTTAACTTACTAATTAATGCATAAAAAAAGAAACACATTATACAAGAAAAAGCTGTTTATCGATTTAGAATTATACTAGTAGACTCACGCATAGATCTGCGTGAAACTTTCTTAATTCCTTATATCTATTGATGGCAGTGTCGTTACTTACATATCATGTGATTTCGATTTAGTTATAATGAATATAGCATAAATATTCACATAAATGGATTTCATACCTCTAAATGAAATAAAATTATTCAAAAATTAATAACAGCATTTCATTTACTTTAACTGATGTCAATTCTTTATTTCCAATAAAGTGTATTGCAAATGTTCACACCTGTCATTACCGTAATTAGATTTTGAACTTCTACATCAATTTTACCCCATTCCCTTGTTCAAAGGTATTTTTCAGTAAGAATCGGTATTTTTTGACGCTAAGCCTATTTTCGCTCATATTTTATTTTCTGCGCTGTAATCTGATTGCTGAAGAATTTCATTCGTGGCGAGCTCTTCCGTGTAGTTTTAACAATATCATACAGGCCCATAGCTCAAATGAAGCATATTTAAACTTAGCGAATATTGGCAAACTTATCTCAATAAAGGTCGATTTTATATATTTTTATATCCATTGTTGCCTGTTTTGTTTATCTGCTTTAAAGTTTGATTAAATGGAATTTCAGGAAAAATAAACAGATGTTAGAATTGAAAATTAATAACATCGTATTTAAAATACATTTAAGGTATCAATACAATAGCTGATATTTGTGTAATTTTTTATATTTGACGGATCTGTCACTTGTGCGATTATAGAGTATAATTAGAAAATTGAACGTTTCAATACCTTAGAGTCTTGAGAAAACTAATGGTAGCTGCGACATGAAAGACGATTGATACTTCATCAATAATTGTCTGTAAATCTTCATTGCACAGACCCAGACTTGGAAGTGAGATATCTCCCGTTACGACTTGTACTTTCTCCAAAACACTGGGATTTTCTTCTTTGATTTTGTGGAAAATCTAATAAAAGTAAAGGAGTTATAAATGGAAAATTTTAACAGTGCTATGTGAGTAAAGTAATAATTTGAATGGCGACAGATTGACAGATTTTGATGCCGAATTCTAATCTACCACGCCTGGATTCACAAATCTTTGCTTCTTGTTTTAAAGTATGCATTGTTCAACGCGCGATCAGTGTTATGATAATCATCACTTTCAAAAAATTTATTTACAAAAATGAAAGTGTCTTAAGGGGACAGCTTCAAAACAAACTTTTCTTAGTTATTATGCTATTATAAAAATATTCCTTAGAATGTTTGTCTTCTACTAAAAAGCCTATATATATAAAGTTTGGTCCAAAAATATTAAGTTATGCGGAAGTTAATATATGATACATGGTCAAAATGTTTGATAAATTAGCAAAAATTGATAGGTACCAGGCGCATTAGTTTTTAATATACTGTAAATAGTTTAATTCACATCGTTGTTTGTATACCTATAAATCAAATTAACTCAATCTGGTAAAAGTATCACTCAATTTTAAAACAAAAATTCTGTTCCTAAACACCTAAAATTTTGGGGAAATATATAGGTTAAGCAACATTTTAAAGCAAAATTTCGAAGCCTGGTGGATTTCCCATTTTCATTGATATACATGCAGCAGATTACAAGAATTGTCCAAAAAGTTCGAGGAAATCACGAAAAACTTAACGCGCAAAGAACATTTTGAAATCAGAATGTCAAAATATCTCAATCGGGGAAAAAACTCGTTTTGTAGAGCTACTATCAATACTTATTTACTATATATTTTATGCTATTGTACTTTTAACTCTTTCAAAAATGATCAAAATTTAAAAAATATTTTTGCTGTCCAAAGAGTTTGATGTAAATTGATTTTTAACTAAATAGAATTTTCGATCGGCTAAAAATAAAACAATCGGCAATATCTTGATGACGAGATATCTCATCACCATCATAACAATAATTAAAATTGTTTAAAAATGATGAAAACTCTCGCCTCCAATTCTTTAAAAACCAAAGAGGGGGTAACTCGTTTCTGATGTATAATAATCATAATTCACAATACTTAAAATCCTTAGACATATGAAATATATAATGACTCGACTTCGATCTCCTTAGATGACGATGGTCCCGAAAGTACTTACAATTAGGGCTGAGACAGCAATATTCAAATGAGAGTTTTCAAATGGATCGTGAGAGGAAAGATGAAACTAAAGACGTAATTATAATATAATACTTGTAAATACGTAGAGAAGTATAATTTCTGCGTAACTGTAATATATCTTCATTCTTTTTTGCAGAGTCGCAATTTAATGATAACATTGCTTCCACGCCTCTTTGCTCGTGACTTGGAAGGCCTAAATGGAAACGTTAACAGTAGAAACACTGTTGAAGGACGGTATACTTAAATTTAAATTGCTTCCTCTTTTTGATCTTGACGATGGTGGACGTGTTGAACCTCCGAAATTGAAATCGATTTGGTTGATTTTAATATCCTTAGGATTAGCAGCACGTTCTGAGGGGTATAGAAATAAACTGGGGAGTCGCCACACACATGCTGGTGCGTTTTGCGACTTCTACCTTATCTGCAGTATGAAATCGACAGGGGCCCTGCCAGAACGCATATGGTTTGGCATTCAATTTTTTATTGCAATAATCCAAGTTTCAATCCTTGCAATCATTAAAGATGGATTGAAAATTTTACAACAGATTGATATCTAGTAGATGGGAACAATATGTCTTTTGTACAAAATAATACCTTTTCTACTGTCCTAACATTATTCTTTTTGCAAAACAGTATTTGGCGAGGATATTAATTGTGCCAAACATACCAGGGAGTTTTTATCTCGTTTCTAAAGAGAATATTTAATAAGAGCATTTTGTTGATTAACTGCCTTATTTTTACAGCCATAGATAGGATGAAAATTTAATCAGATTGGATATTTTTTAAAGAAATTCTATAACAATTTAATACTAAACTTGTCACAAAAATGAGATGGTTAACCGCAAAAGGATGTCGTTGATAAATTTGCTCCTGAGGGACACATATACCCAACTGTCCGTTTTAGTTTTCATGTTCAGGAAATGTTTCAAAGGATTAAAAATAAAGCTAAATTATACATTTCAAGCAAACATTCCATTTAGAAACTAATCTTCAAAGCTACATTGTTTTGATTTTATCAATGTGAAATATGAAAATGAGTTGGAATTCCGTGTACTTTTTTAACATGCAACATGATTGAGTAAAATTTATATAGCTTTATGAAAGTTAACTTAATTGCCGTATGTGTAATAAAATCGAATCAAAACTTATTTTAGGAAATAAAAATGGTATTTTTCTTCTTTAAATATCCCACCTTTTTAGTTTCCAAAAAACAAGTCATATAGGATATGTCATAAATTTCATTTATTGTGGGTTTTGTGATGATTAGAATGTGTGAAAATTAACTAGAACGGTCAGATATATGTATACAAAAATGTTCAGCAAGTAAGTTTTACAAAAATCTGAACGATACCTTTGTTAGAACTTTTTGCATTTGTTACTTATTAAGATTTTATGTAATATGGCATTTTATCGAGTTTTTCGGTTAGTTTAAAGCATTTTGTTATTTTTGATTCATTGTTTTATATGTTTTAATCTTTAAATAAAAGGATTTTGAATGATTCATTGCAATTCTAGGCTATTAATATGAACTTCCGCTTTCTGTGATGTTATATTAAAAGTATTCAATCAAAAATTTTCGTTAGTAAGATTAGAATTCTACCTTAGTTGACGTATCAGCTAAGAATCAGAAGTGAAAATTGCATTTCTTCTATTTTGTGGCATATTTTTGTTAAAAAAATAAAGACCTCCAGCTTTCATCGAAATTGAAAAAAATTGGATTGCGTTTCAGAGATTTTTGTCTAAAAGGACACGTTTTTTCAGGAAGCAAATGTTAATTTTATTCGTCTCGGTTCCAACAAAGTTGTACTTGTTTACTCTATTTGATTCCATAGAGGTCATATATTGCTCACCAAAAAGAAAATATCCAGTTTACAAAGTAACAGCAAGTAAGTCACCAAAGTACAAAGTAACAGTAAAGTAGCAGTCACTAAATGAAACGTTTCATGCAATTTTTAAAATTAATTTCACAAGGGCAAAAATTATACATTTTAACCTTATCAAATTCTATATTTTTAGAGCATTTTCTATAATGAGAAAAGTAGTTTTTACAAAATAAAAATGACATATATCGGCCAAAATATAGATAAAAACAGGCGTTTGGTAATTTTTGTTACAATATAAACAATTTCGGATTTGAGGAAGGTCCCAAATAGTATATTTAGTCAACCTAGCTCTATAAAGTTTTCATATTTAAACTGAAATAATTAGAACAAGTGATTTTAAATGACCATTTCACCCCTTAAAATAGCCGTTCAACGAGCATCGCCAAATTGAGAAATAAATATTACATTGACTAATGTGATTTTTCTGCTTTTTACACGCAGCCAAAACAGCGTCCTTTCGACAGTTCTTTTCCATAATAGTGTTGATTTACGTTCCGTCACAGGAACGCTTGTGTGTTTGTTATGTGCTTTATTTTCGTGTGTTTCTGCTTTTATATATTTATCAACTAAATAAACAACTATTGACTTTTCTTTCTTACCTTACGCTTTAAAAGCTCATCTTTTCTACTTTCGGGTAGCACACCTTTCTTTGCTCTCAAAAGTATATACACTTTTGCAATGCCAGGACAACACCTCAGAAGTGTTTCTAAGAGAACCTGAAAAGTTAACAGAAACAATATAATTATTATCTAATTTAATTGACTATTTATTAAATTAATTTATCAATTAATAACTTTAATTTCTTTATTAAGGCATCTCAAAAAGTTTAATTGTCCCAGACACTCAGCAATAGGGAGGTAGTTGAATTTATGTCGCAATGAGCTAAACAACGGGCTGTTAGTGACGGTCAGGGGTCAATCCCGAAGTGAAAGATCCGAGGGCAACACCTCGTAATTTTGAATCACGGTCAAATGACGAGATCAGATCCTTAGCAGGCACTCCACTCTCCAAACTTCTACTCCACGCCAATGTGGGGAAATTTGGGGCGCAGGCAGATTTAACATGCATCAGCCCCACGTACACGACGATCTTTGGTTGGATCGAGTTTCGAACTGATAACCCTCCGGTTGCAAATCCCAGACTCTACCAACTGGGCTACCACGGCCCCTTCTCCTATAGATAATAATTTATTACACCATTGTTGATAAAAATTAAAAAGTACTTTATTGTACGTAGATGTGATAAAGACGTTTCTAAATTTCCTAGTCATTAACAGCTAAAATAAGTAAAATTGTTTAATAGTTTGTAGCATATTCCTTCTAGTACTTTTTATAGCAGATATGTTTGGTACACATTCTTTCAAAGTACTCTTTCTTTGTTAAAATTCTGAAAATCGTGAATTGTGTTGAAGTGAAGAGTTGTCTAATTTTAGGTAATAAATATTTTAATCTATTTAGCTGTTATTTTATGACTAAGTCAATAGAATATTCTTTAAAGAACATATACGTTTGGACCTTTAATAATATTCATTCACATAGCTTCAAAGAAGTTCGATTCTTATTACTGAATCGAAAGCATTGTCTCTGGATCGAAATCGCATTTATTATTCAAGCAACATTGTACTTACCAGACAAAAGATGTAATTACTATATGTTTACATACTTGCTGAATGTTAACAATCCAATTAGTATTCAATTACAGCTTTTCGGAATGATTGTTTAAATGTTTCAAGCACATTAGACTCGATGCACATTAATATTCATTGAAAGTTTCCTTTGAACAATGTTTTCCTGGCCTTCCTGTACTACGAATGAAACACTAAGAAAAGGTCGAGGTTCTGTATTTACTATGAAAAATTGAAACATCTACAACCGATTTCATATTCAAATCCAAATCAAAGCCATTTCATTTATACCTGTATCTGCCATTTTTCTTACTAACTTATGTATAGTATTTAGAAAAATAACTACTGGCTCTATTTGTCTGCAATGGATGCTATCTCACGTTGGTTTATTTGGCAATGAGATAACTGATTCGCTGGTTAAGGACGGTTGCGAGCAGATAAGAAATTTAGTCATCGTATAAATCGAAAAACAACAAAACATGGTCTGTTCCTCCCTATATTCTTGGTATCCCTCAAAGCACCCTGTAATAGCATTTTATAGGTCCAAGACTGCGCAGATTGTTCTGTCAAGACTTAAAAGAGACATATGGCTTTTGTTAGAAGAATTAAGAACTTTCCCACTTGTTCGAGTTCCATAACATTGTCCTTCCCATATTTTGTATTGTATTGGGGTCCCTATGGGACAGCTGCTGGATGTACAGAAGTTGGGACTTTGCAACTTAAAAAATATGGTCCTTTGGACTTAGTCTAAGCTTCATCATGACCAAGGGACCAGTAACAACAAAGAATAAATTTCTAATGGATATACAATGACGTTCAAAACTTAAGGACCGTTAAATTTTTTTTCGCTGTACCTTCTCAATGGAGCAGCCTCAATAAATGAAATTCAATCCACAGAGACCTCAGTATGCACCACATTGATGAATGAAAAACCATTGTACAGAGAAATCTTTCCTAGAGATCCTGATAACCCCTTTGTTTTTCCTTTCTCCGTTGGGTATTGGTAACCTTATGTTTTTGCGCAAAAAATTATCTTACTTATCGTTGAATAACTAGAGCATTATTTATGCAATGCATATCCACTTTATTTTGTGAATATAGTGTGGTGTGTTTGAAATTTAAAGATTAGAATTTAGAACTATTAAATTTTTATTTTGATGTCTGAAACAGGGAGCTAAATAATTGATCGCCATTTTACAAATATGAACAAGTAAATTAGGCGTCATCTAAAATTGGCGAAAAAATTTCGCTTGGTGAGTTCAACACATCGGAATCTACTTCCATATCGAAAAACGATTTCCAAATTGCTTAAATAGTCCTAGCTCAGTTCCTTAACTCCATTAGCGCCTGATTACCTTCCAGAAACTGGAGAAGCATCCCTTATATTGTTGCTAATGTCGAGAAAGATGAACATCGCCTGAAAATATTTCTTCATTTAAAAGCTGTCAGGCATGCAATAGAATACATAATTTACCTCTTTCTTCTATGACGAAGAAAGAAAGAAAAAACAAATCGTGCAACAATTCCGGGAAAGAAATATAAGCCACAAATAGAAATTTCCACAAATTGGTATGTTATGATTACAGCATTTCATAGCCTGGCGGACAACTGATGCTTATCTTAATCGGACACAATAGCCAAAGGCATCTATTACCAGTTACACTTTAATCTTAGGCGAAAGAGATATTCCTCTGTTATGACTTTCGCTTGCTATGAGTTCAATAATTCTAGTCGAAGTTTCTGGAAGCTACGCCCTTGTGAACGGTTTGGAAGATTCCGTGACCTGTTGTGTTTTGGGAAGAGCAATAGGTTGTGGAAGGTTTTTCCCCATTTTTGAAGCAGGTGAGGTTTGTGTTGATAAGACTAGACATTTAACCCGTTTTCAGTCGTTTCACGTACTTAATTGCTGTGGTTTCCTGCATTTACACCGAATTAATTAAAATATTCTTCCATGATCAGGTCTATTTCTGAGGGATGGGTTTGGGTGTATACTTGTTTGCCGTTTGAAAAAATACGGGCTGTAGTATGCCCCAAACCTGAAACAAAATTGTCCAGTAGAAAATTTTATATTTGTCATATATCATACTATATTTGTCTATATATTTAGGTTCTTCTTGCCATTGTGTTAACACGCTGATGAATCTGCATATTTTATTTTTCATTTGTGTTAGAATATTCAAAAGGGAGGACGGCTTCCTGAGATTTGAACATAGGAAGCTAATACCTCAGGAACGGTCCCGAATTCATTGATGCAGTACCATAATCTAGTTATGATACTGTTTAACTAGTTATCATAACATAGTTATGATACTGCATAACTAGTTACCATAATATAATCATGATACTGCATAACTAGTTATCATAATCTAGTTATGATACTGCATAAAAGATAACAAATATTAATTTCTTTGAATGAATTTGATGGTCAAGGAGTTCTTAGATTTTGGAAATAGGGGAACCTTCTTGGAATAGCCTTTTTAATCATTTCAAGTTTAACCCTACAAGCATTTCGACCAGATATCTCGTCTAAGATCTGGTCAATTTTGCTAAGGACGTGATATATCGTTCATCTAGATCTGGCCAGTTTTGGTAATGACGAGATCCTCATCGAGACAAAACTGCCATACTACTCCAAGGGGAATGAAGATCTAAGTAGTAAAAACAAATTGTGTGGAGTAGAACGATGTATTGGAACTTAGACTAAGTGCCAACTTACTTGTTATTACCAATAATAAAAACTTACTTTGATCCCTCATAGACCAAGTTAGATATATTAAAGCAAACATGGTGCAGTTATAATTTTCGTGCAGTGCTACAATTTAATAATAGAACGATCAAAAACGACTTAAAATTTTCAACTGATTTTATAGCAGTCATTGTAAAGATGGTGTCGGATGTTTTGACAGGGAATAATTTCAGTGTCTGTCGTGGGTGTTATTTTATATTGATGTACCACTGCTAATATGCACCAAGTTTCCAAATGAACTCCACTATTAATTAAGGTAATTTAAAGTCTACAGGAAAAAATTTGACAAATTTCAAATTCATAATTGTGCACGATACTATGCATATACTATTTGGAACATTGTTAATACCAAACAAAGTTATATCATTGTTTTTGTTAATTGTTAATACCATACCAAAACAAAGTATAGCATCCAAATGGTCTACATGTTACCATCAATGTGAGAATTTAGGCATTGAATAGAAAGCAGGTATTCTATCCCCTATTCATTTACGGCATTCTATAGGAAATCCATAGAATGCAGTAAATGGGACATCAAAGTATGAAAGGCTTAATATTTCACACATTTCATTGACATTCTTTACAATGCCAAAAGGCCCCCAAATTGGGGAAGTATAAAATACTCGCTTAATCCTCCAGGTGGTTGTCTCAACATCCCGTCATCAGCAAACCTGACCAGATCTCTATGGACGAGATACCTCATCATAAGAAGAAAATTGACCACATCTTGATCTCGTCAGCATACAAAATCGTCACTATCTTTATTACGAGATATCTTGTTGGGGTATATAATACCTAATTGCTAAATTGGTCAGAACTTGATGGACGAGACATATATTCAAAACCACTTGGAGGGTTAAGTGCTCTTAAAGTCTAAGTCTCTCCAAGTCTAAGTAAATTCTCTCAAGTTAAAAACGCTTAACTGCTCTTGTGGGAGAAAGACAATTAAGTGCACATCAAAATATCATTCTATCCTTCCTCGTTATAACTAGTAGGTCAATGGTAGTCCTTTTTTTCTTGTTTTATTTTAGTAAATCCTTATACTGTACTTTGCATTTCTTCTTTCATTTTCATACATCACTCCAATAAAGGCCATTTCAAGACTTTCCATACTTTGCCTCAATATTACTTGTTCTGTATAATGCCGCTAGGTATTATATGCAACGGGAAAGGTATTATATTAGGGAAAGTATAGTGATTAAAATAACATAGGCATTTAATGCGTTGCCTAAAATCGTCACGCATTGATTTCCTTGGCCACGTCATTATATACAATGCCTGCATTTTACACATAGCCGATAATATATGTATTAACAAATCTCAGAAATCATTAGACAATTAACGACATGATGCACACGACAGTGTGCCACGCAATAGTATTTTTAATTCATCGACAGAATATGCATATATAAGTTGGATGTTCTGATTCCGGTTGTATCAACGTCATGCTAGTTTTAACTCTATTTTCTTTCAAATATGCGTTACTAAGAGCATGTAATAATTAAAATGTTCTTAATGTAAAATTCCAGGAATTATTGTGAGAATCAACTTGATTACGTATAAACATGAGTGATATGAGCTTTGTAACTAACAAACCTATTGTGATTCAATACTTTCAAAGAAGGAAAAGATAAGTATAAATGATGCATTGTAGACAGAGTGTGACATTTAATGTGTATCGAAAGTATGAGATTATCTGCATGTAGAGGGAAAATAAAGTTAATATGCTTATTTAACTTAACGTAATAAAAATCTATACGAAAGTGATAACAAATAAGATTTATGACAGAATTAACTTCAACAAAAATAGATTTCAGAAAAATATATCTTCGATACAATATATCCTAAATATGGTTTTTAAAAAGTTAACAAATATTATATTTTAAACCAAAACGCGTGATTTATTGATTGAATTTATCACTTAAGCATTTTAGGATTCCAAAAATTTGAAGCATACGCACGAGGGATATCAATTTTACAAAATGTAAGACAATCCATAAAAAGGAATTTGCTTATAAGTCCGACGCACGATTATATGCAGGTAATGTTTTTAAATATATATTATTAATTGATAAACGCGCAATATTTTGAAAAGCAGAATTATATGATGTTGGTTGTCATACAATGTGAACTATTGATGGTCTACAGTATTTAGAAATGTTTATAAATAATAATACAGGGCGAACAATAAGCGAATTAAAGATATAAGATAATGTATATTTTTCAATAAAAAATATTTAATTAACCTTTAAGAAGCTATAGAGAAATTTTAAAATGGAAAAAATATTTTTAAATAGCCATATTAAACAAAATTCTTTTGAAATAATAAGCACAAAGCATATTTATCAAATATAACCTCGTCTTCGTATAATTTTACATAAAATGTGTGCATTCAAATAAAATAATGTTACATAAATTTGTGGAAATTGGCAACTCTGTAAATGAAAGTATAAAGAAAACATGTTAAATAAAACGCGATGACATTTTTTCGGGAAGCTGGTCAATATCATTTACAGTATCATGGTAGATATATAACGCCTGATTGCATAACTGTATAAATTTAATTGTAAAAGGATGATAAAGATTAAATTTATTTTTATTGTTGATAAAGAATAATGCATAAAACCATATAATGGTAAATTGAAATTAAAAAAAAATTCTTTTAGAATTCGCAATATAGCAGAAAAGTTAAAAAAATTAGTTTTGATCATAAAACCTTCAGAAATCCTTTGCCAGCTTTGATTTGAATGAATAAATCTAATTCCATGAGTTCAGTAGTACTTAATAACAAAAATAGTAAATACAGTACTCAAATTAAATACTGTAAATATAGTAATTAAATAAAAAATAAGGTGAGTACTTACCGCACCTACATATCCTGCTGCCCCCGTAATAAATACTCCTTTACCATCATAAAAGTCCGCCACACGGAGATGATCCTTCCGCTCTTTGCTCACATGTGTCATCTTAAACAATAGGAAGAGTTGAGTCCAGTCCAATTCCTGTTCAATTCAAGATCGTTCTGAATCGAAGTTCTGTCAAGTCTCCGCTTTTAAGTCCCTGTCCGATTTCCTCTGCTGCGGTTCTCGAAACGGACGAAAGAAGATTCGAAACGAGTTTCGAGTGGCCAGGAGGGGAAACTGAAGGTATCAGACCGTCTGAAGCACTTTTTCTTTCAACGAACTGACTTTCTATTATATGCGATTCTCCGGAAAACTTTCGGCTGTAATTGACTGTGGGTTATTCGTGGAGGATAAATCATGCAGTTATTGTTATCGGTAGATATTCATCAGCGGTTTGGGCTTCGTGATGGCGACTGATTATTGGGTATTTTCCAGAATATTTGGGTGAGGGATTTTGGTGGTTGTTTTTGAGTCAACACAAAACCGGCGCGTATAAGCACTTCAATTAAATCGCTTATTTTCAAAAGATGTATTCGAAGCGTGATATTTTCCACTTGCTTCGATAAACGTTTATTAGCTATGAGTAGTATCGGGATTTCTTGAGCGCCTTTTCCAAGATGGCCGCCGTATGATAAGGAGTTGGGGTTGACTGCTGATAAGGAGAAGGGTTGGGGATGATTGCTGATAAGGAGAGGTTGATGCCTTGAGGTGGTGATGTCATTGTAAAGATGGGGTTGTTGTCTTGGAGTTGCCATGGTAATGAATCACAGGTATTGCCATCTGGCGGGGAATGAGAAACCACATATTTTCGGAATTAAAAAAGGAATTTCTTGGATTCGAACTGGGGACCATGGGATCTGAAGCCCAGTGCTCTATCCGTTAGGCTGTAAGAGTAACTATGGGTGGTGAATTAATGTAGTGTTTTGCTTTCTTTTGGACTTGTACTTTTTCTTAATACTAGGAATGCGTTGTGGTAGACATGGACTTGGTTTTATTTTTCTGATGAATAATTAATTTCCTCCTCGTACTACTGTTCTGAGTGCGATAAGGCGTATAATAACATCCACAAACACAGATGTAACTTTATATACCATGTATGCTACTCACGGGAATGTACTGAAGGTGTTCGTAAGAGGTGTTCGGACTGTAATCGCATGTGTAGGTCTGATGATTGTTTTTCAAGATATAAAAATACAACTAATAAAAAGGATAGCTATTGTCAACAATTTTATATTTGTACTCTGTGTAATAAATTTTTAAAATCTAAACAAAGACCTCAACATTTACACAAATGTGGAGAAGTTCAATGTAACAACTGTAAGGAATTTAATACGAATGAACATAAATGCTATTTAAAGAAAAACCCTGCCAAATGCTTTAATGAAAAAATTATATATTTTTTATTTTGAGACGGATCAAGGTGATTTGGAACATAAAGTGAACTTTGCCGTCGCCATGTATGCTGATGGTACTGAATTTGTATTTAAAGGCTATGAAGCTCTCAATCAGTTTTGCGCATTTTTATTTTCTCCGCAACACAAGGAATTTACAGCAATAGCCCATAATATGAAAGGTTTTGATGGACAACTTGTTGTGGCATATTTGTTGCAACAAGGTTTGACCACGTTATTACTAATGGTTCCAAAATAATGCAAATATTGAACTATCCTCTTTTAAAATAAGAGTCATTGATTCGTTTAACTTTCTACCCATATACATATATATACATACATACATATATATATATATATATATATATATATATATATATATATATATATATATATATATATATATATATATATATATATATATATATATATATATATATATATAGTGCAACCGGAGTTGACCCCTTCCAGTATGTGACCATTTCAGTATTTCCCAGGCCACGTACCGATCACGTTTCATTTCTAATGGAACGATAGCATATGTGCCAAGGAATGAGGGTGTGAACCGTACGTGGCACAGTGTTGCATCCATACAATGGCTGGACTTCTTATGCCATAAAGAGGGAACACCCATTCTACATGCAGGTAATGGTCTTGGTGAGAGGAAGGTAGGAGGCATTTCTTTGGACGGATTTTGTGAAGAAACAAATACAGTGTACCAGTTTCAAGGCAAGTTATTAATTTGGTTTATTCATAAAAAATCCATTTATTTGATTGTGAAAAAACGAAATGTACTCATTTCACTTTTAAAAAAATTATAGGCTGTTTTTTCCATGGTTGCCCACAATGTTATGCGGACAAAGATATTTTGAACCCAGTAAATGGGTGTTACATGTGGGAATTGAAAAGAAAAACGGAGTCAACGGAGCTGAGACTGAGATCCCTAGGGTACAACTATATTGAAATTTGGGAACACCAGTTTAACATAATGAAAAACACTGTTGATGAACTAAAGAGCTTTTTGTCCACACACGACGCGGTGGAGCGTTTGAACCCTAGAGACTCGTTCTTCGGGGGTCGAACAAACTCTGCTCGCCTGTTTTATGAAGGAGGGGCGAAGTATATAGACTTTACAAGTTTGTATCCTTATGTGAGCAAGTACTGTCGGTGAGATATTTTACGCAATACATTTTTTTAAAACAAAAATATAATAATAATTTAGATTCACTTATGATTAAATGTTTAAATTTGCTTACTTCTAGTTAAGCATCCTGAAGTGATAACATCTAATTTTAGGACCTCTGAACGATTACTTTGGTGTGATTAAATGCCGAATTTTACCTCCCAGAAAATTGTATTTTCCAGTTTTGCCCTACAGGTAAAGTTTCTTTCTAGTTTCAATCATGCTTTTTTTATAAATGAAAAGATCACCTATTAAAAATCTAATCTGATTTAAATGTAGATCAAACAAGAAACTGGCTTTTTCGCTCTGTAAAAAATGTGTGGAAACATATCAACAAACCGAATGTGGGCACGGAGCAGACGATAGAAGTTTCATTGGAACCTGGGTTACAGAGGAAGTGAAAAAAGCTGTTGAAAAGGGTTATCAAATCATCAAAATTTACGAGGTACTTAATTTTACTGTTGGTTAGTTTTTCTATATAATCAGCAAATATGTAACTTAAAATAAAAAAATAATGAATTCTTTTAGGTATACCATTTCAAGGAAACTCAAACCGGTCTGTTTTCAAAATATATCGATACATTCTTAAAGTTAAAACAAGAATCATCAGGGTGGCCTACTTCATATAATTCTGAAGAGGAGAAAGATTCGTACATAGAAAAGTACAAAAATCGAGAGGGCATTGAACTGGAGGCAGAGAAAATAGGAGTTAATACAGGAAGGCGTCAAGTTGCCAAACTTTGCTTAAATAGGTAAGGGGCACGTTGTGATTATGTATGCGTGTTTACAGGTTTTCATTTATACATATATTTAGTTATATTAATTATGTGCAATTTTATAGCTTCTGGGGACGATGGGGCATGTCTGAAAATAAAGTGCAGCTGCGTTACATAACTAAACTGGCTGATTTGATCCAAATGATAACTGATCCTACTCTAGAGGTAATACTTCTTCCTAACCTTTTATAAAAAAGAAATGTAGACTAATAATAATACAGTGAATATTTTTACAAGTGAAAGATATTTTGTAAACCCTTTCTTCTTTACATTACAGGTTAAAGATCTCTAGCATCCAACAGAGAATGTAGCGGCTGTGTAATATGTATACAAGCAGGAGTTTGTTATGCCTTCCACCAGCACCAACATATTCTTGGCTGCGTTTACAACTGCATGGGCCCGTTTAAAGCTATATGACGAATTGGAAAAGCTAAGAGAAGACTTACTCTACTTTCACATTGACAGGTAATTATTGGTTCAAGGGGTGTATTTATATGTGTAAATTTAGTATGTTAAACAGCGTGTGACAATTTTGTTTTTACATTTTGCATCATATACGCTTCTAACGGTACCAATGATCCTCCTTTGGGCTCCTTTTTGGGAGAATTCACAGACGAATTGGATGGCAAGTGAATTAAAGTTTTTGTTTCTGGTAAGCTCATTTTTATTAAATCTGGGGGTGGGATTTTATGCACTATTGAAATTAACTACAGTAAATACTTATTCCTTTGTCTTCTTTTTAGGAGGCGCATAGAACTATACCTATGAAAAGAGTGATGGTGTACAATGTTGTAAAATTAGAGGCTTTAGCTTGAACTATCAAAATTCTCAAAAGTTAAATTTTGAGTCCATGAAGGAACTAGTTCAAAATCTAGACATGTACACTACTCTTTGTGTAACTAATACGGCTAAAATTACTAGAGACGTAAAAAGACGCAAAGTTATAAATGTGCGCGAAGAAAAGAAACAGACTAGTCTACGATAAGCGAGCCATCCAAAATGACTACCGAACTCTGTCGTATGTACTTAAATGTACTTATATATATATATATATAAGTACATTTGATTTTTACAATATTTTGCTTTTTAATTTTGTATTTACGTGTATTTTGGTTTTAGCAATTTTTTCTTTAATAAAATTTTAAATTTTACGATTTGGTATTTATGTGTATTTAATTTTGACAATTTTGACAAAAGATGAAAAAGTTTGCAACCTATTCCCTATAAAAGACAAGGTTTTTAAAAAATGTGATCAGTTAACATGGAGCTTTTAAAGTTGAAACACCCTTTTACTATGTTGGTAGCAGGCCCAACTGACTGCGGCAAAACGTATTTTGTAAAAAACATTATTGAGGAGAAAACTATAATTTCTTTTCCTACTAAGGTACTTTGGTGTTACGGGGCATATCAAAATCTGTATAGTCAAATGCCAAAGGTTCAGTTTCACGGAGGACTTCCAGCTGTTTTAAACACTGTTTCGGATGCTTTGATAGTGATTGAAGATTTAATGACAGAGTTAGGAAACGATATCAAACTTACCAAATTGTTCACTAAGGGTTGTCACCATAGAAATTTAAGTATTATATTTATCGTTCAAAATGTGTTCCATAAATCTTCTCAGATGAGGGATATTTCCTTAAATAGTCATTATTTGGTCATATTCAAAAACCCTAGGGACAGATACCAAATTGCCCATTTAGGTAGCCATCTGTACACCTCAAACAGTAAATTTTTCCAAGAAGTATTTCAAGATGCAACTCTCAAACCGTACGGTTATCTATTAATTGACTTAAAGTCAGATACAGATGACACATGGCGTTTACGCACTGGTCTCTTTACTGAAGATATCTCTCTTTTATCTCTACCAACCCCGTTAATCGCAAATTCATGAACAGGCAAACCAGAAATGAATCACAAGTAGCCAGTCAGATAATCAATCCAATGATTGACTTAAAGCCTGACGCTACCAACAGGTCTGCTTACAAAAGGATACATTTTATCTCTTCCAAACAGAAATGAATCAGCCTGGAACAATTTTCGATTTAGTTAGCATATAAATACCTTTGCTTTGTATGTGTGATTATCATTTGTAATCAACATGACAAAGTGTACACAACGTCAGTTAGAGCAGCTTAGACTTGTGTTAAAAAGCAAAGCAAAATCTTCTATTTTGCGAAAGTGTTCTAACAATACTATAAAGTCCATATGTGAGTGTGCGTTAAATTTATTGAAAGGTAACGTTCCAATAACAAAATATAGAAAACATAAGCTTTCTACTTTTAAAAGAAGTATTAGATACTTAGCGCATAAAAGAGTGCCTTTGTATAAAAAGCGTAAAATATTCGTTTCACAAAATGGCGAAGGAATTTTAAGTATTTTATTACCAGCAGCTATTTCAGTAATCGCATCACTTGTCCATGGAGTACAGTAAAAAATTAATTATTGTGCCTGAAGACAGGCTTCCCGCTTTTGTGAGCGAACATTTATCCGAAATGGACAAAAAAATGCACGATATACTGAGACAAAAAAAACTAAGCGACAACGAAAAGGCCCTTCTCTACGTACAAATTTTGCAAAATTATGTAAAGTTTCCATCACCCAATCAGACAGCTAAAAAACAAACGAGTCTGCCCCCACAGAAAGTATGCAAGAAGCACAAGAACCTAAGACTTGACTTTTCAGATAATGTCTTACCATTAAAGATTGAGGAAAAAGACACTATTTTGGAAAGTGTTTTGAAAACAGTACCAATTAGAAAGAAACAAGTTGCTAAAGAATTGTATGATTTTTTAAAGAATAGGCAAAGTGTATTAAAGTGGTCCGCTGAGGGCGAAATAATTTACAATAACCAAACGATTCCACGTTCTAATATAGTTTTTTTAATAGATCACATTTTAAGAAACAAAAAGAAAGTTCCTTTAGGAACCAATCTGTTTATGAATGCTGTAAAAGAAATGAAATTACCTAGTAAATATATTGTTAATAAATCTATGCTGTCTAGTAAGGAGCATGCTCCTAAAATGTTTGTTAAAAAGTCCAAAATGTATGCTAAAAAGAATTCCTGGATTACATTATAGTGAATTTTAAAATAAAAATATTATTTGTTGAATCTTTATGTCCTACCGATTATTTCCTTTAGTTCATTACTCAAAACTTTGGTGGGACCCCACTCTCCAAACTTCCACACCACGCCAACGTGAGGACATTTGAAGTCACGAAGGATTTAACGTGCACCAGATTCCTTTTGTACTCTACGGTCTTTGGTTGGATTCAAACTCGCAACCCTCCGGTTGCTAATCCGTTATTCTTCCAACCAGGATACCGTGGCCCCTCTTCAAAAGGAGCTAATATCAATCCATTACGCATGGGCTATCTATCAGTACATTGAGATGTCTCATGCGTGACGATTTGATATTAGCCCTTTTTGAATAAAAAATTCAGATGTACCCTATAATATGGGATTGGCTTGCTTGAAGGGAAGGTAATTTAAATTCAAAAAAAATTTTGATTAATAAAGAATAGAAATATTACAGCTATTTTCATGACTAAAATTTGTGTGATTGTCCCATGCATGTAAATGGAATGCACCAAATACACTTTTTCCTGAAAATTCCACGTGAAATATCGAAGAGTTTGTTTTGCAATTAAATGTCTTCAATATATCAAAGGAAAATATGGATTACTTTTTAGTAAACAGTAGATTTGTTTGACAGCGTTTTCGTAATGAAATCACTTTTCTTTTCAACGAACGTTTCGCACGTACGTTGCATAGGAATAGCTTCATCTCCTCAAACCAGCAACCTCGACCTTCTGTCCGTGGTTCAAAATTACGAGGTGTTGTCCTTCGGGATTAACTCCGGACCGTTGCCAATAGCCCGTTGCTCCAGTGTGACGCTAATTAACTACCTATCTACCTACCCGACCTTCTGTCAAACAAATTAAAAAATATTTTTCAAAGGTCATAGCTATACTATTTTCTAACACTTTCTTCCAAGATCGGAAAACTGTCATTTAAAATGTTCTTCAGTCAAACTGACACGTAGTTTCAAGTCTGTTTTTAAATGAAAATCACGTACACTTAACAGTCATCAACTGTTCAGAATGATTGATGTAATTACTTAACCGTCGAGTGCATCGCTCAATAAAACCTAATAATTTTGTTTGAAACATGAAAATCAGTTTTAATGTAAGTTTTATTGATTTTAACTGTCTTGTAGAGGAAACCTATGTCAAAATTTAAACGATAGGCATAATTAGAACGAACGATTAGCTGACAGGTTTTAAAGATTTTATTTATATATTTTGTTTCTTTTTGTGAAACTGAATTCTACAACCAGATGTGTTAAACAAGGACTTTTGAGGTAAGTTGGTTTGCTCAAAATACCCACATACCACCAAGAAATGAACCCACATCTTTATGCGATATTAAGAACAAAATAAATAATTCATTAAACTCTAGCTCCTAAATAATTTATTTACAGCATATTAAATAAAGGAACACATAAATACAGCAGTAGTAGCTCAATTAATAGAAATGAAATTCTGGTCAATTTAAAAATGTAGAATTCCGAAAAACGAAGGATGTAAGTAAAAGCGTCGGATTTCGACTTCGAATTTACTTAGGAATAAAAAAAATAATACCTTAACTCTGTGAATAAAATACTGTGATAAAAACAATAATTCATATACTAAATAACATATTTACAGTACTTTTAATTGTTCAAATATGATAGCAACGCTTCATTGTCTTAATTCTTCATTAACTTAGAATTGTAAAACGAATTAAAAATGAAACATTAAACTTCTGTCTTTGCCAAATACCGAGTAGTAGAATTAAACTTTTATTATCTGTGGAGATTTTTCACTTGCACTTTTTGAATTAAACATGCTCGTTCATTTACAAATGAAAGTTAAAGTAGTTGAAATTACGGTAAAATTCGATCTCCACACGTTTAAAATTAGTTTCCAAAATTATCGTAGTGAACCCGAATAATTTTTTTTCTTTTTACTCGCATGAGAGGCTTTTTCTATCAAGCTAAATAAAAGTAGCTGTAATTTTCCTGCGGTAATACATGTTTCCTGTACATATCTCAACGTGACGTCACTTAATTTGTTTTTGAATCCGATATCAGCACATAGACGTGAAATATAATAGACTGAGTATCGCTATTGAGAAAAGCTTCAAAAAGGGGGACCAACATGTGACTAGTAGTTACGTGACTGCTAAGCGAAAATTAAGCTTGGTTGATTGATTTGGCTTTTTATCACTCTTCTTGGCGACATAACATTTTTTAATTAAAAGTTAGTGATGCGAATGTGTCTAATACCGAATATTTCTTGAATTTGTTACTTAATGTTTTTAGCTATTTGAGCTGTTATATAATTAGCTGAAGTACTCGTTGGGATTAAGCTTAACTAGCAAGTATACAAAAACCGCAAGCGTAAGATAAATAGGTTGTAGTGAATAGATTGATCTCAGGCCCGAAGTCCAGATACGGCCACACCAAATATTTTTATCAGGCCCGCAGACCAGGCCGGGATCTCTAGATCAGTTTAACCAATTCGCAGTTCAGATACGGTCTTGCAGACAGACTTGGACCCGGTTTCCGGTATGAAGGCCTGGACCCGGCCTACATACCCGATACGGCCCTCCAAATTCTTATCAGCGCGAAGGTCATATACCACTCTTCGGACAGGTTTACCTGGCCCACAGTCTATATACGGTCATCCAAATATTTTTATTAGGACAGCAGATCAGATATACCCGAAAGATTTAACCTGCCCGCTATCCAGATACGGCCTTCAGGACAGTTTTACCTAGCCCGCAATCCAGATACAGTCTTCCAAATATGTTTATCAGACCCCAGGCACGGTCCTCCGCACAGGTTTACCAGGCCCGAAGTTGAGATCGGCTCAGTAGTACCGGTTTGATTTATCGCTCGACTATTACCTTTGCTATTGTATATTAAGAGCACATGTCAAAGGGGGTAGGGGATATTCATAAGTATTTCTTCACTAATTAAAATTTTGTATAAGATAGTTGTCCTAAACCTGATTAATTCAATATATTACATATTTTTTCTTTAACCTGTATTAGGTGTTGGGGAATTACCTTAAAGATTTAATAGCTGAAAATAATTCACAAACTTCCTTGTTTAAATTTAATGAGGTTAAAAAAAGTTGGAATAAATTGAAAAGTAAATGCAGATGTTTGGAAATGACTGCTTCAATAAATATTTTATTGATGCATAAAATAAAATAGTGAATAATAGTGAGAATAGGTAAAGTTGCGTGCTCAAATCAAGTCCAGGTAACCACTGAAAGCTTTCATTTATATTATGGATCCTTAATTGTTTATATTTTCGTAAACGCAAATTTATTTTAGGACAGTTACGCATAAAAATATTAGCATGAAAAATTATACATATAATCTTTATAAGATGGAAGGCAACATTTTTAACCACACACACATATACTTGAAGTTAATTATTTTGCCCAATTTTAAATTTCTGGTTCAAAAACTAAATAAGTTACACCCGCGCGTGTGTCTATATCTGGATTTTAAATTTATCAAAATGATAATGTAAATAACTCTTGACATTTTTTATGATTTTAAGTGTGTGCAAAAGTACTGTGCAGAATTTTTAATATTAAATTTCTATTGCTTATTGTGTGTGTGAAATCAATATTTTATAAATACGAAAGATAAATAAGAAACAGTAAACTTATAAAATTTATTGTCACCATCACATTTTAAATCCACTGAGTAAAAATCGGAATAAATTTCGGTTTAAGCACTGTTTTCGTTTTATATAAGAGAACGGCAATTTGTCTTTCGCTATTCCAGTAGATGGTAAAGGTAATTAATTAACATCGCACTAGAGCAACATAACGGGCTATTGACGACGCCATTCCAGTAGAAAGTTATAGATTCAAGGGAAATTATTTGAAAGAAAAGCTTTTATCAAATGCAATCTTATAATTGAAAGATTTTACATATATTTTAAAACATGAACAAAAAGGTTCCCTACGGCGCATAAATGTGGTTTATATTTATAATATGGTTTATGAAATGATTCAATCCTATTTTAACAAATCGATTTAATTTAATTTATAATTCTTAAAAGTTTCAAAGCCTCTATGTAAAGGCAAGATCATTAAGTATCTACTGTGAGCTCTGCCATCCATTCGAAATAAATGAATACTGAGAAGTGATCAATTCGTAGGAGTAGATTTAATATCTTCAGATACTTTAAATTTTGTAATAGTAAACGTTGAGCTCTGAAATATTTTGTAAATGTTTTCTTTGTTGCTTTGCTACAAGTTCTGAAGGAAACCTTCACTATAAGAGTTATGAACACATATTTTAAAGTTGAAGTGTTTTGAAATTCAAGCAGAGTTATACTTTGTAGAACATGACATTTATTGAGGAAAAACTAAACTTCATTCAGTGTGAGCTTTTGCTGTCACTGTCAGAGAGTAGAGTAGGCAGTGAAGAGTGAAGTGGGGACTGGCTGTATAAAAGTAGAAAGCATATAGTAGCAGATACAAATCATTCTATAGTTGTGTCTCCCTCCAGAATAAATTTCAAAATCAGTTACTGTAAGTTTACACTAAAAAAATTTATCAAACAAAATATATTTCTGACAATGTAATTCAAAATATTTAATCACTGTATAATATACATCTAATCCATTATGTAAAAGCACTATCCTCATAAGCATAGGAAATATTCATAGTCAATGGAAGTTGCTAAGTTCCACAATTTAACAGGCTAGAAAGTTAAATAAGCATTTATCGTAAGAGAGAGAGGTACTTAAATATGTTATAAAGTCATTTGTACGCTTTGAACAAAGAAAGACGAAAAGGAATTCAAAAAACAAATTAACTCAGTTTATAACGATGGATTTGAATTCTCACTGATAAGAAAGGATGACAATGGTTTGCAAGTTTAGTTTTAAGACCCCAATGATTAAGACTGGCCATTAAAACTGCTATTCTGAAAAACCTTGGAACCCCCAAAAAGGATAACCATTAACACTATTTTCTCCATAACTTGATTTCAATTACAGAGTAAACTAAATGCATGTTTAACTAATCCCTTATGGGGCATAAATATTCTTATTTAAATAGTTATTTCTTGATTTTGTTTGTTCATCATTTCTTATGAAAAAAGTATAAAAAGTAATAAAGTAAAATTATATTAGTGGTGACTAAAATATTTCAATTCAAAATTTGAAATTTTACTCTTGTATCGGGAATGTCCTATTCCCACACATAATATGTCCCGTTCCGTCACACACTTATTTGATTCTAATAAAAGCACTTCTAAAGCATTCAACTAATGACATTCTATCAGTGGATTCAATTAATTAACTTATTCGTGTATTTTATAAAGAAAGAGTAGATTTTTTTATTCAGTTCAATTCACAGACTAAGTTTTCTTTATCCTTTGTCGAAATTATGACATTTTGCGTGTTCCCTTCCATCAAACTCAGAAAGTGCTTGGAATTTTCCTAATGAAAATTTATTTTAATTATTTTTAAAAATTCGAATGCATTTAAAAAGCATCAAACATGAATTGAAAACGTTTAAAATAATTAAATTGCCATGCGTTAAACTAGAGGTAAATATGAATAAAAGTCTTCTATATTTGTCCCATTCGTTCACATGGACAGGAGATGACTTTGTCATCTGACCGTGTTTCAAAATTACGAGGTTTTGTTCTTGAATCTTTGTCTTTGGGATTGATTCCGGACCTACGTCAATTGCTCGTTGTGTATCTCCAGTGAGACGAAAATTCAACTATCTACCGTCACATGGAATAGCCCAAGAAGCCTCTAGAAAGTTATATGATGTAATTACCAAAAATACAAAATAAAATGGTTAAATTTAAGTAGAAAAATAAAAATGTCTGCCATCTAAGTCTAATAGTAGTTTTGAACCTGGAATCATCTGTTTTATATCGGTTATTTATCGTTCAGCAAGTGACAATATTGATTAACTAAACTGAACACAATGGAAATTTTAAATTACAAATTTGTGTTGATATTGAGATATGGGCCGTTTAAAAATGTTCCACAGTAAATTTTGAAAGCCAGTTCATCCCAGGTTATATCCAAGTATCGGCGTTACAATAATTACCTCGAGGTAAGAATTTTGATGACTTGATTATGCGTTTACCGAGAGAGATTGAGTTTGATGTTAATTTCACCAATTACATCTGAACCAACCAAGCTCACCTTTCACTATCATTATTATTACTGACTCATTACAAATTTACACACATCTTGTCCCTAAGTTTTTCTCTCCGGAGAAAATTCGTAAGATTATTCTTTTTAAAACAAAGAATTAAAAGTCTGCATGCAAAATTAAATCTTTGTTTTGAAGAGGGAGTGAATTAGATGTCGTGAGTAAGTATCTCTAATTATTCGCATTAAATTCGATGATTGGCAGGCCTATCTTTTTTAATAAATCTCTATACTTATAACGAACTCGGCATTTTTTTTCTTGCGAAGGTCTTTGTGTCCTTGACTGATCCTTGCACTTGCTTTTCTGCTGTATTTTTTTCATGGACATACCTTCCAGCAAATGAAATTCCCCACTCTAAGTGCCTTATTTCATTTCTACTCTTTTACTGTTACTTTATTTCTTTTGACTTTTTTTAGATACACGTAAAAAATCAAAACGACAAGTGATTCTACCTTGATTATAGTTCAAACTCGTTCGTTACCCTCCGTCGTAGGGAACTGGGCAAAGCGTTTAATACACAAAGAGGGAAGCATAACAATTATGTATTTCCAAGTGAAGGGCATTTAATGGTGGGTCACTGGACTCAATCATCTTCCGCAGTGTTTCCTAACTTTTGACACAATCTGTTACTTTGGGTTTTTATGAACTTAAACCATTTCATCCTTTTCCTTCTACGAAGGTCATCCATATTATTATGCTATCAGTTTCAGCAAAATGATTGCAATAGGTTATATATAACGGTCTGTGAAGTTAGCATTAGGAGGCTGGAGTGTATTTCACTCTGAAAGATGGTTGAAAGATGGGTTTGTTGAAGATGGGTTGGTCTGAAAGATGGGTTTGTTGACGCAAGGCCAAGATCTGACCAAGCTGCTCCTAGCATTGTTTTTCGTCAATTAAATGGACATACAAACACAGAGAAAGTTTTACTGACACAGACACTTCCATATTGGGCCAGACAAACTCTTAACCTTACAAACATCCATTTTCGACCGATGGTACACGTACGAATATGTATTTGTTCAGTGTTTACTACACCAATATCATATTTGCTGTACAATAATATTATTCATGGTACAGTAAATTTGTTGTCTTACGGAGTAAAATTTACTTATTCTGTAATTCCCTCTTAATTTTGTAAACCGTCAACCGATAACACTTCTGCCTATACACTTCATTTATTTAAGCATGCATCAAAACATTTACACCAGTATTTATTTTTGAATTTTTTTTTGATTGACAAGAATTTTAGAAAACTGGTACTACTGAAGATATCAAAATAAAGTAGTACTTGATGGGAAAATATTGGCATGTTTTTTGACACAAACTATACCAGGTTGCGTCAAACATTTCCCTCGTGAAACAATTGTACATGTACAAGGGAAACGGGACCGTGGTAGTCCCGAAATACAGATGTGGGAGATCTAGGGTAGAGCAAAATTAGAACTTTCCAGCAGGTTTAAATTTTAATTGCAATATTAAAGTAACTGCAGTTTTCAAATGGTAGTTTTAAATTAAGGATTCGATGTCACGTATCAACAAAACGTGCTTGCTTCTGATTCCGAATGAGGTAGTTGAATTTACGTCGCTCTGAAGCAACACAAAGGGCTATTAGATATTAGAAACGGTCTAGAATCAATTCAGAAGGGAAAGATCCGAGGAGGACAACAATTTTGAACCACCGTCCCAAACCTCTGGCTGCTAATCCGTGACACACACACACACACACATATATATATATATTGTTTGTAATATAATTCAATATTACAAAACGAAACAAAGAGAAATTTAGTAATTTAAACTTTAGAATACCAAGAAAATTTCGAAAAAATGAAGAAATGTTGGTGGATCAGGGCGTCATCAGGGAGGGGCCTCACCCAGTCAACACAATATGGTGTTTTCTGCGTGTGGGCCGCAGTTCACCAAAAGTAGCCCACACACCCCTCCAAGTACCATACGCAGAATGGCAAAATTAGAAAATTAAAACCGGGGACATCCAAGGACACACACCAAAGACATGTACAATACAAAACTATAGAAGAGAATACAAACTTATCCACATTAATAAACTTCAGCTCGACAACAACCCGCCGCAACCTATGAGGACCGAGAAGCAAATACCATTCATAGCGCCCAAAAATCACAGTTGAGAATTCGGAACTGGAGTTCCGATTCCGACTCGGGATTCCGTATCGGTTTATCGGAACCGGAAAGATAGTGTTCAAATCCAGTTTTTTAATAAATTAACAGTCCTAGTATAATTAGTATAGCAAATAGAATTGATAGTCAACAGGAAAGTATCCAAAATTAATACATTATGGTAAATCATCAGTTAAATAATATTAGTATTTTTAAATCTTTCAAAAGTAATCTTATAAAAAGAGTGAGGGTATTTATTATTAAGAAGTGTTTTAATGAGATTATTACATTGCAAAAGAAAGTTAGATTCAGAATTACAAATTTTATTGAAACGTACCAGTTGACTAGCAATTGTATTATAATATATTCTTTTAGAAATATTTGAGTTCCAATATATCCACTTTAAATAATAAAAGTGATATTAATATTTATGATAAGAGAGATGATTTTGAATTTACGGTTTTTAAATTAATACATTTTTTAATTTGTTTCAAAGAATCGGCTCATTTAGATCAGTGTTACAACCGAACTTTCGTGCCAACACATGGGTACTTAGTGTTTCAGAACAGCCAAGCAATGTTTTTAGCAAAAGCTAAAAGCAGTATGTTATCTTGATGGAACTTATATCTTTGAAATCCAAGGTTCGAGGCAAAATATTCCTCGAGGATGTTTACATGTTTATACTCATCCTAGTACTTTCCACGAAAACAAATTATAAATTCCAACAAAAACAAAACATCCTACAAATCATTAAATCACCTCTTCCGCGTTGTGAAGTAAAATGTCACATTTGACACCAAAAGCCTTAAATTTCTATTCATCTGCAACTGCAGCATTGTTTAAATGGACTAGTTTTTTTACTTACCTTTTGTAATTTATGATTAAAATCGTAATTTCATAGCTGGCTTTTGTCCAACAGAAAAGGCAAAGGTTGTTTCCGTATGACTTGACGACTCATTTGATTGTTCTAAATCTTTGATATTTCAAAGCGTTCTTCTAATTTTGTCACAAGTTTCTTTGCACTAGTTTAGTTTGATTTCCTGAAAGAATCTGTTACTCACGAGATACTAACACACTAATTTGTTATTTAATGTTTACGTTAGTTCGGGAGTGGAATATGGATCTGTAATTTGGAATCCTTATTACGACTGCCATATCAAAGATATTGAAAGAATACAGAATAAATTTTTGAGATTATGAATAATTCCGAGATTTTTAGATTTTTTTAATAATTATGAGTCTTTACTTATACGTTCATCTGAATTGAGAAATAATTTCGGTTTCATTACTTTGAAGCTCCGTATAGACATTGCTCTAACCAAATTTGCTTACAATCTTCTACATAACGAAATTTATGTAGACATCCCCAGGTGTATTCCCAGAAACACACTTATATTTTGCTAAACCTTTGATTAAGAATGTATGTAACTATATTACTGCAAACATATTTTTTAATGTATAATTCTTTCGTGGATGTTGATATATTTTTAATGACGTCAATGCAATAAGTTAGCTGCTTCAATGAAGTGTCTTGTTTTATCTATTTTCCAACTGTATTTGTGTATGTACTTTGTACTTTTCTTACATTTTTGAATCATAAATATATATATATATATATATATATATGTATGTATAAAGAAATAGTTGGGTTACACGATCGAAGTATACAAGAAATCCATTTTCAAGCTGCTTTCAAAATTATTTTCTTCTCAATCGCGCTTTAAGGTAAAATCTTCATGCGGGCAACATTAAAAGTGAATAAAAGTATTAATAAAGAATTGAATTCCAAACATAATTAGATCAGTGTTATTAAAAAGTTATTACATTACATCTGTGATTGCATTGCATCTACGTTCTTCATAGAACTGGAGAGCGATTTGATCCTATCTCTAATTTTCTCCTCTTAACACGTATTTTTCACTACGTTTTTTGAAGTACTTCCATTTGGATATGAAACAATTCGTACGTTTTTTAATCTATACTTCCTTAAAAGCAAACGTGAGTGTGAAGAGGTTGGTTGAGTGTTTTTCTATGGCGCAACCTACTGCTCGTAGGCGGTGGGTAAACTCATTCCACCAGAGTGTGAAGAGGACCTTGGATCTTCAGTTTGAGGGATCAATGTCTGAATCTCTTCAACTTTCAAATCGACGCCATTTCACATGGTAGAGGAAGAGATAGATAATTATATGAAAAGAAGAGGAGCCAAGGTGGGGTTTGTTTGAAAGTTGAGCTGTGAATTAAATACTGCATGATACCGGGACACAATTTTTGTTGTATTGTAAATCATGTTCTTTGTCGTGGTCCATATAAAAGCTACCCGTCGGTACCAAAATCGAGGTAAGTTTCCCTACCATCTGGGTGAGGATAGCATGCAATTTTGATTGTCGACAATCGTTCTTCGTTTCAAGACGTTCAATCGGCTTGAAATATCAGTATCACAAGAGTTTTAATTTAACTACGAATCCCTCTTTATCTTTCCAACGCATTTGGATCCACGAAGCAAAATTTGATGTAGTTGCAGATATATACTGTCATAAACTAACAAGAGAAGAAAGTATAGCTATTATATGACCTATGTAATGTGTTTGCTGACCTTCTGTTTTTAAAATTGCGTTCTCAAGAATTTTATTCCATCGTGACTGAAATCGTAAAATAAATTGTATCTACATCACTCCTAAATCGTGTTGTACAATTTTTTTTTAAATGTTTGTCATTTCTATTAAGTTGAAAGAGCTTTGCTTAGAGAAAGGAAAGATAGAACATGAAAATATTTATGAAATAGGTTTGATTCTGAGATACTCTTTTAATTGCATCCACACAATATCAACCCTTTGAGGAGAGTGAGTAAAAATTTAAAAAAATTTGAATAGGCTTTTCACAATCAGATTCCGCAAAGTTAAAAACAGGGCTGTTAACTCTCTGAAAGATTTACATGCATATATCCATTCTGCAACCTGCAGTCTCCCTTGCTTAGTTTCTAACCAGTTTTGACCTTCTTGGCCAATAGAATCTTACCTAGGATTCTTTCAACCAATATATGTGGTTATTTAGTGTCATTGTGTGAGTTGTGGGTGAAAGCAATACTCGGAAATCTCCTGTCACTCAGAGTGGTATCTAAGGGTTTTCTTTAAGTGCCTTGATGACGAGATGTTTCGTCATTAGCAAATACAGACTACACCATTCTCGACAACGGAATTTTAGAACTGACTATACGTACATAAGCTGGCATTTGAGAAAAGAAATTCCTGATGTAATCGCTCATCCAAAATCAATTACCCACAAATACACTGTTGCTATTAGTAGTCTAATACCCTTAGATTATTGTGAATTAATTATACTCCATGCTCTCTTTTTACTAATTATAAAAGGCTTACAGGAAAGTTATGTAAGCGATATCACCATAACACAAAGGAAAGTCAATTTGCACGGAAAGACATCGACTTTCAAGGTCTAAGCTCCATAAAATCCTCCTAATTGGATAAAGTGCAATCGTCCAAAGTACAATAAAATCCAACGTGCCCAAACTACAATAAATTTAATTAATGCTTTTCCCATATTTTAAGATACGCATAAAACATGTTTTGTATCTCCACTTTTTCCAATGTGATAGCTTCAACACTTTTATGGATGTGATGGTTGATATATTTTTTCAACAAGATAAAATGAATTTTTGAGTTGGTTTTCGATGATTTTTCAATATAATGTTTTCGACAATAGCTTTTCGAGATATTTTTGCATTTAAATGGTTCATTCATAAAATATTGGACCCTATTTCTAAAGCAGACAGCATAGATTCGATAGCTATGCATCTTCTCCGTTTAGGATATTTAATAGAGGTCAATTTAACCATTCCTTACATGTTAGGTGCTTCTTGGGCATAAAAGTGGCTCAATGGGTTTTCCCACTGCGTTAGCAACCTGTGAGTTGAAGACGGTGGAGGTACGACAACTATAACTTACCCTGGGTGCATTTCCTTCTTCGGTGTCAGCAAAAAATTTTCCTTGTGTGTATATGTCCAATACGTGACTTTTTCTGTCTTGGGTCTGTTGTAGCTTGGCCAAATATGGCCTTAGTGCCATAAAATCCAACCAAAACAACCTGGGAACAAATACTGCAAAGATTTACTGTGAAACTAGATGGGAGAAAACTAAAGGTTCAAAGTTTTCGTTGAGTCAGAAGATGCTAATGTAGCAAGTTGTACTGTGTCGAGTTTGAATTCAATCCATCCGCTGTCTTTAAAGAAGAAATAAGGTTTATAAATTTAAATGCGTTAAACAATACTTCAAAGATTTATTGTGAAACTCTCTGGTAGGTAAGTATTTTAATTAACTTGGCACTGAAGCAACACAACGGGCTATTTGCGACGTTCCGGGATCAACCCCCAAAGGGAAAGTCCGAGGACTACACCACGTAATTTTGAACCACGGTCAGATGACGAGTTCACATCTGAGCTGGCACTCCACTCTCCAAACTCCCACACCACGCCAACGTGAGGACATTTGAAGCCACGACAGATTTAACGTGCACCAGCCCCCTTTGTACACGACGGTCGTTGGGTTAGATTCGAACTCACAATCCTCCGGTTCATAGTCCGTTACTCTTCCAACTGAGCTACAGCGGCCCCATGAAACTTTGAAATTAAACTAATCTTAAGGTTTAAAGTTTTCATTGAGTCAGTAGATGCTAATGGTAGCAAGTTGCTCTGGGTCGAATTAGAATTCAGTCTGCTGGCTTCAAGACTAAAATGAGGATTAAAAGTTTAAATGCGTTAAAACAATAAAGCTTGCAAAAGTGCTTTGTGAACGAAAAGTCGAAATTAAAGAGATGTCAGTATATGCTGCAAAAGCCCGCAATTTATTTATACAAACATTTCTGACGTTTTCAGTTAAATTTGTTTTTCAGATGTAAATAATGCTCGTTAAGCAGGAACACAGATAAAACCACTCATTGTTTCCTTTCTATAAAAATACTATTATTGAGCTCCAAAATGATGACTATTAAAAGATCGGATGCATAGATTGTACTCCAAACTAGTATATTTTCATCATTTCCGGCTCTAAAAACAAATCTGATTTAAAATTTATCAATGAAAATTTGAGTCGAGCGTTTGTATTACAAGGACTGAATATAATATTAAAATTATCCAAAACAGTTCTCGAGTAAGAATAGTACTGGAAAAATAGACAGCATTTTTTATCAATAATTTCTTTATATTTTGCGTGCTATAAAGCCGTTTTCTTGGTGCTATTCAAATTTGTTTGAATTATTTAAATTTATTTAAATTTTAATCTTTTTCCTAGAAACATTATTTCAAGGTTATTAGTAAACAATTGATACATAATGGTATTTACGTAAGGGCCAATGAAAGCGAAGAACGCACAAATCACTAAAGTTAATTACTATTTTCTCTATATTTGCGATACAATCGAGAGACAAATGTGCATTTCGCACATCGCAATTGCGAAAATTGAGCTACAACTGGTTTACCTATTGTTTATAGAAAAGATAAATCTAGCTTTATCATGAGAGATCTATGGATTTAAACTTTCACCGCATACTTCTCCATCATCTTTAACATTCTGATTACTGATTCGAAAAAGATTTTATATCCGTTAACTTAAAAAATGCAATTTTGATCAAAAATATATTTGATAAAGACAACATGAAGACGAGGTTGTACATTTGGTTTCCCAATGATTTTCTCTCGATAGATAACGGTTGGTAGGTATTTAATTAACGTCGCTTTGGAGCAACACAGCGGGCTATTGGTGACAGTCCGGGATCAAACCCGAAAAAAAGATCCGAGGACAACACCGCGTAATTTTGAGCCACGGTCAGATGACGAGGTCACATCTGAGCTGGAATCCCACTATCCAAACTTCCACACCACGCCAACGTGAGGACATTTGAGGCCACGACAGATTTAACGGGCACCAGCCCCCTTGTATACGACGGTCTTTTGTTGGATTCGAACTCGCAACCCTCTGGTTGCTAATCTGTTAGTCTTCCAGCCGGGCTATCGCGGCCTCCCGATAAATAACGGAGTTACTTTAAAGTGAAGCCAATTGACGTCACATCCGGAATATGTACAGGAAACACTTTTATGCTCAAAAGCACGAGCGCCATCCAAATTTTCCTCCTTAGAAAAAGCTTATATTGAACCATTTCGTTTTATTGATTATAAAACGCTTACAGGAAAATTTTATATCGGCTATTACCATAATCCAAAGGTTGGTCCATCTGCCCGCAGACATCAACTTTCAAGGTCTAAAATTTAACAAAATACATTCACGAAAACGAGTATTTTCAAATATATAACACACAAAAAGTTTTAGACCAGATTTTTTTTAAAGAATTTATCTGTATTTTCTATCACTAAAAACTTGTATACAAAACAATAATTTTTTAAAAACGACTTCCGAATAAATAAACAGGCTTATCTTTGCAATCCTCACATAAAAACAATTTTTTTAGATTGAGAGTGTCATTGTCTGTTTTACAATGATCTATTGTTCAATAGCACTTTTTTTTTCCTCTAGGTCATGCGGATAATTTAATATCTCGCTTACACAAATTACAAACAATAGCTAGCTTAAGCCTGTGTACCGTAATTGTTGTAATACTGCCGCAGAATACTGTAGAAATCGGGAATCTTGAACACAAATGAAGTGCTTTTTTCGTAATATAGGTGACATTGCTGAGTGCATACTTGATGCATGGCCTACCCACGTGCTTTATCCCCTTCAATTTTTATTGTTCCCAGTACATACTTTAAAACTATTGATGTTTCTTAAAATGTGCTGATGCAATTTTTTTGTTTTTTAACGTGAGAAAAAAATTGGTTGGTCGATTGGGCTGGGTTTAAGGCTATATTTTGCCAAGCTGCGCCAAACAATGCCAAGTAAGTGGACGCATACACCAAAGGAAAACTTTTCTGGCAAAAGAGAGAAATACACTCAGGGAGGAATCGGACCTGTGCCTCCTATGACTCAGAGAAAAAAAATTGGATTTGTAAGAACTGAGGGGGAGGGAGCTTATATATTTTAACATTTGAAGGACTTTGGATGACGTAATGATAAGCCACTTTTAAAATTCTCCAGGCTAGAAATTTTCTAGTTTAACAAAGATAGCATACAAACCCCAAGAAGTCGGTACCCGTGTTGGGATGACAACTGACCACAAATGTTTATTTCTCCTCATTGCCAATCAGTAACAAATCTGTTTGCTATTCAGTAATAAATGCCACTCAATAGCAAATCAGTTTGTAGAGGCTGAGTGTTTTTGTATGGGGCAATCTGTAAATTGCAGTGTTTTATGTTTATTTTTACATACTCTTCCCTATGGAATGTTGGTAGGTGGGTAGCTGAATGTAGGTTCCACTGCAGCGGGTCTCCACAGCGGGCTATTGGCGACGGTCAGGAATCAATCCGAATCCAGGACACCTCGTAATTTTAAACAACGGTCAGATGACCAGGCAACACCTGACTTGGCACCCAACCCAACTCTCCAAACTTCCGCACCACGCCAACGTGAGGACATTTGAGGCCACGGCACATTTAGTCCCCACGTACATGGGGGGGGGGGGTCTTCGGTTAGATAAAGTTTCGAACTCGCAACCCTCCGGTTGTTAATCCATTACTAATGCAACCGGGCTACCGAGGCCCTTACTCGTTTGGGGATCCAAGGGGTTCGGACCCTCTAGGAATTGGCACCCGTGTTGGGATGACAACGACAACTGAGCAACAAATATTTCTCTTTTTTCAAATTGGAAACAGGTATCACTAACAAAGATGTTTGTAGAGGCTGAGTATCATATGCATGGGGTTAATCTGTAAATTGCGCGGATAATTTTGGGTTTTCGGATAATTTTGACATACTCTTCCCCACGAAAATTTAGATAAACAAAGTGATTTCCTTTCAAGAGAGAATTTTCAATTTCTGATAAAGGAATCAGCACTGTTTAATATTTGTTTTCATTATGTTACAAACGATGCACTGGAATGCTTCTCTCTCACTTCTTATTTAATAAACCCTGTTGAAGAAAATCAATGAGCTTAAATAAAAATAGCTACTTAATATTTTAAAAACAAAATATTCAAGGAGTATTATGCCTGTAATTATTGAAAGCAGATAGTTTTGTTGGTTTCCTCTTTGCGAAAACACGGTATCCCAAATATCTCCTTTGGAATGAGGAAAATCCTTTTGATTTTAGTGCTAATATAGAAGATAAATAGCCACACATAAGGGGTCATCTTACGACCGCAGCTTTTTCTCTATTTGTAGAAAGAAAAGTTTCAACACTTTGTCTTACATTTTTTACGCTTAAAAAAATTTCGGCAAGAAAAGTAAAAAAAGTATTTAATTATTATAATTTATCAAAATGTATTAAATTTATAAAATTTAAAATCAAATCGCACACATCTCCCGTAATAAAATATTACGCATAATGGATTTTTACCATACAACACAATTCAAATGAAATAATAAAAGCAAAATTCAAAGAAGCATTAAAAGCAATAATCAAGGCACAAAAATACCTTTAATTATTTTAATCTCAAAAATTTGCCGTGCTATATTCCCTACTCCTTCAAAACCATTAACGTTTAAAATAAATCAAAACTATCTAGAAACTACACTGTGGATTGCATGCCTCATGTGCAACAAGTTTTAAATTATGGTGGCAACAAATTAATTAAAAATCATAAAAATCTAATTAAAAATGACTTAAATGAAATAAATCCGATTTTTTTTATTTTAAAGATATCATGATTTTTTCATTTTAAAAATCAGGATTTTTTCATACTCTGGTTTTTAACATTAGAGCAATGTGTTGTTAAATTAATAGCAATGAAAATAGTAGGTATTAGGTGAAATTAGGTTTGAAAGAGAGCGTTTCTGACTGAGAAACTGTTCTAAATTAACAAATGCTCCCTAAGTAACAATGAGAATATCAACATTAAAGCATCAGACTTTATGTGGACTACTAAATGGTTCTCTGCCGTTCAACCAATCATACCCCCGATGAAAGTTTTGTGCGCACTATCCACTCACATTAATGATCATCTTTATATATATTTCTCTAATGTAGGTGGCACATAAATCGACGCAATTTGTTTATTGTCGAATGGCAACAGCGGATATAAACAATATAAAATCAACTATTGCGGGATTCATTTACCACTTTTGCAGCATAGTTTAAATATGCTTGATTTTAGCCATGAAGCTATGTAATATTGTTAAAACTACTTGGAAGAGTTCCCCACTCTAATGAAATTCTTCAGTTGTCTGAAAACAGAAGAGAATGAGAAGTCTGGAAGGTAGAAATCTGCTCAGAAAAGGAAATGGGAACCAAAATAGGTTTAGCGTCAAAAAATCCCGTATCGCCTTTTAAGGAATAAGATGAAATTGAAGTAAACGCTCATAACCTATATTTGTGGTAGCTTGACTGAGGTTTGCTTTTGGCCATACATTTTATTGGAAATAAAAAGTGAGAACTGCTGCGGAAACGAAATGCCTTTACATATGTTTGGATAATTTGATTTCATTTAGAGCAATGGTTCTTAATCTTTTTATTGATCGGCACTCCCTTGAATCTAAAAATAAGTTCTCGCACCCCCATGAAAAATGCGTTTCTATTTCTTTATTTAGGAAATTACTTCTATTGCAAGATTATTTATTGAAAAATAAACGCATACATTTACACCATACATACTCCTTTTTTAAAAGAGCCACTCGTAAGTCAACACTTGCATTTAAGCGATTTCTGGCTTTTGTTTTTATGTGCAAAAGTCATGAAAATCCCATTTCACACAGGTAGGTGGTGGCAAATGGTAAATGTGTCTGCAATGCTGTTTTTGACAGCTGTGAAAAAGGTTCCAACTGTGTTCACCAGAATTGTTCTAAGTCCAGATTTTCAAATTCCATTTGAATACGTGCATTGGCTCGCATTTCAATAAAATCGCCTTTTATTAAATCGCTGTCGTCCATTGAAACTTCTCCCGCACTCCTGGAAAGGCTTTCTCACACCCTAGGTTAAGAATCACTGATTTAGAGGCATTTGTGTGAATATAGATGCTCTAAATTGTTAAATGTGAACAAATGTGAAATGTGAACAACGACACTGCCATTAACCATCCTGGTGGTTGTTTGGACGAGTTATCTCGTCATTAACAAAACTGACCAGATCTTGTTGGGCGAGATATCTCGTATTAGAAAACACGATCACGATCATAAGAAAATTTACCAGATCTTGATCGCGTTATCATAAAAAAGTCAATATTTTGATGACGAGATATCTCGTCATTAGCAAAATTGGTCAGATCTTGAACGAGATATCTCGTCGAATGCACTTGGAGTGTTAATAGTTATAGGCAATTTAGAAAGTTTAGTAGTTACTATGCGCGGGACAATAATTCGTAGTATAGACAATAATTCGTTTTTCTATAGAAGTTTTAGTAATACTAAACAGAGTTTATCATATCTAAAATATTTATCAGATGGAACACCAGTCTCATTATCCTGATTGGATCCAAAATTCTGTCATATAATTTATCCAAAAATAAGCTTACTCTTTTTTAGGACGACTGTTGTTCAATGTTCTAGAATATCCTTAAGAAATTTCTTAAGTCAAAATAAGACATTGTTTAATGTTTTCAAAACACACAATGTCAATATATAGGAAAACTAGCAAAAAACAGAACCATCAAAGTGGCAAAACAAGAAACATAATAAAGGGTACAATTACGACAAAACTCAGCTAATGTTTCTCTGAATATCTGTATATGCATATCGCATTTACAATGCAAGGTCGGATTCTCAATTTGAGACAGAAATTAAACAAAGGACTTGCAGAGTCTGTCGTGCGTAAAATCAACTTGCTTTGATGGGGTTATCGGATTCTGATTCATCAAGTGAAAATTGATTGTAAAACACAAATATTCCTGTTTTGAGATTCTAAAACTCAATTGCTCAACTAAAAATCAAAAAGTTGTATCGAAATAGCATTTTGGGAGATATTTTTGCAAATAATAATATTCAGATTGCGACAGTGCATCAAAATAAAGGGATGGCGTCAAACGATTGTAACAACAAATTACGTTTGGCAATATAGGTGAGGGTTTCCCAAACATTCAACTGAAAATATAACTTAAATAAAATTGCATAAAATGGACTTAATTCTCAGTTTCAAATGCCATTTATGTCAGATAAATTTCATCTAAATTTGTTGAACTTGTATATATGTAAGTTATTTAAATTTGTTGAACTTATGTATGCAAGATATTTAAATTTGTCGAACTTATCTATATAGAAAGATATTTAAATTTATTGCACATATATGTCAGAGATATTTAAATGTGTTGAACTGACATATGTCTGAGGTAATTAAATTTGTTTTAGGGCAGCTTGTCCGTTGCACGTTGGCAAGTTTTCTTTTCATGGCGCTAGAGCCATATTTGGCCAAAGTAGGCCAAATACAAGATAGGCAAATTTAAGTAATGGAAATCCCACATAGGAAAGGTTTTACTGACACAAAAGAGAAAATACACCCAGGATGAATTACAAAAATCGAACCTGGGCTGCGTACAACTCGCAGGTTTCTAGCGCAGTGACCAAACTTACTCAGCCACTATCCGCTACTTGACCCTGCGCCATAAATCCCCAAATCCAATCTAACTAAATCAATATATATTTTATGTTTCTAATGACAAAACGTATATACTTCGAATACGATTAAAAATAAATTATTCTTGAATAGTTAATTGTATGGAGGAACGATAGGGCAATATTTAGTTAAAAAGAATTTAGTTACAAGAGAGCCTGGTGAATTATAATATAATGTGAAATTGATGTGTTTCTCATTGTTAATGTTAAGATTCAAGCAATTCACATCTAGTTTGTTGAATGTCTTGAAAAATTCAGTTACATTCATCAATAGTTTTCAGTTATTTGTCTATGTATCCGATTTCATATCTAAGCGATTCTACAAATACTGTTTGCGTGAGATTTTGATGCGTTTCTACTTTTTATTTTTCGTACTCTTCATCGTTTTCATACTTTTCCTTGAGTCATATTGGAAGCTAAGCGCATTACTCCCAATATTTAGAACATGAAACACAAAATTACCCGGCCCAATTGTTTTAAATATCAATTTCTAAAATAGTAGATTTAGAGATTTCCGATATAATCTCACGATTTGAGTACGAATCGGTCTGCACACCGTGTTTGTTTCTTTCTACTTCTATTGTTCTCTTACAAGTACAGCGTAGCCAAAATTTCATTTTGTAGACCTAAAATCTTAAGGTGAAAATTTAAATACACTTTCCTTAACCAACCAAACTAAAGTGTTTAAAAAAGTAAAAAATATGTATACAAACTTCTTATTTTTAAGAAAGCAATAATAATAATGATGAAAAACAAGAAAGGTAGGCAGATAGTTAATTAAGGTCGCACTGGAGCGACGCAACTGGCTATTGGTGACGATCCGGAATCTATCTCGAAGGGGAAGATTCAAGGACATCTCGTAATTTCGAACCCCACTCTCCAAACTTCCACACCACGCCAAAATGAAGACATTGGAGGCTACGACAGATTTAAAGTGCATCCCGTGTATACGACGATTTTTATTTGAACCGAGTTTCGACCCCACTCTCCCAACTTCTGCACCACGCCAACGTGAGGACATTTGAGGACACGACAGTTTTAGCGTGAACCAGACTCCGTATACACGACGATGTTCGACTGGACCGAGTTTCAAACTCGCAACTCTCCGGTTGCTAATCCCTTACTCTTCCAACTGGGCTACCGCGGCCCAGTTGGAGGGTTAAATACTAATATTAAGGCTAATACTGATTTCATATCAAACAAGGTCACCTCATCGCAATCCAACAAAGTCAGCTTTGGATGCTCTCGGACTTTGCATTGCAGCCTACAAAAGACGTGCTCAGATGTTAATAAATAAGGAAGAAAGCGCAAAAATGAATGTCAAATGCGTGTTTTAGAGCTGAAATGAAAAGAGTAGAAAAATGATGGATTCAAAGATTAAAAGAACAACACTTTCCACTTTCGGGGGGATTCGGACCCGTGATTCCAATCTGGCGTCTATGATATGGTTGAAGGGAATCGTGTTAAAGGTGCTACAAACCCTCGCCACAGCAATCGACTGGACCTGTTAGACAGACAGCAATTGACTGACTATGTTAGCCAACAGCGACGGTAAGCATTACCTGATTTGTCAACATTCTCCATTGTTGTGCTAACATAGTGGATGTCACTGCACGATTCGTCGCTGCCATGCCTATCTTCCCTTCCTGAAATAGTCATAGTGGCTACGATCCCTCTCGACGATGCGCTGAACCTCCTCCTGTCCATTGTCTCCGAGTACGCATAATTGAACAAACGTTTCGCTCAACCGTGTATCAATACCTGGATATGACGAACCGCCTTTTCTCAACCCACCAATTCTTCCTTTCTCAACCCACCAATTCTTCCTTTCTTAAACCGTCAATTGTTCATAATGTGTCGTTTAGTGACAAGGAATGTTTACGCACTGGTATTCCTTTCTTGTGAGTCCCATTTCAGCCGTCATTATGCGCTCATCCATCCTAATTGCATACTCAGTCGAAATAGCAATCATTTGCATTTGCTACGATAAATTCCAACACGCCAAACGTTCTGGATGTCATGTTTTTAAAGAAACAGCCGTGTAGTTCAAAAAATAAATTTTATGGAGCAGCTCAAAACATAAATTTCGATTAACATGTTCCAAACGCTTTTATTCCAAAACACTTTTATAATTATACTAATGACTGCCAACGTCAGAATATAAGTACATGCTACTTCCTTTCTGACATATATACGGATATATTAACAATTTAGAATTCAACACTCGTTCTAAACGTAAAACTTTGGTGCGCTAAAGACGCATCATGCTAATCTTTATCTAAGATGTTTTTAACAAATTCCACACTATGTACACTTAACTTGTCCTGAGAGGTTTTTGGGTGAAGTGTTTGGGAGTTATTTTAAATGCGTCATATTGAAATTCTCACTGCATGTACCGTTTCCTAGAAGACCTGTGCTGTATAGCAAAGTACAGTATTGAATTCAAACACACTGTCATGAATCAGTACGGTACAATAATGGTAAAAAGGCGGAGAGAATGTAGCCCTTATTGTTAGTAAACTCCTGAGGAAACATCAAGCAACAGTTTACCTTTCTTGAAACTAGTACAAATCAATTAATTGCGATTCTTCTCTAAATTGGAGAATTTGTGTGATAATTATACGATCATTTCTATACGTGGAAGTTCTGCAAATTTAAGGAAGCTGTTCTGGGGGCAAATAAGATCGATTTTATTCCCATAAATTTGTGATGGAAAGTTATTTGGCTTATATTCAGAGATAAGTCAATATTATTCATAATTACATTCATAGTCCCCAACCACTAAGAAAGCTTAGACCACTACTAAAGGAGGCGGGGAAAAGATGCATTATAAAAACAGGGACCAGTAGGTAGTCCCTGCCTAGCCTAAAAAAGCTAAAGCAAAACAATGATAGACAAAATATATACAAGACCTCCTCCTTAGAGCAAAGTAGAGACCACTAAGCACCATACTGAACAAACTAGCACATACTTGCAGAACCAACTGACAGTTTAAAACACATAGCTGAATAATATTGTAAGTAACTCAATCTCTATCCAGATTGGAGTGGACTATATAAAAAGTTCCATACATATATCGAATATTTACAGAAAATGGAGAGATTACATGAGATAGTACTTAGTTGATCGTGTTTGCTGTTCTGAAGAAATATTATTTCTGCTTTTAATATTGTATAAAGGTCTCAAAACCGCAATACAGTCTGATGAATGTTGAGAGCCACAACATATTTGTATACCCATATTCCCCGCATTTTTGCTCTTTTTACCCCTCACGCTTGGGTTGCAGAGGGACCCAACCTTAAAAATATAGGGGCCCAAGGTGTTCGGACATCAGGGACCTCTTTCTCCTGATAGAACGTCAATACGATCTAGTGAGTGAGTCATTTGCGTATTTAGCTACTTATATTATCTGTATATTTGCTATGTTTAGGAAGCGGTTAGCTCCACCCATAAAAATATTGGGGGCAAGGTGTTTGGGGCAGTCTGTCTCTTATCAACATTATCTGTATGTTTGTAATACTTATCCCTCATGTGTTTTTGAGATGGTTGCCCAACTAGAAGAGGTGGTTTTCAGTTGGCACAAAAGTAGCAGCTGTCTCATCCACGTCGTGGTCAACAATTATGTCTTTATCAGATCTTTTATGCCACTTGCTGCAAACGCATCATTAAAGACAAAGCAAATACATCATTTATATTTTTATCTGCTTCTGTCGTTTCACTCTTCGTCTTCTTCATTTTTTTGTCTCATAATGTATGTCCTGAAATGCCGTTTAGGTGGTAGAGAGCGCTGTTTAGGCCAGTCGATAACATCGTTTCTGTGGCGTAAGGCTTAATTCCCCACTCGGATTTTCAACGCCAACTCCGATTACGTGTAGCGATGCGTCAAATAAGGTATACCAAACCAAAAACAAATGAAATAACGAAATAGCTCTAAGTGAACAGTGCTAAGAGCCGAAGAGAACTGTTTCCCCCTATATTTTTGTTTCTCTAAAAAATTTAATTCTGGCAGTAAATTTCCGAGTCGACCTTTCCCTCTATTTCAGTGTCATGAGATGCGAATCGGGCATAGCGTGTGATTCGGATGTTTACTTCATTTCTTAGTAGGAAGTTTCCCTTTTCCTCCAAACATAGAGAAATGTGCAGGTGTGGCGTGCGCTGAGACGTGACCAGCCTAGTTTAGTGCTCATACGTAACATTACGACCTTCATTACCTAATAAACAGAATCATTACAAGAAATTGAGTTGAAGAATCAAGGCAACCATACAACTTTCTGTTGTTTTTGATCATGATTTATGATTTTCATGAACGACACTCATTTGAAGTCGTCGTGATTCTTAAAAAAGCTGCCATGCAACTTTGCAACTGATATATTTCGCAGAAGCGACAGTGCATATTCAACCCTCCTGGTGGTTGTCTCGACGAGGTATCTTGCCATTAGCAAATCTGATCAGATTTTGATAGACGAATTATCTGGTAATTAGGATAAAACTGACCGAATCTTGATCTAGTCATCAGAAAATCGGTAATGTCTTGATGACGAGATATCTCTCTATTAGCCAAATTGATCAGATTTTGATGGACGGTTATCTAGTCGAAACCACTTCGAGGGTTAACTGAGTAACTTATTTGTGTCTAGCACCTTAACCCTCCTGGTGGTTTACGTTAGGGTCGAAAACTGCTGTGTAGTGCCTCTGCTATAAATGCCTGTTTCAAACTGTCACCCGTTTTGATCAAAAATTTATTTTTCCTGCTTGGATCTTCATACCAACTTGGAGTAATAGGGTAGTTTTGTTTCGACGAGATATCTCATCTGATCGATTTTCTAATGACGAGATATCACGTCGAAACCACTTGGAGGGTTAACCACGTGAGGGCTTCTCACACATAATTCTACTTTACGGCTTGCTGTCTTCACTGCGTGACTACTAACCAACTGCATGATCTTCACCAATAGAATCTTTCCAAAGGATTCTATTCTATAGAGTGAGCCAATAGAATCGTTCCAAAGGATTGTATTTCAAGGAAAGGACCAATAGAATCATTCCAAAGAAGGATTCTATAAAAAAACAATGGACCAATCGTTCTAAGGGCTGCAAGAATCCATAGATTCTTCAGAAAAGTTATTTTCGGTTACTTAGTCATTAAGTGTGTTGTGGGGCAAAAGCAACACTATACTTGGAAATCTCGCGACTCTCAGAGGGTTAAGTGATAAATGCATATTTTTAAGAGCAGTAGAAAACGTAAAATTTCATCAACCCCCATTCCATCACTCTAGTGACGGATTTTCGAGAAGTAATTTTTCTCTTACCTAAGATTTTGATGAAACAAAATTTGAATTTCGAAGAGTTTCGTGGTTGTCTCTAAAATTTCATAGTTTCTTTTCTTTTCAGGAACATAAAATTCAAATTTTCTTGCTTAGTATGCAAAACCAGAGATCCCAATTTCCACCCCTTCAATGTTTTTATGATTGTGGCAAGCCTCCCCCAAGAGTGAAGGATAAGCATTATAAACATATATATAAATCTACCGTGTCAGGGCAAAAGGGGTTAATTCATGGATCCAAAGGAGTCAAGTGGATCATTAATTTAAAAAAATCGAAAAAATATAAAATTAGAATCGCTTAAAATCGAAACTAAGTTAATCTACGGATCTAAATTATAATTATTTGTATCATGACATGCTTGTTTTTCTTCCTGAATATTTGTAAGAAAGGGTGAAATATTCAACTTAAGATTCTGAGAAGTTGCCATTTTGACTTAACTCCTGTTGCGCCGACACAGAAGAAATAATATCCAAGGTGGATCCTTACCTCATGCATTAGATCGTAGGGCCACTGTATTAGGAACAATACAGGGGGCTATCCTAGGGCTTGAACTTCTTGCCCCTAATATTTTTACGTTTTGGGGCCCTCCCTCACAAACATAAGATAAACGTCACAAATAATCAATTGCGTAGAAATAATTAAGCATTCGAAGAAAGGAAATTTAAAGTTTTATTCGGAAAAAAGGAGTACAGCAAACAGTAAAACATAACAGAAAAAAAGTGGAAACAGAATGGTAATTAAATAATAATCAACATGAAATAAAATAATTAATATCGTTTGAAGTTTTATGAATTGTTACAGGATGCTTCTCTATAAGCGATGCCATTCCACAAATACAAATTTTAACGAAATAAATAGTTATGAAAAAATGTCGTCTCAATGAGTATAATGTCGTTTTAGAACCTGGAACTCTTCATGGATATATTTTTGTTTCTTTCAATTATTTATCGTTCGCGCATTTCCGAAAGTGGCACGATTAATATTGATAACGATCTGTATGAACTAATTATTTCAAAAATGCAAATGGATTATGTAAGAGATTGATTTCCAGTGTTTTCAAACAAACCAGACGGAAGATTTTACTTCAGATACCAAAATGCTCCAGCATGTAGGGGTTACCTTAAAATGTCACGACAACTTGTCACGATTTTGGCGACGTTTGGTGTTTAATTAATGGGCATTGACGAATCAACTACCACAATCCGGAATTCATTCGTTGAAATATTTATTTGCAAAGTGCTGGAATCATGTTCGAAAAACAATCCAAGTGACGTCACTTTCGGAATATGTACAGGAAACACGTTTTATCGTAAAAACCTGCATTTAGCTTGATAGAAAATGCCTCATAAAACAATCTGTGTTACTTGGCACTCCCAAGAATAATTATTTTACCCTGATAGAAAACTTGCATTGATAGAATAAGTTTCGTGTAAGTGAACTTATTTTCACTCAAGTGAATTTTTTCTGGATTTAGTGTTCGGGATTATAAGGTTTTCATATAGAGTTGTCGACTATGGCATGGAGTTCTGAAAGCGATTCAGAATACAAAGGAAAATCAGAATTTACAAAAGTGTTCAACAAAGTTGAATGTATTTAAATTAAAAAGTAATTAAAATACAAACATTAAATTATTTTAAGTAAATCATTAATTCACAAGTTAATTTGATTTCCATCTTTTTTCGAAAAAAAGGATATCTCTGCTTTAATATATATTGCTGTCTTTTGTTATAAGCTATTTATTATTTATGCAAACGGTTACAATTAAAATTTTTATATTCGGTAACTTAATTTCTATACCGTAATGAAAAATTGTCGGATTCGTCATTAGAGTTCTCTGTGAACTCGAATAAACACATAACTAATTTTTTAATTGAAGGGATTGAAGGATTTTTGCGACAAGAACTTATCGCAAATAATTGAGTGATTTGGTATTTTTAGCGTTACTCTTATATTTCACTGTTTAGATTGACAACGAAACTGTCAAACGGTCTTAGAACAATTTGTTTTTGCCTTTTTGTTTCATAAGTCACATTATTTCATAAACTTTTTGTTTTTCGATTAAAAAATCTTACCGGTAACAGCTAAGAGTAAATTAAACTGGAGAAAATTGAATTACATTTTTTAGACCATTTTCGAAATTTTCGGATCGATTCCAAATTTAAATTGAACGTATAATTTTATTATAATCCCAGATATTTATATATCACACTTTTGAGCCGTAATGCCATCTTTCGAGAAATAAGTAAACCGTCTAAAGAAAAAGCAAATGCATATTACAAGATTTATTTCTATTTGGCCAATTCCACGCAACATGGGACATACAAGCGAAAAAATGTTTAGAAAATTTTAGTTCTTTTTAAGATAGTTTAAAGTTTTTAAACTTGAATTTGGCAACTACTTACTCATTTATTTTATCAGTACATGGTCAGCTATAGATGTGAAGATTTTTAACAGTGAACTTGGCTGTCTTTCCAGGCAATTTTTCTAATATCATTGTGCATTTTTTATTTAATTTTCATGCAAATTGGAAAGAACGATTTCAGTAGAGCAAATTATGTCTAATTTTGTAAATGATATACATTACTACAGAGGCTGTTCGGACATTTTTTGAACGATTTTGATGAGCTGTAAAAAATTGTATGCTGCGAAAGAATTTTATTTTCACAGCAGTTAAATAGTTAAAGTATAACTTATCGTCTGCTAACTCAGAGTTTTGTTTACTTTCAAAATGGCGCTTTTAAATAAGCAATGGATGGAAGGCTATGTTTCCTCTCTTTCCGAAGAGAATTATGCTTATTCAATTATTCAAAAACGCTGTAAAAGTCATGGTTTTTCGATATCTAAAGGTGCGATAAGTAATATTATTAATGAGAAAGGAAAAAAGTAAAAGTGAAAAAATACTTCCAAAAAAGTATCCAAAAAAGAAAAAATTTCTGAGAATATTTGTAAGATAAGATCTTTAATTTTAAAAGAGAATCCGCCAAGTTAAAGGACTATAGCAAAGTGAACGTGAGAACTTTCTCTAAGAGATTTATGATTGTTGCCTGTTTTGCATATAATGGAAAATTAAAAGTAAAAAGAGGAGGGAAATGTAAAAATCAACTCCCACATGTTATCAAGACCATATTTTATCCTCAATATTCAAAAAAGAAATACCATATCTTTACCCACAGTGCCAACAATCAGTAGAACTGCATCAGGGTAAAGCAAGCAGCCACACATCTAAATCGACTATTAAATTCTTGGAAAAAATGGAACAAGAAACTAATATCAAGTCAATACCCTTTACTGATATTCCTGCTAAATCTCCAGATGTTTCACCCATGGACTTTTGTACTTTTAAAAAGGGCTTATCGAAACGTCAACCGAAAACCATTCAAGGACTGGAAAACTGTGGAACAGGAATGGGACAAAATACCACTGTCGATACTACAAAAGTCATTATTATCATAGAAATTAAGGTGTAGAAAGATAGTTAACAATAAGGGCTATCACATGGAATATTTCAAATACAAAAATTTCATGCAAAAATTTGAGCTTCAGTCCATTAAAATCGTTCAAAAAATGTCCGAACAGCCTCTGTATATTTATGGAATAATTTCCAAAAAAGTACTTACTATAATGTAACTTGAGTCACAAAAACTTAGTCTTTTTTATAATTATTTTAAAATATTCTGTTTAAAATTAAAACGTTCACTTTTCCTCTTACTTAGTATGAAGAGTAAGAGTAAATGAATATTTTATTTCTATTCATCCTTTCTCTTAAAAGACTGAACGCATTTAACTTTGTAATTGAGTCACACATAACCTGTTGAATATAGTACACAAAGAATTGACTTTTATTTTTCGATTAAATTTTGTTGAGCAGACAATTTTGTGATAGATTTATTTTTATTAGAACTTGTTTTTTGCTTTATATAATATAAAAATTGTATTATGGCACCTACTGCAGCTGCAGAGAGGCAAAGAAAGCGCAGTGAAAACTAAAACAAGAAAGAAATTGTGACTAATAAAGGAAAAGTACCACCTTACTATGAAATATTGATGCAAGAGGGAGAAGAAGAATTAATGAAAATGCCAGTAGTCGTACAAAAGGCTTTAAAATCAGAGAAAAAGTTAGAAATAGAGTTAAAAAGTATCGCGTTTTAAGGAACATAGAGAATTCAAAGAAACACCTCAATCGTAAAAAAAATGCGAACACTTTTGGCAAAGCTATGACCCAAGCAAAGCGAGATTTACCTAACACACCACATCGTAATGTAGTGGTGAGTAGATTGTTTAGCAGAAATTGTAATGTGGCTTTAAATACAATTGTAATGTGACTTTAAATGCAATTGTAATGTGACTTTAAATACAATTGTAATGTGACTTTAAATGCAAGTTTTGATTCAATTAGTAGTCATTCTAAATCATTATCTTTGAGTAGAGATAAAGTAGACAAAATTATATTATTTTATGAACGAGATTAGCCGAATGACTCCTGGACGTAAAGACATCGTTACGATTTCGGAAATGGCCTTACAATAAAAAAACAAGCTGATCATCTTATGTGATCACTGAAGGAAGTGTTTGAAATGTTCAAACTGGAAAATCCATCAGAGCTTGGTAAAAAAGATTTGCACCCAAAGCATATTTTTTAAATGAGATCTGTGAGATAAAATTTTGCATAATGTTTGCGTATGTATATATACCAGGAGAATTTCAGATAGGTGTTGTACACATATTGTACTTCTATATTGAAAGTGTTCCCACTTACTCCCATTCATTCCCCGAAAAATTATTGTGTAGTCCGACAAATTCTTGGATAAGCCAATGTAGCATTTGGAAAAAAAGATGCGCAAGATATTAAAAAATAATTATCCATAGCCTGGAACAGAAGAATTTGGACTGACATGATATTTTTGAAAACGAAATGCAGAAAACAATCTTCAAAAGAAGGTTCTGAGTAATATTTGAATTTGTATCAACTTATTTCGGGTTTCATTCCGCAATTTCTGGAGCATTGTTACTTTAAGCGCCATCAAGCTAAGGCATATCAATCTATACACGATCTTGCAATTTCAAGAAATTTGGGGGTGATTTATACGTAATGCAAGTAGACTTTTCTGAAAACTGCACTTGACATTGAAAACAGAAACAAGTGAGCTTGTTTACAGCTGCTATTTATTACTTGGGTTTCATCCATCCAATAGTAGTAATATCATCAGATTATTCGAATCATTCCAAAGGGTTTATTATGGAATAAATATCTTTTCTATTACGAAGTATTTCAACTTGTGTAGAAAATGGTGAAATTTGGTATGACGGTCCATATGGGGGAGCCCAGTTTAAAAACACATACATAGCAGCCTCTCTCAACACACTGAACAAAATTACAAAGTATCCATTACTTGGAACTATTTTGCAACATCACATGGTAAGGGTTCAGTAGACAGAGTTTGAGGCAGTGTGAAACAACATGTTTTCGACCAAGTGAAAAAAAGAAAGTGTTTAGTAAATAATGCGCACGAATTCGTAGAAGTTGCTTAAAAGTAGTGAAGACAGATGTTTTTGATACAAAGGAAGAAATAGCAAAATCCAAATTTAAACACAATTTTGAATCAGAATGATTATTTACTTCGCACTTTCACTGTACATAAATATGCTTATAGAGCATTGTTTATTTTTTTAATTGCAATTTCTTTCATTAATAAGCAATTATTCTCAAATATATATATATAAATGTTAATTTTAGCACCGATTAAAATTTCAAAAATGATGTTAATAAGCATTCAGTTCTCGGAATTCATAAATGTAACGTGAGTCACAAAAGTATGTAACGTGAGTACATAAAAATGTCACTTTATTTTATTAATTAATGCAATAATTTAATTTTTCTTAGGTTTGATATGACCTACTACTCATAGAGAAGCATCCAAATTATTTTTTCGATTAACTTCTTTAGAAGAGAAAAACTGTCCTTTTTGAAATTGGTGTCCTTTTTTTGTAACGTGAGTCACGGTCCGAAATGTTACCATTGTGGACACTAAATCACTAAAGTTCTAAATTATGACGTAAATGCTTGAGGAACATATCAATGAGTTTTTAAATAAATTTTTGTTCATTAATCATAATCCATTCTATATTTACATTAAATTTAATATTGAAAATTGATGTTTGATTGTAACGCGAGTCACATGGAATTGCCCATATGATATTTACTATTTGAATAGAAGCAGAAAAAGTAATTTTAATTATTGCTTTATTTAAAACAGTCAATGTACTTTTTACGACCTCGTTCATTTTTAAAATAATTATAATGTCCATGTATTAATAATTGAATAGAATATATTCTCATTAAAATAATTTATAGAAAGAATCACTATCTTTTGATTTCTTTTGCATTCTTTTTCTGTGCAAATAAAGCAGTTTTATCTATTAAAAAAACCCTCTTCCAGCTAAAAAAATATTTTCGTTTTAATTTCGCGTTTGAATTATTGTTTAAATTATTCGCTATTGACCTTCAGTTCAAGTGTGTAGAAATTAAAAACAAAAAATATCGTGGCGCCATCTATATATTTACATTGACAGTATTATTGTATAATTAAATTGATAATTTATGAATCGGATATTAAACATTTTGGCTTAGTGAAGGTTGCATCAAGAACAAAAAAAAGATAGTTTTCATCTGATCCTTTTTGTTTTTAATAGTTAATATAAAATTTCTGTGCCAGCATTTGTAGAATTAGTAATCGTTTTCAAAATGTCATTCTGACTAATGAAATTACATAAATGACAAATGTCCTTCCAAGCACTTGTTACACTCATTGGAAAGAAGTTCAGCGTATTTCAAAAATTTGTAACATTTTTAAAGTGAATTAAGAAGTAACTTCACAAAATATTTCGTTCATTTTTATGTGCTTTACTTGAATAAAAGGCAGAACTTGTAATGTTTGGAAAGATTCGAAACATTTTTCTTTTAGTTTGTTGCATTAGATGATTTTTTAATATTCATTTTAATACTACAAGCATGTAAATGCGTTTCGTTAAGAATTTAAATTTCTATAAATTTTTCTAAAATACTTTAAAATATTAGAGTGTATTTATTTTACACTAGCAGAATTTCCCGGCGTTACTCGGTTTGAATTGGTTAACTAACTTTCGTTTTCGTTAATAAACTATAATTCCTATTCATCACATGTAACAACTCCCACATTCTAGTAAAGGTACACAATTGCTCTTATACAATTTCACAAATGTAAATAAATGTCACATTTAACATTTTTGTAGAATTTAAGTTTTTAGAAAGAACGAAAGTCTAGAGTGTGCCAATGTTATCCAGAATGTATAGAATAGTTCAGAGTATGCATATAAATACCTTGTATGCCATTTAAAAACAAAAGCGTTTGATAAAATATCATACAATGATTCAAATTATTTTTAAACTAATTAAACATTTACTTACCTTCAACGAAAAACATCAAATTGAAAATCCAGCGATACATCTTAACACATAGATTAAAAAAAAAAGCTTGGAACGAAAAGCAATGAAAGTATCTGTTTTTCACTACAAAATGGATTCCTGGAATATGAGCTAACGGATTACAGAAATTTAAAAACGCAAACGTTTCATAATGATTGTTTCGAACTAATTCAATTGCACATGTCAAAAATAATTCCTAAAAATACCAAGCCTCCCATATCAGCAACCAATACTATTTTAAAAGGTTTTGTGTTACATATTTTATTTATAATGCTTTATTATCTTTACAGTCTGTCCCAAATATTCTCAAAA